>OZ059785.1:18555869-19155869 GCA_964057025.1 Standfussiana lucernea | reverse complement strand
AAACTACTGAAATAACACTGACAAAGGATTTTGTTAGCTCAGCTTTACTGAGTTTGTTATGTTCTATTTATTTTATACAACTTTACCGCAGTCACAAATCCGTTTTTCGAGTGAGATTAAAATGAAAATGTCACATCGTTAGTAAAGGTCCAGTGAATGTTTACGAGCCGATATGAAACAAATGGAAACGGAATTAAAATAAAAAGAAACCTTTGAATCGGTACAAAATAATATATTTGTAGAGAATAAACCTGTAAACAGGCTGTCCTGAAAACGTCGCCGTCCCTCTCAATGAATTTCTAATTTTCATAATAGTCTGACTAAAAGTTTTCTTTAATTTACATAATTTGTAGTCTTTCAGAGCGCCCAGTTAAATATATTTCGTGGGTCAGTCGGTCAGTTTGGCGAGCAGCGAGGGACTTTTATTTTTACATCATGTGAGCGTATACGGAATGAAAGAAAAATGTAATTAAGTATTTTATTTGAGCGTGATGGAGTTTTTTGTGCTAACTTTGCATTCACGCGTGGGTGTTGTGTATCTGGTCAAATGTTGTATTAAAGAGAACCGTTATATTCACTAATTTTGTACGTAAGCAAATCATTTTGATGACAGATTTTTTTTTTTTTTCTCTTTATTTATTATAAGGGACTTTTATACAAATGTATATGCCAGTCCCATCGGACCTTATAACGTAAAACGTAGTAATACAAACTTAATTAAACTACATATATGCAGCTACGGAGCTAGGTGTCGACAAAATATGATGGAACATACAAACATCGTACATATTTATTTTGAGCTCTCTAAGAAGATCCTCTCTTGCAGATTGAAATCTATCACACTCCGTCAATAAATGCATAATATCTTCCGGTGTGCCACACACCTCACAATTAGGTGAATCAATTTTTTTCATTAAAAATCCAAATTTATTGAGCGGCATGTGTCCAGATCTCAGTCTGTGAGCTGTAACTATAAGTTTTCTGCTAAGCCTAGTGTTACAAAACCACGGTACATGAGGAGGCTCCGAAACTATAGACCTATACCATATCCCTTTTTCTTTAGATCTTTGATTAAAATATTCTTTCCAAAATTCATGACATTTATTTTTATATCTAGGCAATATTTCTATGTAATTAGTTTCAATGTTTTTTTCTCTTCCACTAACAATACCCAACTTTGCTAAACGATCAGCCTCCTCATTACCCCTTATACCTATATGTGACGGAACCCATTGCAACTTCAGATCTATATCTCTTTTAGATAGATTGTGTATTTTAGAAAGAATTTCATAAGCTATCGGTGCACCTCTGTATCCAGAGGCGCCTCGAGCTATATGTTGTAGTGCACTTTTGCTATCTACACAAATTAATATCTTTCTGTTATTTTCAATGGATGTAATATAAGTAAGTGCTTCTGAAATTGCAAAAAGCTCCAAAGACATAATTGACACAAAATTATTTATTTTAAAGCAGGTATTTGTGTTATCCGAATTCAAAGGATCATAGTAAGCCGCGCCATTACCACTAGCGCTCTTACACCCATCAGTATACATTTTATAATACTCTTGATACTTATCCGACATTTCTCTCAAAGTTTCTGTTTTAATTGAATCAACATCATACGTCTTCTTAGGGTTTTTAATTGAGTCCAAATTAATCTTTATTATATTTTGAATGTTAATTCTAGTTACCCATATATCTAATGAGAACATTTCTAAAATCGGAGATGATCTTATACTTTCCTCCCTAACCTCCTCAAAAACACTAACAAGTAATGGAAGCTTTTTATTTGCCCAATATCTGGTGTGTCTAACAGCGCTAAGCTCTAATAGCTGTTTTATTATAACATTATCGGATATAGAATATGACTTTAAGCAATATTTGAATGCTAACCATCTTCTCCTATCGTGCAGCGGAGGAACACAGAGCTCGCACTCCATAACGTGTATCGGTGTGCTTCTTATAAAACTCCCTACTACTCTTAAAGCCTGATTTTGGATTTTTTCTAATTTGTAAATATTTGTTTTAGCACTATTGTCATATAAAAAGCACCCGTAGTCTAGCCTACTTCTAATTAAAGCTATATAAAGCCTACGCAGATGGATCTGATGGACACCCCAAGAGGGACTCGTAAGAATTTTTAGTAAATTGAGAAGCCTCTGAATTTTTTCGACTATTTCATTGATGTGTTTACCCCAACGTAATGTTTTATCTAGCCAAACGCCCAAATATTTATAATTACATACACTGTTAAGTTCACTATTATCTATTAGGAGCTGTATTTGCTGTTGCCTAAATCCCCTACTAAAAACACAATATTTCGATTTACTTATAGATAGTTCTAATCCCAATTCGTCCAATAAAACTGTAAAAGTATTTAAAGCATTTTGAATTTTGTTCCGACCCTCTGTGATATCCTTACAAGTAAAATACAGTACAAAGTCATCTGCGTATTGACACGAATACACATCAACAATATCCCTACAAAACTTATAAGTGGCTATATTAAAAAGTAACGGAGATATGGGATCACCTTGGGCTAAGCCATTTCGTGCATATCTGACCATATCGATTGCGGACTCATCAGCAACTTTGAGGTGACGTTCACTAAGAAAATTCCATAAATATTGGCAAATACTTTTACCAACACCCAAGGTATCAAGAACCCGTAATAACTTGTCTATTAATATATTATTATATGCACTTTTAATATCAAGAAAACAAGCTATCGTTGAGAAATTATTTGAAAAGCCTAGCTGAATTTGAGTCACTAAACGTGTAAGACAATCATAGCTACATTGTCCTCTCCTAAAACCGACTGTATTTGGCGACAAAATTCGATTCTTCTCCACATACCATTCGAGTCTTTTAGTAATCATAGCATGAAATATTTTGCATGTACACGACATCAACGAAATAGGTCTTGGTTTGCTGCTAGCATTTGAGCCAGCATCAGACTTTGGTATAGGGATTACTCTAATATCACGCCATTGGGATGGAAAATTACCGGAATTTAGTATAATATTATAGATTTTGAGTAAGTACAATTTGCCAAGAGGTGGTAGATGTAAAATCATGGAATACGTGATCTTATCTTCGCCTGGAGCAGTATCTTTTTTCTTTAAACAATTATTCAGCTCCTGCAACGTAAACTCAGATTCGAGCAACACGTGTCTAGATGTAAAGATAGGTTTTTGTGAAACGACATAATCTGGTGCAAGATCACATAACATTTCTCTCTTTAACTCCTGAGGACACTGAATACTAGATTTCCTATAACCTTTTACCCATCGCAATCGACGCCACATGTCTGAAGCTGAGACTTTGTAATCAATATTTTCACATAATTTCTTATGGTCATTAGATCTCGCTTTTTGAATTGCCTGTTTAGCCTTCAAAGTTTTTCCTTCAAGTGATGCAAGGTTCCTTGGTGTTGGATTCCCTCTAAATTTTTTGAGTGCTAGTCGACGCTCAGCAACTAATTTAGATATATCTGGCCCCCAATATCCCTTCGGTTTAAATTTATTATTTGGCATATTGCAAAATTTAATAAGAGGAATATTCTCATCGGCTGCGCTATTTATTTGACAGGTGAAATAATCATACAAAACCTGAACATCATCGACCACATCAGAAAGCGAAAAACAATCTAAAAGATAATTTCTGTAACCAGTCCAGTTGGCTAACTTGAAGTTACGTTTTTTATGGAAGTAAACATCCTCGTAGTAGTTTACTTTAAATTTAATGAATAAATGATCACTACCTAAGTTTTCGTTCATAACATTCCAGTCAAAATTAATAGCGATATCCACAGATGCAAATGTAACATCGGGTGAAGAAGATTGCAAGATATTATTCACTAATTTAATCCTAGTGGGCTGTCCGGTATTCAGAGATGTAAAACCAAATTCTAACGCTGACTCAAAAATTTGTTTACCTCTATTATCATTTTTATACGACCAATTTGTGTGATGAGCGTTAAGATCTCCCGCTATTAAACAATTATTTGGAAACAAAGAAAAAATTCTATCCCAATCGGATTGTGTAGTATGAACAGAACTAGGACAGTAAATTAAAATTATATATTTAATATAGCCACAATTGTAAAGTTTAATACACAATAGCTCGATGCCCAAATTATTTGAATTTACCTGTAACTCCTGTACATTTAATGAATTATGAGTTACGATAGCAACCCCACCATACGAATCCTCTCTATCTCTTCTATAAATATTGTATGGATTAATATTTAGGTAAACCTCTTCCCTCAGCCAAGTTTCGCTAATTAATGCTACATGTATTTTTTCTTGCAACAGTAAACATTTAAATTCTTCTAGTTTGGGTTTCAAGCTCTGTGCATTCCATTGCATTATATTTAGATTTATATTTTTACGTAAACAGGCCATCTTTAAACACCGAAATAAATTTACTATAAACATCCCCTTCTTTAAGTAGCATCCAAACTAACTGAAAACATTGTTCAAATATAAATTTAAATACTAATTTAACTTTGACATCGAAGCTACAATCGGACAAACACACTTCTTTTAATTTATGAAATAATGTTTTAAAGTCTACATTACGCTTTGTGGGCTCCTTGCTTTCCATTCTTTCTTGTTGTAGATGTGATTCCTCTTCATTATTAAATGTAAAATTACGATTCTGATCTGACTTTTTTTTCTTTTTCTTTTGTTTCCTTACAGAATTACCGAGAATTAGTGAATCTACCGAACCTTCCATACTTTGTTCTCCTCTATCTTCGGTATTATTATTTTGTTCACTTCTTTCCGGAATTTGTTTCTCTGGCTGAACTTTTGTGACTAACATGTCTCTATACGAAGTCTTATCAGTATTTAAATAGTTTGATTTATTGTGCGTTATTTCCTCTGTAGTCTCTGTAGTCTGTTGTTCAACTGGTGCTTTTCTTCCCTCTAAATATGTGGACAGAGCTTTTCGGTATGTAGTATTCTTCTCACACATTATTTCTCGTATTTTCTTTTCTTTAATAAACACAGGACATGACTTTTCTAATGCCATATGAGGCATCTTGCAATTTATACATTTGTAGTTGGTAGTGTCACAATTGCTATGATTTTCCCCACATTTCGGGCAGCGTATTATTTTTGTTGGACATGACTTTATTAAATGCCCAAAACGCCAGCAACCGGAGCATTGCGTCACTGGAAACATATATGGTTCCACTTTAAACCGACACCCATACATAGACACATATGGGGGTAAAGTGGAACTTTTAAAACATAGTCGTATTGTCTCGCTGTCCACCCATTCCTTAGATACTTCAAGGCGTTTTAATCTTCTCACACTGACAACTTCATATTCACTTTCTAGACTCTGCTGAATTTCTTCTATATCTATGTTTAAATCTATCTGTTTAACAACTCCATAGGATAAATTGATTTCATCTACAAATTGGCACCTGTACCCCATATCTTGAAATTTTTGACAGTTAACCAGTTTTTCAGCGTTCTCTCTATCTTCTACTTCTAAAATTACCTTGTATGCATTTTTATACTGTATTTTGTTTATGTTTATGATATTTTCTGCCTTTAACAGCTTAGCTAAACCAAATTGTTTTGGCAATACTGTATCTTTTCCCGTAATGCTCACGACATTACCTGGTGGTTGTACACTTCTTTCACCGCTCGCACTATTATCAGATTGCCTGGATAATCTTCTTGCTAGCTTTTTGTTTCCTTTTCTAACGGTTATAAATCCATCTTCGTCTTCTATAATCTCCTCACTATCCTCTCTAACTCTTTTCTCTGGGACCCTTTGAATCTCGATCGGAGTACCACGACTCCTCTCCATTATGCACGGATTAACTTGTTGCTCACTTTCTTTTAATGTTTCCTCCTCTATGATGTCACTCCCGCTCGATTCATCAACGAAATCCGTAACTTTATCCATTATCAGTAAACATTCGGATAATACGATAATAGGTGGGTAGATGAAAAAAAAATTAAAAAATAGAAATATTAACTATTTATAGTACGTGCGCTCGCCTCGACTCTTCGCGCGGCACTGATGACAGATTGTGAACTTAATAGCAAAAAGAATATATTTGACGGGTTTTATTTATTTACAACGTTCTTATTCTTACACAATATATTATATATTATATATATATTTACACAATAGACAGCTCGTAATTCATAATAGGTGTAAAAAGACCCTTAACGAAGCCGAACGATACTTGTTATCCTCGTCATTGCGATCTTTTTTTTTAGATTAGTAGATAATTGTGACTACAAACTCAAACTTAAAGCATTTATTTCAATTAGACCATTACAGGCACTTTGGAATGTCAAAACACAAAAAAAAAACTAAGCTACAGTCCCAGTCACAGGGCATAATAACTTGTGAAAGTACTGCAGTTGCCCATTCGAAAGCGTAGATCTCTATGGAGAAGAATGGGCAAAAAACTCCATGGACACTCTTTTAAATCATTACGTTTTTACAAAGTCTTGGGGACATCATTCATTTCGAGATTATACATAATTATATGTGAGAACGATGTAGAAAGACGTGCGAGTAAGAGCGTCCAGAGTAAAAAGATAAAATTAACAATTCAAAAATACAATAATCCATGGCAGCTGCGAGATGACCAGTCCCTGCTGACAGCTCCCGTTCACGAACATGACGCATGGATCAGCCATCATTCAACTCAACCGTTTTGAAGGGAACTAAACGACCCGACACACACGCCACCATCAGCGAGACATTTGAGTGAGCATGACATTCTCTCAACCACCAGGGCAAATTCGAATCAATAAAAGATGTAAATGGTAGCTTTATCGTACATAAAACTCACACTTTACAATCTTCAGCAGCTTTCACAATAACTTCACATGGTAACCAATTATTTTGCTCCTATGGATGTGGAGCAGGACCAGCATTGATTTCCAGCATCCACGCATGATTTCTAATGGAAATAATACGTCATCAGTACATCCACGTGTAATCTTCAGACGTCGATCCAAAGACTTTCAATTCAGGGCCTCATTATTTTCCGTCATATTTACCGGTTTTATTCAAGTGTAGATCTCTATCTCAAATACATTCGTTGGGTTTTCGATCTATTTCTCGGAACTCAAGACAAACCCATCTAATTAAATTTAGTACTTTGGAAGTATTTGGAAAAGTATTTATCTTTTAGAAATATTTGAAATGGTCATTCAGCTTTCCTTTAGATTTAAGTTGGAATTCCCTAGTTTCGGCAGTCAAAATGTGAAGGCATATATTTCCAAGTTCACAGACGTGTAAATACACGTCTAGGATGCTGCCGCGCCTCTTTATGCTATGTATGAAATTTATGATGATGAATGATATGACCACCATATAGGGCAGGCACTTTGGTGACCTTTACATTAAGTTATTAATATGCCCATTCTGTTGACTTAACGACAGAAGTGGGTTGCCTACTCCTTGCCAGCGACCACACGATACAAGTACCTATAAACAGACTTGTTTTATGATTGCACAAGTTAAAGTTCTTGCTGTCGTAAATCATGGTGCTTGCAGGGAGCTTGCAAGCTATAAAAGTAAATAAAATGGTTATGACCATTCTTGTTGTCTCGGCTCTTTTATGAGACCCGGGGTGAAGATTAACACGATCTGTTACTCGTTTTGTGACAATAAGCTATTAAAGCTAAAGTTTTGAGCTCGATTCCGGTTGGAAATAAAATATTAAAAACGTTTTTGCAAAAAAATTACAGACTTCCAAAAAAAAGTGGAAAATAACTTTACTTTCGGAATGTTTCATTGACTGTTTTGGTACCGACTTCCGAAAGTAAAGTTATTTTCCACTATTTTTAGTGTTTTTTTTTGGAAGTCGGTTATTTTTTTGCAAAAACTTTTTTATTTTACCCTTTTTAGTTATCGCATCACACACAAATCCTTGTCAAGTATCAAGTTCGCAATTTCTTTTACTTGGATGACATATTTTTTCCAGCTATTTTGATTTAAAGCCAAACTGCTGAACCGATTTTTATGAAATTTCTATGGGACCAATCAGGAAGTAGATCCATTCAGGTAAAAGATTATTTTTCAAATCGGTTCATAAATGACGGAGATGAGGTAAAAAACGCAAAAAAAAAGAACAGAATTGAGAACCTCCTCCTTTTTTGAAGTCTGTTAAAAACAATCTAAATGCGAGTTCAAAAACAGTAGATAAAACACATTAAACTTTTTTGGCGTTAAAGCTCTCTATTAAAAATATTATAAATCGTGTCCAATTAATGTTTACAAACAAATGATCTGAAAAATTAGACTCCTATTTCTCTACGTTGTTTTATAAGAAACTTATATAAAGTTGATTAAGTATTCGTCTCATTAGATCGTGAACATCACCCCAGCCTTAGCTCCGGGACTATTAGTCGACTCATCCGTCTGATAGCGAAATGAATGTTTTACTTTTTTCATCCTAAAAGAAATAAAGCAAAGAAGTCCGTAGCTAATCGGATTTTAACAAAATTGTCTTTCTATTATGTACTTTGTTCTTTTGAGCGAGTATTTTTATCTTTTTAAATTTTTAACGTCCATGCTTGCCAGTTTGTGGGTTGTGTTACGAGTTTGTTTCTTTATCAAGGGACTTTATTTGTGAGTGTACGTATGTATGTGTGTGTGTGTGAATAGCGCGAGTATGATTACTATGCAGTGTAACATGTATTCTCTTGTTCTCTTTGACATTAAATTACAAAAGGTTCGTACAGTTATACAATAATATTTACGAAATTAGTTTTTTATGGCTATGTTTTAGCACAAAGACTACGACAAACTGAAAATACTGAGAGAAAAAAACTAATCTGCATCCGGTCAGACTGGAAGCAGACCCCAACATAGTTGGAAAAAGGTTAGGCAGATGATGATGATTTTAGCACAAAGAATTAATTTTAATATAAGTATAAATCCATTTTAGTATTGTTATCACAGAAACGTCTGTGACAAAAAGTCTAGGGAGAAAGTATGTGCATTTTATAGCTCGTTCTATTGTATGAAAATATTCAAGCCTTTGAGAATTGGAACAAATGTTATATTTATGTTTCATGCCTGTCCGCTGTTCAAGTTGCTACAGTTTTGCCTGAAGACGAAATAAGATTTGAAAGAAAACTATTCACATTGAAATATTCCTAAGAATGTTGAACCTTTAATAATTATTAGTTTCTACTTGGGATGACTGCGAAATTAAAAATAAAAAGTAGACAACAAGTTGTCCTGTTATAGCCTGGTAGAGTTTTGCACAGGGCTGTGGAGTATAGCTATGAGCATAAGCCAAGATGGACGTCTCTTTCAATTTAACCTCATTTAAAGTTAAGTATAGTTTTTTGATGGACATGTGTGTTGATGTGATATCCACCGATCCCCAATGGGGCCGCGTGGTTATTGCGGCTCACAGGCTTGTGTCCCTGCAGTGGTAACGTAATAAATGCTATGAGAGTTGTAACCACATCTAGATTACCTAACAACATCAATGACCAAGAACATCTTAAGACAGCTCATTGTAACTAATTAATGCTCTGACTTTATTACCCAATTATCGCGCTGGAATAAAACCATGGAGAAAGTTTATGCCAAAAAGATAACATTATACAAATGAACCCTGAATAAGTGGATCTAAAAAATTACAATACTATTACAGAACTAATCCAATTAGGTACTATCAGATGGGAAAAATAACTTTGAAGTTAACTGACGTAATTGAGATGACCAAATCACGGTTGATGAAAGAAAATAATGAAATGTAAATGTTGCAAGACGAAGAAGATGTTGGGAACCGCTAAGTTAATTGAGTGTACGGTAAAGGAAGGTGGTTTGATTTAAATTTTTTTAACCTGGATTAACATATAAAATACTTTTTATATGTTAACCCAGATCCTTGGAGTACGATCCCGTGGGACAATAACCGAAGTCCACGCGGGCAAAGCCGCGGGCATAAGCTAGTTGATCTATATTTTAGTTATATGCGTTTCATCCCTCATCCTATTTCCGACTACAATATCAATTGAAAATTTCGCTTAAAGTGCAAACAACGACAATACCCAGAAAAATATATTGAATACATCTAAAGGCACTAGGATGAAAAATATACTTCACTCGTTACGCAGTTCCAAAAATACAAAGCTTCAGACAATAGAAGACATCGTGGTGCAAATAGTTCGTCCTACTTTACAAAACTATTAAGAGTTCATGATTCTGAGTAAAAGGCTCTTACAATGCGGCAGCATTCATAGGAATTCATGGTAATTTGATTTTCGTTTTACTACATTGCGCGCTCCGCTCATACGAATTTCTTATCATTTAAGTCAGATAACCACATAAGATCTGTTCTGTACCTAATTTAACTTCAAACAGAAAGTAGTAAATCGTAGTTCTCAAGTTTTTTTTTTTAATTGAATAAATCTACCTCATACACCAAACTAGAAGATCAAACAACAAGACATTCAATATACTCACACCATTGCCAAGAAATTAGGTCACGTTAAGACCTTAAACCGAGCAAAGCCTTTTTCGTATTACGTTAAATATTAAACCAAATATTTCATACGAAAATCCTACGCCTACATACGTTCGTTTAAAAAGAGCACATATTTAGAGAGCTAGGCAGTTTATTTTTCAAAGACGGCGCGTGATGCGAGTCTGCTAACGAACGCGGACACCCTTTGAGCACTGGCTCGCGAAAATTTACTGAGACGAGCGGCGTAAGATGTAAGCTGTGAACGAAAGATGAAGAACATTGTAACTAACATAATGATGAAAAGATGAATCGATGTGGAATAATCTACGAGGAGACTACAACAAGCGCTGCTCAATCTCGCAAACTATTATTTGTCTTTTAAAACGTTAAATGTTAAATTGTTAGGACTTCGTAGAGATATTTTCTTTGTCACATTTTTCAACAGTAGTGCTCCACCAATATCTTGGCGAGGGTGGTGCGCTAAATATCGATACAGCTATACTCAGTTTTAGAACAACTTTTTAGAAAAGAGCCTTTCAGATAAATATAAACTAGGATATTCACATTATAGATGCCGTCTTTGCTCGCTATCTCAGCTACCTTGCGCCTAACAACAAACGCGCCTAACATCGAGACGTAACAAAGGATACGAGATAATTATAATTTTTGCGAACATATCCACTTGATTTCCACGTAAATGCCTTTTTATAACAATGTTATGTTAGGATTGTTTTGGTACAAATTTTTAGATAATTGTGAAAATAAGGTGAAAATGATACCCGATTTTACGCTGCTGCTGACGCCTATCTGTCCCAATTTTTCAATAGTATTCCATAATTCGCACCTAATTTTTCGTTTCCTTTCTCCATTTGATAAAACACCTGTCAAAGATGAAGTCGGTGGCTACAGTGGCTAGATATACGGATACTATTTTAAGAGGAAACTCCTTTAAAAACAATATCTAACTTATAATTTATCCGCAACATTAAGCAGCCACAAATATCAACAAAGGACGATACTCGGAAGCCCCTTCATCCTCCAATATTGCATTACCTACTTTAATGGGAACGACAAAAATTTATGTGAAAAGTTAACACCAATAACTTTTGTTCGGAAGGACGATAATGAGGCTCACCCTAACGGTAATTGGGTATTACAATGGGTAACGGCCTATCCTATAGATTTTATGGGTTTATTAGTAATAGGTTATTTGATAATTCTGTAGGTTACCGGTCGGTTCTCATCATCATCTTCGTGCCGTGTTCCCATGTTACTTGGGGTCGACGCAACCTTTTTTCATACTGTCATTTACCCTTTGAACGTGTCTATTGTAAACTATGAAAAAAACCTCTAAGTTCTATGCACACAGGCAAAAAGGAAAAAATAACGAAGCATAAATGAGGTACAGATGCTTAGGTTCAAGTGGGTTAGGTACTGACTGCTAAGTAAAAAGTAAATATTTACCTAGTCATATGAACTCGAGGCTATGTTCCGTTTTCAAGAATATAATGCCTACAACTTTGCATAGCAATATATCAAATGGTTCTTGGTGTAGCAGATGTTTTAAGAAACTTATCTCTATTAAGTGTTTCGCAATCCAGCCTTTCGTGTTCATATTTTGAATACAAAAGACTGGTCTGGTCTTACCGTGCCTTTTTACGGCTCGACAGCTGAACAGGTTTTCATGAAGGGCACAGTAGTAGATCGTGAACTGAGTTAGGATACATTTAATCCCGGTAGTACAATCTCGAGCGAAAATTTCCTACCCCTATGTGAAGGAAGCCGCAGGCAAAAGCTAGTCTAGAAAAAATAGATGTTTAGTGAACAGTCGCCAAATCTAAACACAAGTGTAATTAATGGACAGAATACTTAGTAACAAACCCATCATAATCAACGTACCGGTAATTGAGTATTAATAAGTAGAATAGCCTGTTTGTAACAGAATAAGTGTGTGTATTCGATCATATTGTTTACCCATTTCCTGTTTTTAAATAGTTATTAAAATGGTTTCGTTTATAAAATGGTAGAATAATATTGCTATTCGGGCTGTGGGAATGTATAGGGTGATAATACTTCTAGTCTTAGCCGGCTTCATCCATCTTCATGCAGTAGAACTTTTATTTAAATCTTATTTTAGAAATTCCCTCACATCTTTAAATCCAATACTATTATATATAAAAGTAACTATGCCCTGGGTGTGTATGTTACTTCTACACACTTTAACAGATCAATGGATTTTGATGTTTGGCAGACCATGACATGAGTTATGTAAAACTTAGTACTTTTCATTCCGGCAGTACGTGTCCGCGTTTTAGTGTAACTTTTTCATAGTCAGATTAAAGTCACATTTCATTGAATACAGATGAAGGAACTTTAGCAGTACATCAAAAATAATTATGGTGTTCGTACTCACCTGAATAAGTTTCTTCACAAAAACCCAAGCTCTACTTTGAACAAGCGACCTTTAAACGGATACGAGTAGAATAGACAGTTTATTTGTCGTTATGTTCGTGTACGGACGGTAATGATCACTTTACCCCGCGGCTTTTTTTTAAAGGTCACGTAAACATACGTAATACGCATTTTATACGATAACGCTTTGTCCATTTTGCAACTATATTCCACTCAACAAAAAACTTAAATACACTGACAGGCAATGCAGTCGTAGCCGATGGGTTTAAAAATAAGAGTTTTTGCATGAAAGTGCTTTATTATTACTAACCATAGATTTTGAGACCTTTTAATAAATCTTTTCATGGTAATAATAAAGCAGTTAAAGAAAATAATAAAGGAAAAATTAAACACTTTTTTTATTATTTTATATTTATTGTGATTGAAATATTTTTTTATGTAAAATGTACCTATGATATAATTATGATCTTGAATGAATTGAAAAATAAATGATTTTGATTTGATTTGATTTACGCAAAAAAAATCATTTGTTTTTTATGTCTCCTCATTGAAGTTAAAAAAGAAGATGAAAATTCCTAAATTTTGCCGAAAACAATTCAGGCACACTGCTTATTTTGCTATAATTCTGAAACATTGTGGGAACACCATGCCTGCCTGTGGCATATTTCATAAAAATAAAAGTTGATAGAAACATTGAATGATAAAGCGGCTGAAAAATATTCGCAACTCACAACTGCTAGTGAAAAAATAAATACCAACTAGCCCGTATCTCACGAAGAGTGAAAATAAAATGATTACACGCACGGACCCTACCAACAAAGGCATATTTTCAACATTGCGAACTGGATAATTTTCTAACTTGATAAAAGCACTTTAATTTGTACTCAGTCAGTGAAAATTAACGAAGAGTTATTGTGCTTATATGCGACGTTACTAACAAGGAAGTGTTCGAGCTCTAATTGGCTATTAATATCGGACACAGCTTGTTTGAATACGGGCTACCGATTATTGATTAGGTAAATAATTTGACTAGTTTCTCGTATGTGGTCATTTCTTTAAGACTACTTACTTTATATAACATCAGCCTTTATCGGATAAACTGAATGTAGGTAAACATTAGTTAGAAAAACTTTCAAGATTAAATAACGCTGATATTTTCATAGAGATATTTAGCACAAATTTTATGAAAGATAGCTAATTCAAGATGTTACAGTAGTTTCTGCCTGCCCCATGACATATATTCGAGAGATAATGGAAGTATGTGCCTAAATTGAGCTAACAAATGAACACGGTATTAAAAATGTTTACTTTCATATAAAAATCAAAAATTTGTCGCCTATCAAAGGTAACTTATAGTTCTTTCCAACTTGCAACACAACACTATTGTTCGGCTTTACATTTACTACCAAACAATTTGATCACCACTTTATCTAGTTACCAACAGTAGCCCTGCTCTGTACCAGAGCTACCAGGGAAGCATGACAAGCGAGCAGTGTAATCAAATCAGACATGATTAGTCGCCGTGATTGAATTGAAGCATTATCGATTACTAATTGATACATGGCTAATGCTGGTTCAATGTTGGGGGGATTAGCAGCTTTATGTGTTATTGTAACATTGATTACAGTTACTAATATTTTGTTGGGCTTTTATTTATATAAAATAGATTGTTGCAAAGATTAATTAACCGAAACAACGAAATAGATATGTACCATCTGTCTGCAACATTGCAGCTATTTAAACTTTCAGAACGCACAACCAGATTAGACCACGACAAAAGCCGGTTTAGAAAGAGAGATCGGCAGTAAATAAAATGTTTCCATTGACTAGTCATGTAAATCTGGAGGGCATAGAAGCGGAAACAATAAATCAATTCTACTCAGGTGTCCGTGGTTACCCCGGATGTTTGCCTTCTTCGTAAAGCAGAGGTGTCCAAAATAACCATTGAATGAAGATATAAATGATACGGGTTGATTCTGCGACCAGATTGCCACTATAACATTGCAGTTGTAATATCAGGGGATAATAACTGTTCTTAGCCGCAGCCCATTCAATTTTGGTTGACCTAAATAAACAGTCCATTGCTCCTCCTGTCAGTTTTCACGACAGATATTCCGTACGTAGATATACGTATACCTTCTTTATATACATTGAGACGTATTCCCTGGCCACGCAAGCCGTGACATGATTAATGTTTGCATTGAGCGACGACGCTCGGCTCCAAATATTGATACTATTATAATAATATTTACCTATCACATAGGTATTTGAGCAAGGATAATTATTTTGTTTGTAGTACTCATGTATTTACCTAAGGTACACCGATAATTTGTATTAACTGTCGTCTATGGACAAGAAGGGAAATTATGTATTTATCAAATTGTCACACTACACTAATTCGAAGTGTCATAACCATTTCAAACAACTTTATAAGAAATTCAGTAAATGTGATTTTAATTTACGCACATTTTAAGTTAGTAATCAGTTTGCTAAACAATCTAAAATATTCGTCTGTTAGAATAAGGTCTACTTTTGCTACGAAAATAAAGAAAATTGGATATCGCATAAGATCAAGATTCCAATATACAAATCGAGTAATGGGCAAGATCAAGCACCTTCAGGCGATCTGATTTCAAACCAAATCGACTACAATCATCTTGCTTAGCACCTGGAAAGGTACTTTTGGAATCGGTTTAGTCGCCAATGAACCACTCTTACACACTGATTGCCACGGAATTGGGTATCCATATTAAAACTTTGGCAATATTACAAACTACGCTAAGTTTTCCAATCAGATTGAGAACTCCCAATATGGCCCGTAAAGCACCACAAAGAAATTGCTGCGGCGCTATAATTTAGGCAGAACTCTTATAATATTGTAACCTCGGAGTTATCCGTAGATTTCCCCTGAGAAATGTACCTCCTGTTCAATGATGACATGTATGTAAAATTTGCTCCTAGTCCCCGTGATCGAGTGAGGGAAGTATCGATAAATATATGTATGTGAGGAAAAAGTGTATTAAATAAAATACTTAAACGAGTTTTTCTACCTAAATGTGAAAGCTACGTAGCTTTCTTGTTGTAGCTATTGGCAGGTGATCAAGCTAGCAACAAGCTTATTTGCTACGCGTTTACTGTCTACTAGTAACTTAATACATAATTTTTCAATAGCGAATATAATAGTACACAGCAGTATACATGTGTACGATATGAATCCTATAAAACATTTTCTAGAATAAATAAAGTAATATTTTCACAATCAAACAACACAACAAAAAATACAAAACTAAATATTTCCAACATTGAAACTAAATGTCAATAAAATTGACGAACGATATTCTGACTGAATATTACACTGGAAACATGGACCAAAAGCTGAAAGACAACTGCAATAAACAAAATTACTTTCATAACATTCACTGAAACACATCCCTAAATAAAACGTATAATATAATATTTACATTCTCCATTTGGAGTCGCGTATAAATAATTGCTCAACGTTATAAAAAATACTGAACTACATTAAAAACTGGTATTTTCTGGCCGCAGCTCAGCAAAATAAAACGCTCGTTAATTAA
Source organism: Standfussiana lucernea (assembly GCA_964057025.1). Classification (NCBI taxonomy): domain Eukaryota; kingdom Metazoa; phylum Arthropoda; class Insecta; order Lepidoptera; family Noctuidae; genus Standfussiana; species Standfussiana lucernea. Next base: position 19,139,405 of record OZ059785.1, on the reverse strand, counting down.
AACGTGAAACGACTTTTACCTCAATTATTATACAAATATGAACCGGGCTAGGGTTACGAATGTGGCTACGTAAGTACGTACATACTTACATAATATCATGTTAATATCCGCTCTTCTCGTCCACTTTGAATATACATAGGTCTTCCCTAAAGACCTCTGTAATGTTTGGAATGTTTCAAGGTCGAAATCCTTTCAGTGTTTGCTGAAGTAAGCCCTTCATGATCGTTCATTGTAATACTCTAGTGGTCCATGGTCTCTTCTTGTAATTGGTAAGAGGGGTGGTAATAGGCACACACGGTGAAGGCACACACGATATGATTGTGTCGACAACACACAATATAAATAATCTTCGTTTTTCAGTACATTTTTATCAGAACATACAACTTGCTTTTCATAAATTCCTGAAAAAAAGGGATTTTTTCTTTGTATTTATCTCATTTTAGTTAAACAAGGTCTCAATTAGCACACTGCCTAGAAACATAGACATAAGCACGTTGAAATAAAACGAATGAAATCCACATGCCTAGGGAATGTCAACGTAGATTTTTTGCCGGTCCCAATACACGATATCTTCAGAACTGACTTGAGACATGACAGGTGATATGCCTTGTTTAGCTTTGACTTTCAAAGTCTTTGGGTTTTTGTTTTGTGTGAATGAAGATGAATGAATTATTTTCTAAAGTTGGCAAATGTGTTGTGCGGGGAAAAGTTTGGTGACAGCGTTTTGTGAATGTGAAGTCTCTGCGGATGGGAGAAGTATGTATAACCGGGTGTTGTGCGAGTGAAATAAAGGGTTTTGTTTATGTTTAAAGTTTGCAAGGGCACTTTGCCATCACCAGTTTGTTTGAGTTTTTAACCGACTTCAAAAAAAGGAGGAGGTTCTCAATTCGGTTGTATGTTTTTTTTTTTGTGTTTGTTACCTCATATCTCCGTCATTTATGAACCGATTTGAAAAATTTTTCTTTTATCTGAATGGGTCTACTTCCCGATTGGTCCCATAGAAATTTCATCAAAATCGGTTCAGCAGTTTGGTTTTGAAATCAAAATAGCTGGAAAAAATGTCATCCAAGTAAAAGAAATTGCGAAATTGATACTTGACAAGGATTTGTGTGTGATACGATAACTAAAAAGGGTAAAATAAAAACTTTTTTACAAAAAAAAAAACCGACTTCCAAAAAAAACACAAAGTGGAAAATAACTTTACTTTGGGAAGTCGGTGGCAAAAAAGTCAATGAAACAAACAATAGTCACCGACTTCCGAAAGTAAAGTTATTTTCCACTTTTTTTGTGTTTTTTTTTGGAAGTCGGTTTTTTTTTTGCAAAAAAGTTTTTTTTGAGCAGTGATAGTCTAGTGGTGTGACCGATGGACTGCCAAGTCATAGGTCTCGAGTTCGAACCCAAGACACGCACCTCTGATTTTTCGGAATTATGTGCGTATTGTACCTATAATTATCACTTGCTTCGGTGAAGGAAAACATCGTGATGAAACCAGCATGCCTGAGAGATATTCTCGAAGGCATGTAAAAGCCAAGTCAGAGGCCCTTGGGCGCCATAAAAACTCTGACACCAGGTTAGGCACTAACCACACGATAAAGAAGAAGACAAATTTATTAACATCACTTCACATTGCGTCTGTATTGTTTAGATGTACGTAGAGTACACTCACATTTTGACAGTTTTGTTTAAATGCACTCATATTTTTGGCCGACATGCAGTGGTGCTTGACCGCTAGTACAACGAGGCTTAATTCCTAAGTTTCCTAAGCCTCACGTACGCATAATGTCATGTGAGACTCACAGACGAAGCTCAAAACCAACCACCCAAATCATACTCCATTCCGGCAAACACATTAAGGATTAAGGTCGACTAGCCAAACCAGATTAAACATTGATCAAAAAATCTTGGAAAGCTCCCCAGTTAGTGTGAAACCAGGGCGGAAACCGCGCGGCAGATAAAACGATTACATTTGAACATCAAAGGGCCACTCGCTGCTCTCTGCGGCGCGGCTTGTGGGTACTGACGTAACTTGACGTCGGGGGTTACACGTGTTAAACAGTTTTGATACTTACCTGTTCGTTTAGTGACCACATCTTAGTACATTAAAGGGGTGTAAATATGATACGATATGAGCTTTAGATGGACACTGTAACACTAGTAAAAGTGGCAAAAATGAGCCTCTTTAAAAACGAACTTTAAAAAATCTATGTGCCTTAACCTGGCCATAACCTAATTAGGTACGACTGGATACTGTATAAACTGATGAAATAAGATCATCTAAATGTAAAGAATTTTCAGTGTCCTTGATGTTTTCAATTGCTTTGGAGGGTTTGTACATTTTTTTGGAACAGCAAAATAAAATATTTGTTTGTGTTTATGGAAGAATTTTACTCCGCAGTTGCAACAGTAACATTATACTTTTAAACTCATGCAAACTTTACACGATTAAGACAATATTCACATTTACACACTTGCATTAGCACAGTCGCATTGCAGCAGAAACTAACGAAATTAAAACCTAAACTGAGTCGGGACTTCCGCTAACAATATCACGACGCCATTGTACTCGTACATGAAAATGGGATTTTCTACAAAAAAGCAGTTTTATCCCTCTTGACCTTTGCTCTTCCCCGAAAATTTGACAATATACTGTATACGACAAATAGGAGCATGGAGTCCGCAATGGTGCTATAGTTTTAATTCCGATGTCAGATCTTTTATTCAGTCGGTCTGTTAGTGACAGCCAGTGACGGCACTACTGGTCTGCAGACACCGCTCGATAGCAGCATCTGACGAAATTTGGCCATCTACAGAAGCGATTTTATAGAGTTACATAGAAACCAGTCGTCGGCTTTGAGTCCTTACCACTTCCTGTTGATTATGGACGCATTTACGTCGTTCATACAGGAAGATGCACCCTGGTGCATGCTGTTTGCCGAAGACATTGTTCTCGTCAGTGAAGATAGAACTGAGATCCAGAGCAGATTAGAGAAATGGCAACAGAGGCTGGAGAATGTTAGTTTGAAAATCAGCTAAACTAAAACTGAATATACCTTAAATGTTCTGCGATTTCGACGATCTCTCCAGTTTTCGATTCATAGCGCTAGATGGCGCGCTTCTCCCAGTCTGCTCCGACTTTCCGCAGCTCGGTTCAATCGTATAGAATATTCTTTAGTATGTACACCATACAAGTAACATATACAAAAAATCATTTATAAAACAATGGTTAGACTTGCTGTCTTGTATGGATCAGAATTTTGGGCCACAAAAGGGATGAATGAGAGGCATGCATGTGCCTGAAATGGGAATGCTAAAGGTGGTGTGTGGTGTTACGCATATTGATAAAGTAAGAAATGAAGACATAAGAAGAAGTTTTAAAGTGGCGCCGGTGACTGAAAAGTTGTGTCGTAGTCGGTTGTATTGGTATGGGCATGTGATGCGGAGAAATGAGGAAAATGACGTGAGGAAAGTTTTGAGTGTAAATGTCACAGTGGCTTCGTCGCTGCGGTATGCGTTCGCTTCAAATGTAAACTATGTATATATTACTCTGTCAAGAAAGTACCGGGAAACGATCAATAATACACAAAATGCTAGTTGTTCATCCAAAGTTATTTTATCGCCCTCAAAGTATGCTCCTTCAGAAACGATACACTTACGCCAACGAATAATTTAATCATCAAAACATTTTTTAAACGCTTTTTCCGGAATTGAGTTTAGTTCTAATTCTCCTTTATGTCTTCTATCGAATGAAAGCGGGTGCCATGAAATGGTAATTTGGGTTTAGGAAAAAGAAAGAAGTCGGCTGGAGCCATATCTTGTAAAAAAGGTGGTTGCTCGATGGTATTTGTTAAGTTTTTGTTCAAAAATTCGTTCACTATGATGGCCTTGTGCGAAGGCGCATTATCGTGGTGCAAAATCCAAGAATTTTCTTTCCATAGATCTCTCCTTTTTCTTCGAATTTGCCCTCTTAAACGCAGCATAACGCTCAAACAATATTCTTTATTTACTGTTTGACCTTCCGGCAAGAATTCCGAGTGCACAACACCGCGATGGTCAAAGAAAACGGTCAACATAACTTTGACTTTTGATTGACTTTGGCGTGGTTTTTTCGGTTTCGGTTCAGTTGGAAGACGCCATTCCGAAGCTTGTTGACTAGTTTGCATGACAAACTAGTAAACCCACGTCTCGTCACCAGTAACAATGCGTTTCATGAATATTGGGTCAGAATTGACTCGTCCTAGCATGTCCTCAGCGACTTATGCGATTGAGTTTTTGAAGAAAATTCAGGTCTTTTGGGACTAGCCGAGCGGCAAGATTTTTCATACCCAAGTGATTATTTAAAATGGTACGGAATGACTCGTGAAACACAAAAAGTTCAGCGACTATCTATCTCAAACTTGAATGAGGATTTTCAGTCACTATTTCCTTCACTTTTGCGATGTAAACTTCAGTTGAAGACGTTGATGGCCTACCAGAGCGAGGCAAATCTTCCATCACATCTCGACCGCTTTTGAACGCTTTGTACCACTCATACGCAATAAGCACGTGTTTTTGATCAATTCGATTCACCGTAAGCCTTTTGTAACATTTTCAGTTACTCCAAACACGAAATTCCATTGGCGATGTAAAATTTAAGACAAACTCTTTCTTCGATGTTTATGTCCATTATGAAATTCGCAATAAACACTCAGCACTGTATTCAATCTAAATAACAGATGCAACTCAAACTCAGCGCCAAAATGAAAAACAATTGTGCTAATCTAACAACAAAAATTGAATTTGGAACCATAAACAAATCATTCATTCCCGATACTTTTTTAACTGAATGTACATTATAAAAATCTTTTCCTATCTCTTCGGAATACGTAGAGAAATCGTGGTGATTAGATTGTAGTTACCAACATACCTACAACTATACATAGATTCTTTCATCGTTATTTACTTTACGACGAGTATGAATGATGACGTCATCAACAGGTGTTAAGGTATTTATTGTTTTGTATTCGTTTCGGGCCTTTTATTTGATGTAAGCTTCCACGTGTTATGGATATTCTGTTTTTCGTTAGGTTCGTAATTGTTCTAATATTGTATCCGAGAAGAATCAAACTCGGGAATAATAGCACAACTGGTGATAAAAAAACTTGGTTAAGATGTGGTGAGTCTCTCAAAAACAAAGGTCAATTTGAACTTACCAACCAGCTAATTACCAGTCAAATAGCGCAAAACCCAGCTTCATTCTAGTTAGCACGATGATTTTTATCTGCCGAACAGATCCTTCATTCTTGCTCACTTCAATATGGCCGCACCTGTAAAATATTTCCAGAAAATTCTCCCGCCGTTTTCCCAACACCAATTACGGGCCGCGATTCCTTTTTTAAAAGGCAGTGCAATTCTTCCTTAATTCAGTCTTATCCTTTTTTCATTGAGGAAATTAAAGTCAGGAATAATTTAACGAATCGCGCGGTTTATGGTTTCAGGTAAATTTTTCAAGATATTGGCTGTATCGTTTTTGTTTCGGGTTAATAGTGTTGAGTTTCGAGTACTTTTTTATGAGTTTTGTAAGGTTATGTTTAAAAGATTACGGTAAATTCTGTATTGTTCTTTTCAGGGCAGTTTTATCTGCGTTTTACTTTACGTATCATTTGATAGCTTCTACTTCTCCTTTCGCAGACAAGTCCTGGATAACGGCACACTGGTGTTCCTGCCATTCAGCGCGGTGCAGTACCGACAGGACATCCACGCGACAGTGTACCGCTGCCGCGCGCACAACGCACACGGCACCATCGTGTCCAGAGACATGAGGACGCAAGCAGGTTGGTGGACATATCCTTTATTTATTTTTTTATAAACAGGCTAAAAAATAGCTTTATAAAGATAAACATAGCTTTAATAAATATAGCTTTATAAAGATAAACGAATTAATCTTTTGAAAACCAATTTATCAAAAAATATCTCAAACTTTGGTTAAATAGCGTTATAATGTTCATAATATGAGAAAAAATTGAAACTACCCTTTGCCAGGTGGGAAAGTGATGAGAAATTCTGGGCCCAGCAGTTAACTAGTTGAAATGTGTATTAAAAAACCGTTATATTTTTCTAAAGAAAATAAAAAAATACAGTACCATGTTTCTATCTGGGAAGCGAGAAAAGTTAAATTAAGACATGAAACCAAATAATCGATTTAAACATCCCTGAATTCTTAGTAATCTATAATAACTAAATCGGTAAAATCTTAGAATATGTATGAAAATTGAATGACAAGTGCTTAATAATTGTTTCGTGGAATCGATTCGTAGCGAATCGAGTTCCTTTAATGTTCCTTATGTTGGCAACACTAGTCACCGACTGACAGATGACAGGCAGAAAAAACCGGCAGTAGTTCCAAAGATAATACACTATATTTCGTTTTCTTTCGTTCTGAGTGCGCACGTATATTCCATGTTTTATTGTAAGTATTTAAGTGTGCAGGGAAGTAAGCAGCAGACTTCTTCGACAGCTGTCGGCTTCAAATACTTCTTGGTTATTGCGGGGACGTACACAATCCCGCCATATAAGTCGGAAAACATATTTTGTTTACATTTTAGGTGACAGCTGTCGAAGAGGACGAGATTCAATACTAGGCTATTATTGTAATTGTATTGTAGGTAGAAGGACTATAGGCTGCTGTACCCATGTAATGTGCATAATATGGTATCTCAGTTGGGCAAGATACGAAGAAAATATCGTACCTCCTGCACAATTCTTAGATGATATTCTCATAATTATTGAAGATACATAATATGTTAAATATAAATAAAACACCAATATGGTGTTTTAGTTTACTTTCTCTTCACCTTTTTTAAAAGGTAGGTATCTACTGCCTCTAAGTGCAGGATATTGGATGTAGAGACTTGTCTTGGACGGTAGCGACTGTCCAGGGCGCGGGCGTGCCAAACGTGTCAGATCTTCGACACGTCACACACGGAGGTTCTCTACGTGCACTCCATGCATAAAACCATTACGCAACCGAAGTCATTTAAAAGTATTTCGCAAATGACGTCAAAAAACTACAATGTTATAATGTAACCTCACTTTTCTATACTTCATATAACTTGATTCCTGGATAGCCAAATTTCACCAAATTTTCAGTGAGGCTTTGTTATTATATCCTCTTACAAATAAGGCTCGTTTTTGTGTTTGAGTTGAGTTAACACCTGGGCCCAAGAAACTATGGAGTCGTTCTCTTCTCCTTTATGATACTTAACGTGCAAATTGAAAGAAACAACTTCCTTGTCTTATTAGCTTTCAAAATTGGTATTACAGTACCCACTTCGAGAAAAAATATGGATAATTACAACAGTTGTTCCAGACAAGGTAGTTTTTTGACTGTACTGGTTTTTACGCATTTCTGGAACAATATCATTTTTTGGGAGAGAGGAAGAAAATTTCCAATGAAGATTGCACCCCTAGTTATCGGGACCAAATTTGTCGCAAATTAGCTCTAGTCTCACCCATTACAAGGACTGCATCCAATTACCAATCACCCTGTATATGCTTCCACATACCAAAAAAAAGACTGTTCTTCGTATCGCTGACACGACATTAATTTTGTTGTACTAGAACTTCAGCACTGTCTGTGTCGTCGGTTGCAGCGCATAGGTCTCTTTGACTACATGTTTTGTGGCTCAGTGGGCTGATTAGGAGATAGAACATAGTTTGCGACACAGCTCCACAAATCCTGCTGCCGCACCAAAACTACGCTCCGCCGCCGACATGCAAAATATGACATCACAGCAGTGGCGTGCCTAGGGGCCGAAGAGTAGCAGATTATTAAGGCAAGCCAAACCTTTAGGCTTGTATGAAAGTACCGCCACTACGTCACAGTCACGCGCAACCCACATATAGTACGTTATCATTAAACCTTTTAATCAATCCTATACATAACCTAATATTACTTTCCCTATTACTGTAATGAAGAAGAACTTCTACCACGTCATAAATAACCTAAGTTGTGTCATAACACAATAGTACGCTAATACACGACGCGCGACGTAACGGTGTTGCGTAGGCAATTTACCGCTCGTTAGGGCTTGTTTCTGTTCACATTGCTCCGTGGAGGTCCCTATACCGATAATATTTTCTTTATGTGTTACGCTAACTTTCATACATGTTTGTGTAACTAACTTAGTAAAGGTTATGTTTATGTTATTCACGAGATTGTAGCTAACTAGTGATAAAGTTGATAAATTCACAATTTTATAGAGAGTTAGCTCTATGTGAAACTTTTTTGGGACAAATTTTGTCGATTACTTGTGTACTCTTGTGTTTTTCTTGGCTTCCATAGACATTAAGAGAGACGTACCATATACACATAAACTTGCACCTTTTGTACTTGGAGATAGGTAGAAACTACAGAATGCCATTTGCTACAATAAGTACATCATTATCCCTTTTAATGCGTCCACGGTGATATAATCTAGTCAGAAATGAGCGCTGCTTTCTACACACACGTTGCTTGCATGTGACGTTGTTAGGTCATTTCTTCTCGGAAACGTATTTTATATAAGTCTGCGATAAACATGTTTTTCAGCTTTGAATGTAAACCTAGGTAGAAATAGCATCCTCGGCTTATTGTACCCGTTCTAGGAAAGCAAACACAAAGTTCAGCCGCTCACAAGATGATCTTGTGCAAGTTCTTAGATTTTACAGACTTCCATGAAGCTCTTACATGCGTTGAATAAAATAAGAAGCTTACTCTGAACAAGGAGCTCATTTTCTGCTACTTTGCTGAATAATATCTTGATACTTAACTTCTAGTTTTTAGAAATAGATATAGATATCCACATAAACTCAAACTGAAACTCAAAGCATTTATTTCAATTAGACCATTACAGGCACTTTTGAATGTCAAAACACAAAAAATAAACTAAGCTACAGTCCCTGTCACAGGGCATAATAACTTGTGAAAGTACTGTAGTTGCCCATTCGAAAGCGTAGATCCTATGGAGAAGAATGGGCAAGAAACTCCATGGACACTCTTTTAAATCAATATGTTTTTACAAAATCTTGGTTACATCATTCATGTCGAGATTATACATACATGTGAGAACGATGTAGAAAGACGTGCGAGTAAGAGCGATACATTATATAGGCCAACCCACAGGCCGCCATTAGCCGCATTTCCGGAGGATTAACAGGTAAAACAGCTTAGCGGAACAGTAAAGACTGCAGAATATAATTAATATGTTGAAAAGGAACATGAAAAATGGTGAAGGTATAGACAGAGGTCAACACTGCTCCAATGAATTGAGATTTAATTTCTAAAAAAAAGTCTCAGTAGTTTAGTAAAGATCTTAAGGCAATTGAGAAAGGGTATAGCGCAACTTCAAACTGAATACGAAATGTAGTCGAAAAATAGTAGCGGATAAAATTATGTGTTTTAAAGAGATTTCTTACCGGGTGTGTGGTAAGAAATCTCACACACACACACGCGCGTATTATCACACCGAAAAATATAACCAGAAAATCCTTAAGCATTCACTTATGATAAACATTTACTAGTATAAACAAAATGTGTTACACAATATACGATTACGTTCTCCCCAGCTTTCTAACTTCAAAGATTGTAGCAAAATTACATTCTTGACGTCAACACACACATATGAACATAAACTTATATACTGACACGCCTCACAGATGATGTATGAAAGCTGATATTTTATTTTATTTTCTCGTGTTTGCGCGAAAGTAATGTTGGTTTATTCACACCAATATTGTGCTGGTTTCTAAATCTATAAAAAGGATTAGGAAAACTGTTGGGAAGCAAACTTGTGTGTGTGATTGAATTTGTGTCTATTGTTTAATAAAGTAGGTGTAGATGAAAAGTGGCAAGGAATCAAACTACAAACATCTTTATTGTTTGGGAAGAAACATGCAGTTTACCTAACTGATTTTTAAATCAGACCAAGCCTCATCAAATCTGCATCCTGTAAATAAGCTTGGGAAAACAATTTAAGCCCTAAAACAAATAGAAAAAAAACATCAAATTACGTCCCCTACTCCCTCCCGTGCCTTCAGTCCGTGACATCACAAATTCTCCGCTCGTTCCCGCTGTAATAACGTTATGAGATAATTTGTAAACATTTACCGAGACTAGCAACTCCACGACACTCCTGTTCTTAAGTAAAATCGAGTTTCTTGCAGCAAATGGCGAGGAGATGAAATGGGTCAATACAATATTTGATTTGTTTTTTCTTTAAGAATGAATAGGTACAGAAAGCGGTGAATATTGATGAACAGTCCACCGAAACTTTTTTACGTCTTAAGGGACGTTTACACTATGATGATTTACCTCAAAACATATTGACCGCTTTCTAACAACCGATGAAAAATTTCTATATGAGGGAGTTCAGAATGATGTATTGAATACATGGTAACTTTTTTCCACTCTTTATAAAATTGCGCTAGGGCATTATTCAAGTTGCGTTAAAACTATAATGGTTCTCCTATTTTGCTTATCCGTACACGTCAGAATGCAGAAGGCTATACATTCACATTCTTAGAAACAGTATGACTAAAAGCAGATAATTCTTCATCAAAACTCCACCATTCATTCTCACGAGCAAGTTCTAAAACTTTAATTCTAAAGCAAAGCAAAGAACTCAAAACTTTTGCACATAAAGCTTAGTGCACATCTGATTACATTAAGTGGTTCCGAACTCACATTCTCGCGAATATCGGAATAACAGGATCGTTCTAACTGGCGAATGATTCGTTAGTGATTGAGGATTGATATTGAGTGCTTTAGAGAACCTTCGTATTGAATTTTGAAGAGAATTAATCTTAATTACTCAGCAAAAGAGTTACACACAGCGCTTATGTAACTCAAAATATGATTAAGAATTACTGTTAACGTGTTTGAATCTTCACCATTTAAGATTCCTATTTGGAAAATATTTACTTTTTTCTATCACAATTAAACAAATCTTGCCAAAAATGCACTTTTCATTTACCTTCATCGTGATGCATACAAAATGTACGCAGAATTATTATGTCAGTGAAAGTACTCGATGACTTCGATGTCTGTGGTAATGATATTGGAATTATTCATCAACACTCTTCGAAACAGTATGAAGAAGTGTCAGCATGATAAGTTTACTACACCCTAAGGTTTATAAAACCATAAACTTGAATAATTATGCATAGTCTACTTCTAAGTACTGCCGTACCGTCATGAACATAAGCCCATCAGTAGATAGACACCGGTTCATAGAGGACTAGGCAATTACTCCGGTTATTACCCGGCTCATATGCTCATAATTCGTCGATTCCCTCCCGGGCACTCCCGGGCACTCCCGGGCCACAATTTGAGTCGCCGTACGTCTGCCCTCCGGCGGTGGTTACGTCATGCTGTAATTACTGACCTACGCTGCTGTATAAACAGATGAGTCTTTTACCTTTAAAAGACTCATCTGTTTATGAAACACTTACTTCAGTTGGTAATATCAGTATTATAGAAGTATGTAATTCACGGCTTTTGAGTCAATGAAAATAATATTATTACACTGATGAATGATTTTCTTATAAAAACCAAATCAAGCTAGTCTATTCACAACATTCTCTTGGAGCTTCATCTTCTTTCAAAACTTCGCTACTGTCACAAGTCGTCCGTCGAGGGCAGAGCACTTTGACGGCATGATTTGTAGCCACACATCGTACAACATGTGAATAACTCCATCCCTTATCACGAGACAAATTACCATTTGACCTACTGCCGCACACTTCACCCTCACACAAGCTTATATAGTAATTAACCTTACCTACAACAAAAACCCACCTTTTTTCTCGACGCAGCGCGGTAGCGATAAAGTCAAACGCATGTATAACTTGAACTACGAAAACCGCTCTTACTACTAAGGGGTAAAGGTGCTTTCATGGTTCAGTTATTGCCATACAGACGCGGTTGACCGTACTACCGGTAGAGGGAGCTTTAATCAAACTGCCCGTTAGGTAATAACTGGGAGAGTGGCTTCGAATTAGAGATAAAACCGTCGGCATAGATCTAATGCGGTAATTATAGGTAAACGTTACTTTGACTTTTTAGCTTTAGCGACAGCGAGGTGTGTGGTTAGGTTAATAGTTTTCGTATTGAAAGGTATGTTTTCTCTTTATTTAATTGTTGAAAGTTGTTTTTTAGGGAATAGCTAAAAGTGAACAGTTTGTTTTAAGATGCTATTAAATTATAGAAACATACACCATGGGATTGTTTTATGGAACAAACTGAAATCATCCATTATTATCAAAACATGGCAATGAAAGTCACTCGAATGCCTTGATCGGAAAAAATAAGCAATACGAATAAAATGAGACGTTCTTTAAACATTTTAAAAGCATTCCTGTTCGAAGAAAAACAATTCATGAATGCATCTATCTATAGTTTTCCTAACCTACTTACGTAACAGCACAAATCATACTGAGAGCTCTATTGTATCCAGTTAAAAACCACTCAATAACAGGGTAAAAACATTTATCTTGTGGTACACGCAAATTCATAGGAGTGAGCAAGAGGCTCGTACAGCTCTCAGCTCTAACAATAGGACGCCCGCGCCGCCGCGCCGCCGCCGGTAACCCGACACCTATTGTTGTGCTGCTTCCCTATCGCGGCTCCAACAACTTTATGCTGACAGATTTATCGGAGGATCTATGTTGGAAGCAGCGTAAGTGTCATGTGGTACAGGCAAATTATCAGAGGTTTCATTTATCGAGTTTCTGAGGTAACAAAAACAGGAGGGAACTGAATCCTAGATCCCAGAAAAATGTAAGCAAGGGATGTGGGGAATTATTGATGAGTTACGATATTTTTTATTTAAGATTTAGCAACATTTTTCTTTGTTGATAAACAGATTCTGTTAATCAATAAAATGAAATAAAAATTTAACCTCAATAAGTGGTTGTTTTCAGTATATGTCACACACACACACACACACTAGCACAAGTATTTGAAAGTGTAAAAAATATTTTTAGATGATAATTACTTAAAAACAGAGAAGCTAACGGGAATAATAAGGTTCATGAGGAAAACATTACAGGAGTGGTGCAGACTTTAATATTTCATTGGAATTCAGGAAATGATAAATCAAATATTGTGAAGTAAATTTTTGAATATTCAGAGTTCTACGAACCATTTTGAGATAAATTGGTACGTTTTCAGAGAATCTCATTACCAACCTTTATCGACTTTTCACAAGCATTGTGAGTTTTGTACTGTTTATTTTTGTAAAGGACTTGAAACATCACAGAAAACAATTTAAACAGAATATTTAAATGTAGGTATGTTTAACGTTTTCTGTAACTGTGTACCGTAACAAAAGCTGTGTATAAGTGAATGGTTTGACATTCGTCACTGGTTGACATTCAATCGCGAACAGTTTGACATAACAGACGTTTGGTTACCTATCTGTAACCTTTGATTCATTCAGTGTCAAAAGTTGATGAATGTTGTGTTACTTTGAACAGTTAAGCAGTTTTTATTTTAAGCTTCGATATTCAAACTGTAGGGCAAATGCCTCCCTACCCTCCTTTGACCTCTTAAATACATTTTATTATCTAGTCTTTAATATCTATAACATTATTTTTAAATTAATTAATTTGTGTAAAACATCAAACTCGACCATCTCGGACACACTTTTGATGGAGACTTTTGATATAATCTATAATGACACCACATTAAGTTGTAAACTTCTTATCGGTCGTCCTGCCCTAATGTCTTTTCGAAACCTTAAATCGTTGCCCACAACAAGAATCAAATAAAAGTGTACATTTGAACATCGTTATGAACTGGGCACTGTTATTGTATCCCACGACATTTATGTCCGGCCCAGGACGCGTAAAGAACTGCTACACTAGCCCCACTACAAAGTGAGGTACAGAAGACCCACTGACAAAAAAAAAGATTCTGAAATAGAAAAATTTGAATGAGATAGAACTTAATTGTTTGGTACCACTAGTGCTAAAGATAATGTTTGTTATCTGCATCAAAAGAGCTCCCACAATTCCTACATGCTACATGCACGTTTGGTGTACTAAGCTGTAAGCTCTTCTACTGAGCTACGGATGATGTTTATTTATTTATTTATTTTATTTTATTTATTTATTTAACAATTTATGTACACACTAAAAACAGAAATCAAGAAAGGAACAGAAAAGAGAGTACAAAGGTATTGCTTATTTCTAATGAAATCTCTTCCAGCATACCTGCGAAAGGAGATACTAAAAAAAGAGATGTAGACAAAGTGTGTAAAAGAAGAAGAGAAAATGGAATACATAAAACATAAAGCAGATGACTATTTTAAATATAATATACAATATAAGAATATACTTACATACGTATAAATACAAAGATACATACAACAACCCTATAAATACAATGTAATAAATAATAATAGATACTTATGCAACTATGACGAAATGGAAAGATAATGTTCTTTCACTCTTCTTTTGAAAACTGATGTTGCTGAGGAGTTCGTTCCACCAGTTTGTCTCCTCAGCTAAAACAGGCATTAATTTTGGGGGCCTATCTTATGTCATTTGATGATGAAAAGGAGTGGATGAAAACCAAAAGTATTTATTCTAATAAATTGCATAAAGACTTTTGATTTTCATCTTGTTAATGGCTGAACTTTTCATTAGAGTAATAAGCTGTCAGTAAATCATATTTATAAGTAAAAGGCAAAGTATCTATAGGCCAATACGTTCAAAAGGTCCGAAAACTACCTTTATAAGCTCAATATCACAGTTTGATAATAAATGAACCTTCTTTATTGTCGCAACTCTGCTCGTTGCGTCGAACCAGAGCTATTAACGAGCAGTGGTCTTGTTTTCTTTCATCGGAATAGGGTACAACTATCTGTTGTGTGTTCTTATGTTCACACGAGAAACCGAACATTATATTGGATAAAAGAAAAGCGCAATTACGCTTTAATAGAAATACAATACTTTACTTTATCAACCCGCACTGGGTCCGTATGGTGGATTATGGCCCACGCTCTCTTACAGTCTCTTTTACCTAAGTCCCAGCAGTGAGAACTTTATAAGCATCAGTGTTTGACTTCGCCCCATTGATTCAGTAGTTACAAGCGCAAATTGGGGATTTTGAAGATTATTGGATAATTGTAGATGCAACTGATGCACTGCACGTGCCCAACAAGTTGATTAATACAGGTATACGATAATTTAGTATGTAATCAGTATGTTTTACTAATACAAATAGTGCAAGTTTTACATACTGCAGTGGATACGTAGGAACTCGACTTAATATACAAAGGGATACGTGGTGACCTCGCACTATTCATAGTGAATGACTTACAATTACGATGATGAGATGGCCTGAATGTAGCAATTAGATAAATGGGCAGTGGCAAAGGAGGTGATCCATGTGAACGGTGTGTCATTACTTTGCAGTTGCTCATGAAACAACATCATACAGGCCGATCTCCCTGCTGCCGATCATTTCAAAATTATTTGAAAAGCTACTCTTGAAACGGTTAAAACCCATCATAGAAGAAAGAAACTTAATCCCTGACTACCAATTTGGATTTAGGGAAAAACATTCGACAATAGATCAAGTACATAGGATTACCAACATTATTGAAAAGGCTTTAGAAGAAAACAATGTTTGCTCAACAGTCTTCCTGGACGTCGCTCAAGCATTCGATAAGGTGTGGCACAAAGGGCTTATAAACAAACTAAGAAATATGCTCCCAAAACAGTTTGCTGATATCCTAGAGTCTTACCTATCACAGCGTATGTTTAGGGTAAGGCAAGATGATGCACATTCAGAACTCAAGCCGATAAAAGCTGGAGTACCGCAAGGAAGTGTCCTAGGTCCCGTCTTGTACTTATTGTACACTTGCGATATTCCTGAGTTAGAAAACAACACCATTGCGACATTTGCAGATGACACAGCTATAATGGCCACAGGTGTCACTCAAGAGGAAGCAGTGGAAAAGGTTCAAGCCGCCGTCAATGCCATCTTCGACTGGACTAAGAAATGGCGAGTGAAACTAAATGAATCGAAATCTGTTCACATAGACTTCACAAATAAAAAACCAAATTATCATCCGGTATACATTAATAGTCATGTCATACCATACGAAAATACAGCCAAATACTTAGGCATGACATTAGACGCAAAGCTTCGCTGGAAAGCTCACGTTAAAAAGAAACGCGACGAGTTAGAGCTTCGCTACAAGAAGATGTACTGGCTGATTGGAAAACATTCTTCGCTGTCAGTACACAACAAAATACTTTTGTATAAACAAGTCCTCATGCCTGTATGGACTTATGGTATTCAGCTTTGGGGCTGTACCAAACAAAGTAACATCAAAATTATACAACGATTTCAAAACAAAGTACTCAGAGGAATCGTTAACGCGCCCTGGTACATTCGGAATGACGACCTTCATCGGGACCTCAAAGTAGACCTCGTCACAAACATTATTAAAAGGAACGCCGAAGCTCACGAACGAAGGCTTCATCATCATGTGAACATCGAGGCTATCCAGCTCCTCGACAACACGGACATAGTGAGAAGACTAAAAAGGACAAAACCTTTTGAGTTAATTTAGTGAAGTGACAGTTTAATGTAGTGAAGTGAGAGCTACCCATAAAGAACACAAGAACAAAGTGTCTTCCCCTTAATAGAGACAATAAGAAAAGTGTTAATGGACACATTCTTAGGTTTACTCTACCTAGCAAATTAAGTCAAAATTCAATTACTCATTAGCTTAAGCAATAAGTTAGATCGTAATTTTTTTATGATGTTACCTTGATATGGTACATCATACAACAAAAAAAAAAAAAAAAAAAAAAAAATTACTTTGCAGTTGTTTAAAGTTCTGAGAAGTATATCGATTTTCTTTTATAAAACTTTGTCAAAATCGCTGCACGTTAAAAAAAATTATAATCAAGATTTTGTATTTACAAAAATAACGTAGATGTAATTATTATCTCACAAATTGACTTAAATATAACTTGCATGGTCATCGTATCATTATCGTTCTCCTTTGTCGTTAAACCAAAGTGGATTTTAAACTTAATTATATTAACCTAGACAGGTATACTCTTCCAACTAGCTCCAAGTTTCATGATAAGCCGTCTAAGCCGCATCATCTGAAAGCAAAGGAGGCCGAAGTTAATCAAATTTTTACTCTAACCGAATGAAATGTAAGCGCGGCACTGAACTGTGTTTCATTATACGTTGTGTAGTCGTCTCGTTGTCGTGTCGTCACGGCCTCATGTGGCTTTAATGATGTTCCGAAGACCGTGAGTGTGTGACTACTTTTAAGTCTTCATATTCATCGTAAGCACCTCTTTGCTTTGCTTTGTCTTGTCATGTCCGTAAACCCTTCTTTCAACCAGAACTTGAGTGTAGGCGAACATTTGCAACCTTTTCCACGTGCAACTACAAAAGGAAATACCTTTCTATTATGTCTTGTCAGTCCGATCAAAAAATTAACTCGAATATATTAGACACTTACCTTCCTTCGCGTTATTTAATTTTCACTTTGGACGATCTATATTAACTTTTGAAATAATCATGGTCGTTTCTAACTCTCATCATATATACTTATGAAAATACCCGCAGCTACAAGCTATTCTTTATTTAAAAATGTGCAACTACACCACCGTCGCCGGTAACTCGTGCGTCACACTCGGCTGCGTGCGGCGCAGTGTGATGCTACGGACTAGCGATGGTGTGTTTAATAAAAATGGTTGTCACTAGTATTTAAATAGTCTTGTAGTTGTTATTCCGCCGTTACCATCATTTTATTTTATTTTTATTTGTTATTATCTTATCTTTCACAATATTTATTTATAATTATTTAAACCTATTGATATCCGCACACTCACCATATAGGTTCAGTTGAAAACCAGCGTCGGGCACTAGTTGTCCGGCATTTTGCTGAACTGGGCCTATTTGGCGCAGCCGTGAGTCACACAATATTTCTTGGTTAGTTTTAAATTTTATTTTATATTTGCTTTTTTATATTTTGTATTGTGTACTTGTGGCGTGTGTCAATAAACGTTTTTTCTTTCTTTTTCTTTTTCTTTCATGCGTGATGCTGAGAGTTTGAAACAAGCCTTCTCATATAGCATGAGGCTTACAATAGTATAGTTAGATGGAGATTTCAGCAAACAATTAACCGGTCACAAATCAAAATCCCGGGTCGGTACAGAGGAATTTCTCAAGACAAAAAAACCCAATAATAAGCCCGACATGGGGATCGAACCCAACACACCACTCGCACTTGCAACCACCAAACTAGACAATAGTGGGGCTACTAAGGTAGTCGACCTTTAACTTAACATTCAATATCTAAGTTGAGTCGTTCGTCGAGTATTGTATGGTTCTGAAATGTGAAGCGATCCGTCACCTAATTGAAGACGTTTTCTTTCCTTGTGACGAATTGAATTTTTATTTGTAAGGTATACGCTGTAGTAAACTTTATGCTGTCGTAAGTAATAAAATGTGTGTGAGTTCTGTTACGTGTGTATTGTTACGCCTTTCGAAACAATGTAGAATCCTACACTCATCCAGACCGTCCATTATTGTGATGATACCGGAGGAGTAATTTCTACATATTATATCTGCAATTCTTATGGTTTAGATGGGTACGCATTAAAAAGCATTCTATTTTTAGTACAATATGAGATCGTAAACATTGTCCAGCTCTATTTCATCTTACAATAAGTTTCGAGTATGCTTAATGTAACATGGGTCAAGGTTGATGCAAGTAATGCATTTCAGGGTTCAAACGTAGTATTTCAATTTAGATTTTTTGACAAAAAGCACTAGATTTTAATGGAAATGTCTAGGTTTTATTGTTGCAAAAAGAGACCAAATGAAAATAAATAGATTTTTAATTGACACTATGATACCTCAGTGTTGCCCAATAAGTTCTAGACAATGATTGAAACTAGCATTCATTGGGAGGCGTGACTTCTACGTTACTTAGCAGGCCACACCTCGCTATTAGCTGTTGGAAACTACACTGTTTTCTAATTCCAGAGGGTTGGAGTCAATTTTTAAAGGATTGTTTATTGCGCTCGATGAGGTTATCAGTTTATCGAGAGACTTCAAAATGATTATTCATGAAAAGTTGTGCGGTAATGGGTCGTCTTGAAATCAAAATTTTTATTTATTTATTTTTTATTCACATACATATTATATTTTTATTCACATAGACCATTTGCCCATACATATAAAACGTCTAAAACAAGGTGCACGGTTCGAGTTAGTCGTGTCCTATTGAGAAGAACCGGCAGCGGAGGCATGAGGAAAATGTCGTAAGAAAAGTATAGAGTATGAATGTTGATGGTTATAAGAGTAGAGGACGACCGTAGAAACGATGGATGGACTGTGTCAAGGATGATATGGCTAGAAACAAGGTGTCTGATGAGATGACGAGTAATAGAGAAGTATGTAAGAAGAAGACAAATGCTGTGCCCAAGTGAATTGGGATAACGGCAGGAGAATGATGATGAATATAAATCGAGGTTGTAGGTTCGACTCCCACACACAACACTTACGAGTACGTACAAAAGCAATCGTAGTACCTGAACCAAAAATAAAATCTCTTGAAAATTGTATTTTTGCCTAAGTTGCTTTTGGATCCAAAATTGTGCTTATAAATATAGTTATGAATAGATGAAAATCTATTTTTGTACATCGATGTTGGCACGCAAAAATAAAATATTAAGAAGCGGTAGACCCACCTTTAATCCATTCTAAATTTGTTATGAACGTGGGCGTTACTGTACGCCTCTGCCTGATCTTTATTGCTTCTCCCACCATGTCATGCCGCACTAACTTGATGCTCATGTTACTTTCGGCGTATTTGGTTGAAACGACACTCTTGCTGAGTCGTCGAACCAAAAGCAATGTAACATGAAACTGTGTTTTTGCCAATCTTCAGTCACATTTTTGACCCGTATCAAAAATTCATAGCATTATTGGGACCGTGTCCATGGTGTTTAATTGTTTGCTGCTATTCAACGTAAGATAATGTGAAATGAACGTTGCAGATAGCATTTATAAACGAACAAGAAAGAGGCTAGACCGCTTTACCTGCTCATGAACAGCCCCCCGCAATTAGTTCAGTTTATCCGTGATCATGGTGCTTGCAACAGCGCCTAAATATCGGGAACTCAACATGAATAGTAAACATGATAAATATCTCGTTTTATGTGCTAATGATAGTGTTAGTGCCCACTTCAGTAAAAAGAGAAACGTAAAATTTTCAATTATTTTCCACAACAGGAAATTAAGCGTAAAATAGTTTTAAGAGTGACACAAAGACGATAGTAGAATAACGAAGGTACATGTCAAATGTCACACCCTCGTCCGGCGGATCAGCAGGAATATCTGGGTGCTTACAGTTAGGTAGCGTTTAAAAAGACACCTACATATATTTGTACTGAGACGGTAGGGTGGGGGGGGGGGTATGATACTGTCTTTAGCAGACAAGTGTTATTTTGGCCATTCTCAGTAGGGCCTTACTGTTCACTTGTTCACATATTCTACAGACAGGGGTAAAGTGACTTCTCGTCATAAACCTTATTATATTTTCTTTATTTGTAGGACTGTAATGCCCAGACTGTGTATGACCAGATGTATGAACGCGGACGTTTCGTAATTTCTGAAAAAGTCGTGAGTTTATGTATGTTTACATATGTACATGCATAAACCCACGACGTGTACCCCCCACCCCTCCCAACCTATTTAGCTATCTAATGGCTAGTGGATTGTGAACAGTTTAACAGTCTTAATTGCAGAAATACTGAAAGAAACTAAACACTAATTAACACAATTGGTTTATCTTCACTCAATAGTTTACTTCAGTAAAGAAAAATAACACATTAAGCACAATGACAAAGGTATCCGTCAAACGTCACACCCTCGTCCAACAAATAAATAGCTGCCACCGTTCACGTATCGTACACGAGCCGTTTTCGTACCGGCTACACTTCTTCGTAATACCGTCGTCAAGGTCCAAAGGAACTGTAATTATAAATCTTTTGCGCTTTATCGTAATCTGAAATGAGAAATTAATAATCTACGGCTTAGCTATAGTAGACGGGTGCTACGCCGTAGCAACTACGCAGTCGCTACGGAGTAGCGCCTGCGGCTGTATTGACATAGTCAATCCATCCATAGATATTAGTTAAACTGCCACTTGTTATTAGTTTAACTGCCAATCCCAAAGTAGAAATAACATGAAAAGAAAATTTTAAAATTGCTACTCTGAGCAATTTCTAGTTTGAAATCAAAATATTTTTTCCTTTAGAACCTTTAGTTTAAAGTAAAAAATCATATGATTAGTCATACCTACATGACAGTCATCTTTGTAATCTGGGTCATAGCAATCACATTACTGTATCTGCGGTACATCAGCTGTCCGGTGCAGTGATGCGTGTTTATGTCATGTTGTGGTAATGTATTGCGTAATGGACTTGGACATAATATATATCTAAAGGTCACATGCACTATATAACTTTAATAAATTATTTACCGCAACACAAGTAAAACGAAGATTGCTTATTATTACTAATATGCAATACCTTATAGCCTAGAAAAATGGCGATTGCTTTCAAAGCTTTCCTTATTTCTGCAACGACTTCTGTATTGGCATAACGTTTTGGTTTACATAAATAGTGTCAAACATTTTTGAGTTCACCAGCTTCATTATATCGCTGATCGATTGTCAGTTGTCAGACTCTCTAGCTTGGATAGACTTGTCTTAACTACTCGTATATGGTGTGCAAGGCAGGTTGTAAGTACCTCACATAGAGTAAATTGGTTGTTCCACGAACTAAACACGGCACGATGTTTGTTCCAAAATGACATGCACTTACAGTCTGAATACCAGGAATACAGTACACAATAGACATTTGAATTGCTTATCACATAACATCATCATGCTTGTATTACTAGAGAGAAAGCAGAGGTGTAATATGGCGACAACGTTTTACAGACGCCGAACTGGTACCAAGAAAAATCCTTGTGAGAAACCTAATAACAATTTTCAAACCCTAGAGAACGATTTCAGGACATTCAGAAGTCGCGCTTACTAACATTAAACCTACTTGGCAATCAATCAAAATTTCACTTTCCACTCAACCCATATTTGCTTTAACAAAATCAACGATTTATAATTTACAACGAAAACTTAAGGGCTTAAACCATCAGAATCCCTAATCAATCAGAGCTCGGAGCTCGGCATGCGGTAATACCTTCCGATCGAAACACATCTTCATTTGCGTCGGATAAATCATGCAGCCTCCATCAACTGTGACTGAGATACGATCTGATTGGGCGTTGCTTTGTCGGTAAATAAGGCAGGATTTACCGCATGGTTTCCGACGTAAAACAGGCTTTACCTTCACGGGGAAGTCGTAAAAGCTGTGTGAGGGATAATGTCAGTGAAAAGAGGAGAAAATGCGTCTAATTTGTGGCGTAAGTTTTGACTTAAATAAGATAAAACATATCAGGATATCTAACTGCAATCTGTTGTCTGCGTGATACGTTTATACGGTGATAACAATATTTTATATCACTAAATCGGTCTCATGTGATTAATTTTTAACTAAGTTAGGTTTATAGTTTAACAATTATTCATCGACGCGGCGTCGGACAGAACAAAAATTTCAATTTCATTGCAGTTGCTTAACTTTATTATTTTCCTATAAAGATAATATTTCTCGATACTCATACATAGTAATCTTCACAAACCGGTATTAAGGATGCATATATTTTTATGAACCTCGTATGATCAGCGAGAAGCATGAAATTATGATAAGAACACGTTCCTATTCCAATTTTATTATGAAAACGTGTTTGTGCCGCCATTTTGAATGACGTGTGAATCGAATTATGATATAAATAGAAAGGTCGTACCTCTCTGAGTTAGTCTTAACTTTAGTATAGTGAAAACATGGCCAACGGAACGAAATTTGAAGGGTCATGCCCACAGACGTAGGTGCTGACCATTTATGATTCCTTTTATGTACCGTTTAATACAATCTATTAAATTAATCCTTTTGATTTTAGCTACACAATATTTATAGGAAACTCGGGCTGCATCAAAAGGCCTAACACTTAAACAGTAAAAATGGTGACTGTGACAACACAAACACGATCACAAACTGATCCAAAAGAGGTTTTTGTAGTACAAAAACCGAATAACAAAGCGAATTAATAAAACTATCCACATCAATCATCGCGTCGAACATTGATTTAAAATGCTTTGTGAATTACAGTGATAGTCGAGCGATCCTCCGGTAAACAATCCCAATTTATTTATTAATATTAACAAGCTTACCGATGTTCGATGATTTCATAAATAATTCGCGAGATGCACCTGATGCTTTTAATGAACGATCATTAATTAATATTTGGCGTTCGGTTTCATGTGAATTAATAAGTTTAATGTCCAAATAAATTTATCTATGACTACGGTAGTAGTTGTTGATATAATTTTAAAGTAAATTTATTATAATAATATGACGTAATTTTCACTTATTTCACTAAAATTGCATTGCGATTCTGTTAACATGCTTTGGGAATGTTCCACTTCACGCCAGAAAGACTAGTCCTAAAATAAAGAAAACTCGAAAAACAGATACCTGTATCTTGCATAAAAGTATGCAGTATGCTTGCATGCCATTGAGCCATAACAACTTCTGATTGGTGAATGTTAAAAAGGCATGAATGCTAATAGGCATGTTTTACAGACGTGCCTGTCAGTCTTACTAACATCCTAAGTTAAATCATCTTCTGTATCTACTTGTTTTTTTCAAAGCATCCATCGTAACACAGAACAACTAGGTACAAATGAGACGTAACCTTGTATGTTCCACATCAAAACGACACGATCACTTCGGCGTAATTTGTTCGAGTTTAACCCAAGGATATGGCTACCTACGAATGATACTTTAATATTAGACGAAACGATAATGTGATGGCTGTAGTAATATATTAACATAAGTGTTCCATTTCCTCCAAATCTTAAATGATACTTGGACTTTCCTGGTGAGTAAAATCTCATTGTGGCCTTTTCTTGTGATTATCTGAGGCTTCCCACGGACCATCCTTACGGCTACCACCTTTTGGGGCGCGTTCAGATAATGGGCGGCTCGCCGCCTCAAGGAACGCGCCCACACCGGGGCACCGTAAAGGGCCATGGACCGCACGACCCCCGCATAGAGCCTCCGGCAGGAGGCGTTCGGCCCCCCCAGATTGGGCAGGAGCCGCCTGAAGGCAGCCCCAGTCCGTTCCAGTTTAGGGGCCAAACGTCGGAAGTGCTCCACGAAGTTCCACCGGCTGTCGAGGACAAGTCCCAGGTACTTCAACATCGACCCGACGCCGATGGAAGGGCTTTCGCGACCTGAATTAGTAGTATTGCCTGAACTTCCAACAACGATGATATCTTTGTAGAAAACTCAACCAAGCATATTTCCTGTTTCTACGCAGTACAGGGATAAATCTGGCGTTTAAAACAACATACTGCAAAGAAAATCCCACTTTGCGTAGTTTCCACAAAGTTACGTTTTTCTTGTTATAAAATTATTTTGTCACACAGGCACAGGTCCAGAATCCGGATTGCTACTGAGAAATTTCCGGAAAAACCCGATAATTTGACTTTGTTCGACCGGAGCTGAGAAACCTATAATCTCATGCTCAGCAGTACCGTTTGTGATGAATAGCCCAGCGAAGCACTGGACAGTGCACCCGCTAACCGCTAACATTGTATTCTTATGATCATTCACCTAGTGAAAAGTTTTAAATGCTAGACATTATAACCATGAGCTGCCTTGAACTACATGCCTGCCCGTTGGCCTAGAGATCGCAAGCGCGACTGTTGATCATGAGGACCTGGGTTCGACTCCCGGGTCGGGCAAAGTGTTATTGGTTTTTTTCCGAGCACATTTCCACGGAGTCCACATTTATGCCCGGTTGATAGCAATAGGTTCGCCCCCTATTACATGGGACTTACTGGCGAAATATGGGTTTACTATTAGGTACACCTCTGCGTAACCTTCGGGGATTAGAGGCGTGATGTTATGTTATGTGTATAACCATGAAAAGCAACGTTCCGACCTTCAAAGAACTACAAGACTATAAACCTAGTCTATAAAATATGTATAAATTCAAATTAGAAGCCACAAAACAATAATAAAGTACAAAGTAAATTGACAATCCGTCTGACAATTAAACTTACTTGAAAATTACTTTTATTGTCCAAATTATGTTACCACAAAATTGGGAGCAGCAAATATATAATTATCTTATTAAAATATTCAAAAGACCGCAATTAAGGCGCTTTTATTTTTCTAATAGAATTTGACATCTGCAAATACATGGAAAGGAATTAATAAACATTCGTGGGGATTTTCAGCTCCTTTTCAGGGTTCCGTTGCCGAATGGCAAAAACGGAACGAATGTCCAGTCCGTAAAGTTGAGTGTAAAACATATGAATGAACGTTAAAAATATTGTTATTAAATTGTTTGGTGCAACGGAACCCTGTGTGTGCGAGTACGACTCGCACTTTGCTGGTTTTTGAAGGTGAATAAGGTGCGAAGTAAGATCGAGGTTTCGAAATGATCTAACTTCTAACAGAGAAGTAGGCTTGTAAGCGTGTTTATCGACGCTTAATCGGTTTGAGCCGCTTAGTTAAAGCTTTAGATCAATGCAATAAAAAGCGAAACTTACTTAATACTATTTGGTTCTGACGACGAGACTCGACACCACGCCCCACTTCGAGCACCAAATATAATGATACGTGATCGGCTCAAGCCGATTTCACGTAGACAAGTGCGGTGCGGTGTCTGTGCGGGGATAAGTTTTGTAATATGTTTTTTTACATAAATTTGAATAAAAACATTTAAAAATATAAAAAAAATAGTAGCCCACCGGCACCGGGAACAGGGTCCGAGCTACCGGTAGTCAGGACTCTTGAGAGAGGAACCTCCTAACAATACGCGCCGTGTCCAGAAGATGATGATCCAGCTATCGAGCGAGAGCCTCCTCAGATGTTGGTCGAGGCTCTTGGCTATTACGCCTTTGGCCGACACGACTATCGGCACAATGACTGCTGTACTCACGTCCCACATGTCGACAACGCGAGCAAGATCTAGATACTTGAATTGCTTATCTTTCTCTGCTTTCACGAGGTTCTCGTCATGCGGGACCGTTATATCAACAATCATTGCGCGACGCTCCAATCGATCTATCACCACGAAGTTAGGCTTATTGGCAACAATAGTCCTGTCAGTGACGATAGGTCGATCCCAATACAACGTGATATTACCATCATCGAGAGCTGGGTCAGGCGCATACTTATAGTATGGCACTTCTGATTCCACAAGGTTGTTCGTCAAAGCAAGTTGCTGGTGAATAACAACGAGGCAACGAGGCAGCATACATTTTTATTATTATTAGTATCCATTTATTTCGGACAGAATCCATATAAGTGTTAGTAACAAGTTTCTTAAGATCTATATTAGTAAGTACATAATCTATTCAACATCAAAACACAACAATAATTTTAACAGTTACAATCTTACTGTAACTATTCCCACCCAGTGAGCCTGTATGGGACAGTCATGGCAGGATGCAATCATTTGCAAAATGCTGTTGTGCTACCGCGCAGTCTTTCGAATAATGGCTCCACTTTCCTACGCACTATAGCGTGGAAACCGTCAAAATTTTACGCAAATTTTATTGCGTGGGCGGAGATAGGGAACAGGTGGCTTTCTGATAGTTAATCACTAATTATTCTTGGATCCATTTCGGGATGAAAGAAAAACATCGACCTAATTTTGGTTATACTAGGCAATCGGATTAAGATTAGACACCCACGAAAGACTATGTTTTATTGGGCACGTATAGTTTTATGTTATAAAGGCATGATAAAAGTAAATGATAATAACTTGTATTTTTTTTTGTGAAACACAACTAAAGCAACCTTACTCCTATTAATGGGTAGGTAGATAATTCGGATCGTTGCAATTTCTGACCAAACATTGAAATTATGGATTGACCGTTTAGTGGGCATAACTTCATGACTAAACGTCCTCCATAACGTTACCAAAACATCGATGTGTGAAGACCTGTCACCCATTTACAACAATTCTGCTTACATGCACTTGCATGTGTGAAGTTGCTTACCTGCATTGATAATATACATATATATAACGTGCCAATAATACCGGCCCGCTGATCCGAAGTCGGTACATAGCCGTGAATCAACCGGACAATTGATTTACGTGCTCCGCTGAGTATCGAGCTGCGACGCAGTTTGGATATCCTGCCGCTAACCGTGACGGATGGCGAGGTGATAAACACCGTCGGTTGTGATTAATTCGCGTAATGATAGAGCTGTTAGTTAGGGCTGGGTTTATTATTACAGTAATCTGTTACCTGGTAATAATATAGGGTGGGTTAGTTTGTTTGATTGATCATGTGGAATGTTGGCAGCAATTTGTCTAATTTCGCTTTTACCTAAGTTACACGTCTTACTAAAGAAAGACCACCCACTACCTTTTTGAATATTGTAAGAGATTTGAAATGGACCAACAAAAGCGCGACTCCTACCTGCGACTTTGAGAAAATGGCTACCTATGCATTCACCATTTATCCTCGTCTCTCTGTAAAAAGTAGCTTTACGCCCTAAAAGTAATTTATTTATTTTTAACGAAAATATACCATTCTGAACTGATTAAAGCAGAGCGAGCAGTACCTAGGTATAGGTACCTATTCTAGTTTCCCAGAAGACCACAAAATGTCAATGTCTTCGTTCACCTTCATCCTAACTCGACCCACTGTCAAAACTCACGCGTCGTCAATGAGCGCCACGTTACATGTCCCTCCGCTGTCCCTCCGTTGTCCCTCTCGGGGCTCATAAATCTTTGACACACGTAAACTGTAAACTCACGCATTACTTTGACAAGGAACTGCTCTAGTTGTCGTGTACTTCCGTAATGTTGTCATCGTGATAGACTTTTACGATCTTCTAGATGCGGCAACCGTGTTCTAGTGAGGTATTAGTTATGTGTACTTAATCCGATATCTGTTTGATTACTTAGTTAGACAGCAAATTAAACGATTTTTGTCTCTGAAGCGAAAGTTCTAGCATTTATTATAATAATAATAATAAATTGTTTTATTTGGGACAACATAGGAACCATTTTTGTTACTATACCCCTTAGATACTACAACTTATACACTAGGATTAGTAACAAATTTAAGAAAAACAAACAAGTTAGTGAGTCATATACACACAGCTTCATTATGTGCTTACCCCCCCCCCCCCCCCAAAGACATTTGAGTTCAAATCCATGACAGGCCCAAGTTGGTTTTTGTATTTTGCAAAAACATTTATTCAATTATTGTTTTAGTGAATAAATAAGTTTTTAATTTTATTTTACTTCAGTAAAACGTTAATACTTTTATTATTGCGTATAACGACAAGCAATAACAGGGTTAACATTTACTTAGTTATTCACCGTTTAAATAGACCGGAGGTTCTTGCCGTGCATAAGATTGGAGTTCAAATCGTAGGCTATGTGCTTTCTAACAGGCCTTATACTTTGTTTTAGTAATATTTATAAAGAATTTAAAACTCAAGTCTTTTATAAATGATTATTAAAGTATTACTCAAATACTTTAATAATCATTTAATAATATTCGTTATTGCTATTATTTAACTAAACCTTGGTCTTATTTTACTACAAAAACTTATATTTTATAATTTGATTAGATAGTTGTAGTTATAACTTAGGGTATGGATTGATTTTAAAAGAAAACGTGAGTAAGTAAAATTAATGGATACCCTCAAATATTAACATCTATGAATTAGACAAAGACCTAAAGACAAAGAGACTCGGACGATAGTAACATAACAATTTCATCGCAATTCATATGGGCTCGCTGGCTAGTTTGTCTAACTGCCGGTATGAGTATGACAACAATCGGTGATGAAGTCTTTTTGAAGTATTCCTTAGATTATTCGTAAGTTTTGTAAAGAATTCAATGTTGCAGCAGTTGTGTAACATTTTAAAAATTGAGGGGTTAGCACATACTGACGCTGTGTGTACTTACGAGGCATTTCATGCGGACAATGATTCAATAAAACCTATTTAAAAGTTTGACTGCTACTTGACCTTTGCAAAATTTAGGTAAACCTCTCATTATTGTTTCTACCTAACACAAATATTCAAGTAATCGGATCCATTTTATATCATTTTACTGGTTGATGAATCAGGTAGGTACAAATCCAGACTATTGAATTTTCCCTCAATGATTTCTGCTACCTATTTATCGTTGTCATACCAAACATGTTTATCCCCGACATGGACCAAAGTGTTTTATAATAATAATCATTATTTATTTCGGACACATAGATTCATATATGAGGCACAGAAACTTATAAATAAACAAAAAAAAACACACATGCAGAAAAGAAAAGACAAAATATTACAATAAAACATAAGATAAAGTAAAATATAGGCAATTTGATAGGAAAAAA
Organism: Standfussiana lucernea; assembly: GCA_964057025.1. Lineage (NCBI taxonomy): Eukaryota > Metazoa > Arthropoda > Insecta > Lepidoptera > Noctuidae > Standfussiana > Standfussiana lucernea. The sequence continues at coordinate 19,109,840 of OZ059785.1, read as the reverse complement.
AAAGAAACAATAAATATTGAATTGAAATTTGACATTTATACATGGGTGATTTGTACCCCACGGAAATATGTTGCTGTCGCCATTAGCCTGTCTGCCAAAGTGCTAACTGCTGCTGCTGCTGCTGCATTTTTGCACCTATCAATCCTGGACATGACCGATGCTGTCCTATCTATCTATCCTTTGGATGGCACTGAACGAGTCGACTCGAGCGAAGGTATACATTTCTGAAGCGCTGTTTATTTCGTACCACAGTAAAACCACCGATATCTACTTCACTACTTGTATTGTTTTGAGACTTATTTGCGTCATCTCTATATGTGGACACGTTGGGATGATCGTTGATAGCGCCCTGCGTTTGCCGTGATAGTTGTGTAGCTGTGTCTGCTTGGGTACATAGTACTGGTAGCGCCGGCGGTTGTGCAAGCAGAGGTGGAATTGGCAGCAAAAATCCCACAGGCCCAGGTGACGGGGCGCTGCTCGATGGAACTTTTTGCCCTTCCGATGTTACTGGCTCCCTGCCTTTCGTTCTCCGTTTATTTATTTCTTCCGTCTCTTACAAACTGGTTATGCAAGGTGAAACTGTCGAGTTCAGCATTATTGGGTATCATAGATGCATTCTTGTTTATTAAATTACTGTCATCTTAACAAGACGTTGGCAATAGACCGTATTGTTTATTGACGTTAAAACTTTGAGCTTCTTGAAATTGTGCTAGCACCGTTTGACTGATAGCCTCTAAACTTGTAATTTGTTGAATATGCACGAAATAGAGGCTCAATGTGCTCTCGGATCGCCGGACATTGGAAGATCACAGATCAGTGATGTTACACCTTTCTGAAGTTTCGTGGGTTCGTGGGTTTATACGCCAATTTGGATAATAAATGGTTTTGAATTACTCTATTTTACAATTTCCTGTGATGTTATGTTAACTATGAATAATACTCGTAGTTGTTATGTTAAACTATTAGATTTTACTTGTTTTATTACATGAGGACAACAACGAAGCTTTCAAATGGCATAGTAGTGTTTCTAGAGATGATTTAACACTAAATTAAAATATAAATGAGATTTCGCACAACGAGATTACATTATAAAGCTGCTGTCAACACAATATTGCCGTGATGAGTTCGCGGCACAATTTCCACAACATCAAAAGTTAACACCAACAAGCGCGGATCGGATATTTTCGGAAACACGTCCGTCCGTCCTTGCACGCGGCTAACGAGCCAATCCCGAAATGGAAGCGTTCACGCGTTGCCATCACGAACGAAGGCAAAAATCAGGCGTTTTTGATGTTTATACCGTAAGCTTTTTAGCCGAACAGACATAGCGGTTTTATGTGCCTCTTGATTGGGGGAGTGCGAGATAATCGATAAAATGCGTTTTATAAACATTTTATGGTTCGTACATTTGAGTGTGTTATGTATGCTAAGGTAGGCTTTACGAAAACATTTGTTACTTAGAACTGTTGCAAATACACTAGAATCATCCAGTATTACCTACCTATTAAAATAAAATACATATTGAACCATGTGAAGTGGCATCACCACTGCGTCATTTTATTCCGTTCAACACATCAGCAAACCGCAGACACATTATACTGCAGCTTATTAAAACGAAACGAAAAACGATACGTCTCTGCATTATTTCCCGATTACTATCAAACAGAATGACCGCAATCGTATTTAATGGTATTATGTCACAAATGGATGCTGCTCATCCCCTGGGCATCATTCGCACGTTTGCACGACACCCAGGGGAAACGATAGGACACTCCTATTTATATCCAGGAACTGCCATGAATTGAGTATTACCTGAAAGTCTGCACAATGTAAAATACTAGCTTTACATTCCTAGGAAGGAAAATGTAAGGCCATTTCACACAGGAGATTACGAGGAAGCAGAGGAGACACATCGCTATGAAATTAATTTTATAACTTTCTTTTGAGTGAAATTGTTTTTTGACTGTCTGATGTGATGTCTGAGTGAAAATCGTGAATTCAAATATTTTAACGAAATTGACATTCTTCTGACTGTCTCAGTTATCTGTTATTTCTGTGAAGTTAAACCTCAAAAAAGGTTCAGTCAAACTAGTTCGGGCGAATTGTGGCCCGAGTGGTGGACAACGGACAGCGATAGATTCTTCAGTACAATATTTATGAGAGTCCGTGTCCGGAATTCCTGAGCCGCGTTCACAATTTGTCTGTATCGGTTTGATAGAACCTTTAAACTTGTCCTTGTCTATAATTTCAGGCCAATTAAGAGCTGTCTACTCGAAACGTTTCCTAACGTCCCTTCACACTTCCGCAGTCCGCCCCAAAACCAATCAACTGATTCCCCTCAATAATCTACGTGTGTGAGGACAGTTCCCTCGTTCGAACTGCGAGTAAATCTGAGTATATCGGGCCAGTCCATTAGGACGTCCCGCCAATAATTCAGGTCTGACAACTGCATTACAGGTTCCGCTGCCAGAGATAAGGAGCGGTCGGGACTGCATACAAATGTACTTTGTGATTAAGCAAAAAGGTTTGGTGTATGCAAATTTTTCGACTGACCTTTTTGCTGTGCGGTTGCTGCCTAATTTAAAACACTCTTCCCGGTTTTATTTGAGCAGAAATTATTTATTTGGGTAGAAAGCAACATCTTTCTGTAAAATTATATGTTGCAATGGAAATTTTGCGGCTGTTTAACCTCATTTATAGCGAAGTAAGCCTTGGCTTACTTCGCTATAAATGAGAAACTGTGGAAAAAGAAACGTAACAATAGTGGCGTTTTATGACTAACCAGCAATGAAAGTCAAATAAAGAGAAAAGAAGAGGAAGATAAAAAAGTTTATTATTTCCGTTGCCAGACAGCCATAAAGACCATTCAACACGGTCCTGGTCGCCCGGCACAGTTTTTATTCCAATATAATTGAAATTGATTAAACCGTCACATGGAAAGTCAGTTTAATAAAAAATTATATTTGACCTCTATCTATTATACATATATTGAATTGAGAATGATTGCTTAATTGAAAATCGTGTCTAGATATTTGTTATTATTTTCTGCCCCGGAGCTTGCAAAGGTTGAAGCTAAATTAAACAAGTGTCGTAAAAAGAAAGGCAGACTATTTTAAAAGGTTATTCATAAAATAAACTAAAACAAAGAGATGCATTTTGACTGAAGTTATAAGTACCCACATGACAAAAATTAGAACAAGCTAGCAAAAATAAGCAAGTAAGTGAAAACAAAGAAATGAAAATACAACAACTTACTCGCAAGAAAAAATAAAACTAGACTTCTCCGACAGTACCTACATATATAACTACTTACTTAAACGGTACACAAGAAAAATTATATCAAACAAGAAAAGAGATTTTAAATTTTTCCGGTTGACGGAACAAACAAGGGTAGGAGCCTGGTTTCCGTGTACACACACAATTCTGCTAAATAAAAACTGCTCAACTGCTTTTATCTTAATTAATCTCACGTACACATAAACTTGCAAAGGTTTTCTAATCAGAACTGGCCGCATAAAAGGCATTGCTATTAAATATTCTTTTTTTTCATATAATCCTCTAATGTAATTCATTGAATGCAGAACATTTTCTATCTTATTACAAACGAGTAAAAGATTACATTACCTCAGGTTATGTTATTACGGTCAATGATTTCCCGAGGTAAATAATTTGTGGCGGCTTTATGAATTTGTGAACCGTTTTTCTTGTTATTATTTTATTATAATAACAGCTTTAATTCTTTAAAGGCATGTCTTTGGGCACACGCAAGCATTTAATAGGCCGTGAACAATTTACAAGGTAAGAATAATTTAAGAATTGACTGAATACCTACTGTTGATGTTAATATTCCCTTTGGAAAAGATTGAGGTAGGACAATCTTTTGTTCACCTTATATATCCACAGACTTTTCAGTTCTATATATATTATATAGTTATCGTCATCATTCCTAGTTTTAATGTATTCCTAGTTTTAATTTTAATTACCATGTATTTAGAGCATGTGTACTCGATAATGTGCAAGCTGTGGTTACCTATAATTGAGTGTGCGTTACAGGACAACGTATTCTGTAGTAGTTTTAATTAAATGAATGATAAAGTAATGTAACTCGTTGGTAATCCAAAATAAATAAATTAGTTTAAAGGAGTCTGCTAACTACACTGTACCATACCATGATAGTGGTATGAACGTATCAGGCACCCGAACGGTTATCATACGCGGTTATAACCGGTTTGGAACGGTCATCATCCGCGGTATTACCCTATATTCTTTTATGAAAAGTATGACACTATGCCCAATAGATGTCGCTACTAGCCATGCACGGGGGTAAACAATTGTTGGCGAGAATATTTTTCCGGTGCCGGTACGCTACGTGCATGACACGCGATGGTGTTGGTCGGTGACCGAAAGGTCTGGTAGGCATAGTCTCATACTTTTGAATGCATTTGTTTTTGTTTTGCCTGACATGTTCCAAGCACGGTTATGGTTACGGTGTAGTGGGCAGGCTCCTTTATAATAATCATTTTATATCCCAGTATTTTTTTCATGACTTACAACGCGTACTTTAGGTGTCTTATTCACATCATCGAATAAATCGTTTCATCGATTAAAAATTAGTTTATCGAAATAACATGAACAATTTCGGTGTTATTCACTCATTAATACGAGTAAATCCATCACCTTAACCAACAAAACAGCTGGGTTTGCACCTATTATAAAGCTATCTGTGCAAGCCTCCCACTGTGCGCGGCCATTGATTTTATCATTACGGCTAAAATAATTGACGGCTCGATAGCTCACTGCTGATCTTGGCCGCTCCACAGTGCTCCCAATTTATTCGCTAACGAACGATTTAGAGCGCCTAGGAGCATAGGCATCTAGGCATGCATTCACTGTTTAAGTGGAAGAGTGTAAGGTTTCGAGGATAGCAGATGGAAGGCGAAGTGGGTTCATTCATTAGTAAGCATAATGGGTCTTCCTACTGTCAGATTATGTAAGCAGCTAACATGTGTTACAAACATGTGTTAAATGTGCTAATGCTCATGATTCAGAGCACCTATCCGTTACGATAGTTACGAAAAGGTAACCAGGTATTATTAGTGACAAATCAATATTTAGTTCCTTTCACTTTGATGTCACTATAGGAAATGCCAATATATGTATCTCACGAATGTATACGCGAGTTTGGCGACGCACGTCTATTGGGAGATTTCAAAGCCCAGCATTATTTTCAAAAGACTCCAGCAGACTTTACAAAACTTCTCCGATAACATGCCAAATAAAATACTCGGTAATCTGCAGCAACCCTTTATAAAATGCAGTTAATATCCACAGAAACTCTATCGTCATCAGCTTATAAATATGATTAGTTCATAGACGGTATTAATCGAGGCACGCTTAAAATATTCAGTAGGGGCAGATCGGGATGCCTTAATTGAATCAAATATGTATACAGGGACAAGACGCCGACCGGAATGTAATTCACTGCGACCGGGGTCATTTCAGTTATTCAAAACTTTACGCCATAATAATTTTGTAAATTTGTTCATACTTGGCTGCGTTTCTGAAGAGTGGTCGCAGAGATTTAGGGGTAGTTTACCTGATAAAAATTTGGCTTTATCCATTAAAGTTATTTTATTTTCGATGGTTAGCCGAAACCCCATAGTTTTAAGTATCCCAATTTTACAAGCCTTAAAAAACTAAAAGCATCTACGAAGTGAAGTGTTAAAGGAGTTTTAAAGTTGTTGGATAATTTATTACTATTTTAAGTGCTCACATAAACTTCCATGACCATGTTAACACATAAAGCTAGATAGTAACCAAACTAGAATAAAAACAAATGAACGACCATCCGGGTCCCACCACAACCGACCGGCCAGTCCAACAAAACATTTCACGTAGCATCCAACTTAACGAGTTTTCATTAAATTCTGTGAGTGTTTATGAAAGTTTGAGTTCATCCGAATTTACCTCGGAGTGTCCCCGAGCTTGGCGGCGATGCTGCCTCAAAGGACCTGGAGAGACAGCTAATTAAATGATATTCAAGTTGAAAGAGGTTCAAGATGTTCGATCGGGAAGTTTCTTTATAAATTCATAATGTTTATAATCTGTGATGCTGAGTTTACCTGTTCGTATAAGGTAGTTTTATAAAGGGTCAAAATTAGATGAAAAGGCTAATTATGAGTATAATTCTCTTACTCCTAAATCATGGGCGCGTGTAACGGAAATCGGGATAGGAATTTGGGAGAGGTTTTATTAATAAGTCGTTACCGTTTCTATTTATGGTAGGACAAAACATGAAGATGTCCATAGACATTTGAGAAATACTTTAGCTTATAGCTACTAAATCTTTTACCCCGAAAAGACAAGAGAAAAAAGGCAAGCCTCGGATCAATTTGGACATTTTTTCCTTCAGTAAATCATTGTAATATTGTAAATGGTCGTTGGGTACTGACACTTTTACGAGTATTTGCAGACCTCAACGAAGGCGTCCAACAAACCGCGTTTTATGTACATTACTCTTAATAAATCTTAGGCTTGGTTTAGGGAAGCGCAAATTGCGCGCGTAACTTACACTTCTTGGACCACGAAAACTAAAATAATGGGCCTTAGTTACCCTGTGAATAAGCTGAAGTAATTAGTGTTTACGATATTATTAAAAACAGGAAAGGTTTCTGAACCTTTCCTGCTTTTAATCATATCGCATTCTCTGGAGTGAAGGCAGGAAATTACCTATAATGAAACTAGGAAATTAAATTTATTGGCTCACATAACAAAGATTTTTAGTGAAATGTTGTAAATTTTATTGGCAATCGTTTTCATAAAATTCTTTAAATACAAACGAGGAAGAACAATATCTACCTTCAAACAAACCTTTCAAATATAAAATCGTCGCAATAATGGTGTTGGAAAAAGACATTAGAAAATTCAAAATGAAGCTAAATACAAAAGCCGTTTCGGACGTTAAAAAGAAGTTTCATATCCCCGAGCATTAAACCTGTTCTCATAACAATCACTTTAAAGTGCTCGAGTTATGCTCGAATAGAGCAATCGCTTTATAGTGCTCGACTTTATGCTCGTGAGACGAATGCTTTTATTATTGAAGTTAGTAAAAAGTTTGTCAAAGACCGTTTCGGTTTTATCTTGCCCGTTTTATTTGCATGTTGAGTGAGAATTATGATTCTCTTTCGTGATTTTAGGTTTTTGCTCTTCCTAGTTTATTCTCTGTTGAACTCCGAAAGTTAGAAGAGGTATACTGAGTTTAGTGCTTGCTTTATTAAACTGACAAACCGTGAATTAGGTTTACTCTTCGTCAGTTTAATGAAACAAGTTTCTGATTTATTTAGATCCTTTCATAAAACTATGATTAGTGTGTCCAAAAATTTAACAATATGTTCTTATATTCAGTAAATAAATAAGAAAAAATAACAAGCCCCTTGATCTAATCAAGCTCCAATATCTGAAAACATTTACAAATTCTACATCCCTTAAACGTGTTTCAAATTATGCTAAGCACACTTAATTCCGTATCTTCATACAATTTGATCATGATTACCATCGATCGCGTTAGGGGAAACATCGTCGTCGTATCGTCATCGTGTCGTGAATGTCAAACAAGCCTATTATCTTTATAGGACCTAAAGTTGTTATGGAAAAAGGAAGTATGTTACGCCTCGCGGCTGTTGCAATAAAATAACAATTCGGGTTGAAAGGTTCTGAAGTATGAGGTTTGGTTAAGTGTTGAGGTTAAAGTACATTTTGTTGATAACCTATTTTTGAGGCGAGAGAGTTGAGTTGAGTATGGACAAACGCACGTCTCAAATACTGTCTCATGAAAATGCAATAAACGCCCACAGGTTCTACAGGACTACTACGAAAAAAAAAGCGTTGTTATGATCATTTTACAACGCATTCATCATCATCATCATCACCCGTTGCCATTTGTTGACATCAAACGAGTCATCAACAATTCAAAAGTAATCCATCTACTAACAACAAAAATCTAAAAAGTTTATTATCCACCTCAGTTTTTTCTAAAAACACCAAGAACCTCATTAACAACAAGCAAAATTGATACTCTTCTGAGAGCCTGCAATTAACTAATTGCAACTCCGACTCTCTTAGCAAAAATGTAACATCCAGACAGCTTTTCTCGCCTTGAAAGAAAGGAAATACGTGAAAGCAAATAGTGAGCATTTCGCCGCTACTAACTAGACATGTATAAAGATGCAACATGTTGTGAGGCTCCCAGACGTCTGCAAAAGATTTGAGTACAATTTCAATCTGCATCTATGCTACTTAAAGTACCTTTGCATCTAGCAACTCTGCAACTTATTCAAGTAGGTAGTTTTGAATATTACTCAACTCGACTAGGTACTTGACCATGTGTATTTGTTGGGTTACGATCAGTAGAAGAAGTGCAATACATTGCAGACTTGAGGTAGGGCATGGTTCTGTACGAAGCAGAGTAGGCACCATACCAGCTACGATACAGTAGATACTCATATTGAGCAGCTTATACTAACAAACTGCTACATTATAATCTAAAGCGCAGTAAAAACTAAACAAGTAATGAATGTCTGCAATCATGACATGACACAAAACTGTGCGTTTAAACAGGGCAATGTACGCAACACTTGTTCCAAGATCTCGTCGTCTACCCCAGACAACCAGTGCACACTGCTACTAATGTTAGTATTCGCATGAGATTCTACACAAAACTTGACTTATTTAGCTATCTACTATTTCGTTTAATTTAAGATGAAGATTTCCCAAGAGCGACGCTTAAAAAGTTAGGACGTTAGCAAAGGGGACGAACACACAAAAGTTTTAAAGCATCTGCCACGGAGTTCCACTGCATGCAAGAAAAAGCTGGTAAAAAAAAAATAACAAGCTGGCAAAAGTTTCGGAACGTCTGGCTAATGCTGATTCGCAGAGTTTTTATTTTGATAACCGCTTTCACAAGAATCGTGTTAGGTGTGGAATTTGAAGGTCCGTTTTTAAAATGATTTTTTTCTCTTTTGTTGTCTAAAAACTTTTACTCTTGTTTTGAACTCAATTTACAACTAATGAAAATGTTATCTGTTCTTAGTCTTTCTAAAATCCTCATTTCTTAACTAAATAAACTATTCCTAGAATCTTCAAGATGTAATATTTACTTAAACCCCAGAGCTCGCCATAAAACGGTCCAAATCCGATCCTGTACTCGGCAGGTCCTAGAGAAACGACGGCAATTTAATTTTGTGTCGAATACATTATGAGAAAATTACAAATTATTCACCGTTCACAAATCTCGGCTGTATTCGTTTGCAAATACTTTTTCGCTTTAAACCCCATCGCAACGGCACGCTCGAGTTACAGAGCTTTACGGTTAATTAGTCGGTATCAAAGCTACTTTTTTGCAGTTATTTCAGTTAAAACGATCTTTTGATTTGTTCGAAATTGATACTTTTTGCAATTTTGTGGTTTTGCTTTACCTTTCTATTTTGTTAAAAAAAAAATGTAGTTACTTAGTACCGTTTTATTCATAACTGGACGCAACGGACATTTTATACTACTACATTTTAAGAATCATTCCGTCTACGTCGATTCCCGCTATGTCGATTCGCGAAACAATTGACATCTGTTTTAAAAAGTTTACGCTTGACCTCAAGTTTGATCAAGTACACTTTAAGCAAAAAGTGAAACGCTTCTATGTACAAATAAATTCATATTTTTTTAAACTAATTAAAACTTATTCTTACAAAGGAACGATAAGGCTATTTTCCAAAATATCGACTTAAATCGGCTTTGGCGACCAAAGTGCTATCCTAGCATAACTTCAAGGTTCAATTCAGATTTCGGGTGGACGCCATCACGCCAACGTGTACCGAAGAAATTGCATTCATAGTTTTAACGAAACTATGAATACTTCGCTTGCAGAAGCTGCTGAAGTTGCAAAAAGGACTCGGTCAGCAAATCGTCACTGCCCAGTTTCACTGAAACCAGTCCGCTTTATCAAGGGTACCATACAGAAGGTGTCAAAAGAGTCGTGCCGTTAATCGTAGACCAAGAACCAGCCACCAACATTACAGTTCAGTGAGAGACAACTGTTTTACGACTGGTTGTTGATGCACACGTATTTGAAGAGAGGCTGATAGCGAGTGGAAAGTTAGCAGTCGCTTGATTCTGAAGCCAATCTTACTCTGAGACGGCCTGCCAAAAGGTCCAAAATTGACTGCAAGCGCGCATCTAATTTGCTCGAAATCAACTCAATTGGAACACTGTGCAATGCGAGTCAATTTTGTTTACCGATGAGTGCAAAATGTGTCTACATGGCAGTGACAGGAGAGGCCGAGTCTTCAAAGCGTCCAGGGAGTGATCTACGCAGCGCTGTTTCACTGTAACGGTTGCATACGGCGGCGGCTTCTGCAAGATATCTTTACCTACTCAGATACCCAGTATATAAAAATATACAACACCTTGAATTTCTGCTGGTCTAGTACGTTTTGTGGGTTATCAATGTATTATTCAAAATACGGTCTCACCAGATGAACAAAATTTTTAATTAAAAGCACAGCCGTGTATCGTTTTTAATGTGACTGTACTGTGACAGTCATGTCGAGGTGAAGCAAAAGACAATGCATCAAAACCAAGAAAAATCACGAGTCGACGTAAAGGGAGTCGAGAAAGCTGCTGCTTGTGGGTACTGATGAACACCAGTGAGAATAGTAACATGCTTAGGTTATCATCTTGATATAATGAGGTTATAATAAAACCATACCCTAACATCACAAAGCTTCCAATCAGACAGCTAGTCCAACCTTTTACCACAATACTATCTCAACAAATAGTTTACTTTTACTAACAGAGTCTCCTTGTTCCAGTGGTCTGGCAAGACTGGCAGGTGCTCGTGACCTCCACACCCTCGGAGGCAGGTGGCCCTGCACTCCTCACGTGTGTGGCTCCTGCCGCGCTCAGGGAGCATGCCTCCGTCGCAGCGTGGTACAGAGATGACTCCGTGCTTCCCGCCTCTGAGCATATGTGTAAGTAGTGTAACTTCACGCATGTGTTCACCGAAGTTAGGCAGAAGACGCAGTAGGGGACACACATTTCGCCATTACGTTTAAGTCCAATAAGAAATCGATGATCCAAATCCAGATTCCAGACATCTAACATGCAAGTCTTTGGCCGGTCCGATAATACCCCGAGCCGATAGACACAGGTCGCGCGCTCAAAAAATCTTTAGATGATCAGAAAGTTTTATATAGTATTTTTTGTGAATGAATAATGACGTCGAATACTTTGAAAGCTTAATACTTACTATGATTTGATTTCTTCAGATCTGAAGCCTGTGCCTATTGAAGAGAAAACTGATAAACATTATAGTAATCTTAACTCAAATATATTTCAAATATTCAAGATTCAGCGATCTCTAAAATACGAAGCGAATTTGTTCCAAGAAAGATTTTGTCCGTCTTGACTTTATTTTATTCTTTTAACTAAGATATCGTCGATGGGCACGTTCAACTAACTCGCTGTCCACAACCATTACAATAAACCATCTTTCCCAAAAGTTTACTTCAGAGAATTTAATTCCACGTAAATTCTACGGAACTTCAGACTCCGGGGAAACATTAAAACATCGTCTAAGTCTGATTCTCTTTTTATGGCGGGACCTTTAACTTGTACAGTCAACAACAGAGGCAAAAATATATAGGCTCGAATATTCATGTACACTGCTACTCACTATACATTTTATTGGATGAGTTATAACTTTATATCCTGAATGCCTGTTTTCACTAAAACTAAGCGACTGTCGAACTAAATAAAGCCGTTCTGCTGAGCGTTCAAATTCTAACAGACTGCCTATTCTCGGTAGTAATGTAGGTGTTGCCGTTATATGTTGTTGGAGGCCTTTGCCCAGCAGTGGGACAGTACAGGCTAATAAAAAAAAATACAGAATATCCTAATAAACATTATTATTTACTAAGTACCTAATTTACTTTCATCAACAAATTAACATTTATTTGTCCTAAGTTCAATAATATTTGTATTTTTTATTTTTATTATTAGGCTGTTTTGCGGCTTCATACCTTTGCCTCTACGCCAACCTGATACGGCGAGGTAAAGCGCGTGGAAAAAAGCAATTAAAGCAATTAAATAGATTCACAATGACAAACATGCTTTTAATTCTGTCATTTTAAATCTTCGTAAGAGTATTGAAAAACGTCGTTTGATTCACGTAAGCATTTGTCACTGTAGTTCACGGGTCCATAACACAGTCGCTTATGGCTCGGGTGTGAATTCCGATTCGGATACAATGACAAATTTTCCCCATTTATATTAAAATATACTGCTTATTCTTTCTCTCATTAGGAATAAATAATATTTCTATAACTAAACTCGTTTCTTTACCGCAGCTGGTACTACACTCCTGGCTGATGAAGGTTGGCGACTGATCATCAGGTCAGCTCGAGTAGAAGATGGTAGGGCACAGTACTCATGCTCAGTACTTGACTCTCTGACTGGAGAAAGGCGGAGAAGTACGCCCGTGAATATTGATGTTGCTCGTAAGTATTTACTATTTATCACATAGGTAACATTTATTTCAGGCTACTATGGCCCATAGATATTTACCTTATAAACTAACATAAGTATATAAAGTAAATACAAAACTTGTGTTAATAAATAAGACTCTCTTAGTACACACTTCGTTTTGTTCACACTTCACTCGTGGTGACCAGTGGTTTTTTGGGCAAATCTTTCGTTGTGGTACTTCCAAGAGCAATGGTGAATTATTTCAGGGTTATAAAAGATTACTTTCTGCTTGAAGTGTTTCACTGGTTTATAAAAAATATCGGCTTTGAGGTTTTCATAGCTATCAATGTCGACTAACAAATCATTTGACATCTGTGCCTGTATCCATTTGAAACTGTACAAATGCGGCTGTCATAATATGTAGATTGCTATCTGAGTGACAATGGATACCATAATAGTTGTAGTAGGTACTTATATTCAAGTTCGCTTTTCATTTATTACAGTAGGTACTAGCGAGGTACGTGTTAGCAACACGGATAATTACGTAGAAAGAATTCTTAATATCTTTTCATTCAAATTCTGGTTTATGAGTATTAAAAATAAAAGATATAAAAACACACAAAAGAATCTTTAATAAAAATAGATTTGTATGGATTATTAAGTCTAGATGATTTAAAATATTTAAAACATGTAGCTACCTCATTAATTATAAGACCATTATTGTAACCTACCAGGGGTGTGTGTGGGATCAAGTGTAAGATCCAATGTAAGAAATCATACAAGAGCAAAAAAGAATGTGTGTGTGTGTGTTCTCCTATTAAAAATAAAAAAAGATGTATGTGTAACAATAAAAGAATTTCGGGCGCCGTGGAAACGCACACTAAATTTAAAAAATACTTGCCAGATAGAACAATTCGAAGAGTCAGACCACTAATCTTCTGGGGGTGACTAAACTAGGATAATAGAAACAATGGAAATACCTTTGTTAATACCTTGTTTAATATGTCAGTACCTTCCTTTTTACTTTAAATATTAAATTACTAATTTGAGGTTATTATTATTGTTGCATCTTTATGTGAAGAAAGTAAATTAAGTTTGGGCCAGATGTCTGGCTAAAAAAATGTTAAATTAGACCTCAAGATTTCGGCGTCGAAGATGAGAGAATACAGAATCCATGAAATGGAAAATTATAATCATACGAAAGAAAAAGAAAAACGCCACAGCAGGGCTGTAACAAAATTTTAAAGGGTTAATACACAAGTCTATTAGAATTTCAACACGTGGGGAGCATGGCGTCCTAAGAAGGAACTTACCGTTTTTCCGTTAATAAATGACTTTTCCCGTGTGCACCGATAAATCCAAAGTAGGTGACAATCACACTAGAGCATCGTCCAATATTGAAATTCGAAGAAATTAAGGATCCCTCTTTCTGAACACCTTGTCCTGGGTGTTTAAGGCAGCGATTATGGTATCATTTGGCCTAAAAATAGAAAAACCAGAAAGATCTTCCTAAGCCCAAGAAAAGGAATCTGGATATTGTAGAAAATGAAAAATTAACGTTTTGTTGTTTTCTTGAAAAAATTAAACCTGGTTTTCGTTACCGAACTTTCTGAAGCTATAATAACAAATTGGTGTGAAATAAGTTTTTTCCTTGTTTAATTAAGGCAAGGTAACGATAAGGTAACGATATTATTATTATGAATCGGTTTTTAATTACTCAATGTTTATTTTATAGTTCGCCTTTGAAACACTTTTACATTTTATGTTTATATTTAAATAACGATGGTGACGATGTGCCATTTGGCGTTTGACTTATTTTATACACATAACTAACGTTCTTGAGAGCACTGACATCTTGCCATACCTATTACTATAAATGGGACATTAATATCCGTGGACTGACAAATTTAGATTGCCCTCGATACTCTACGAAAAAGATTATAATGTCTTGTATGTGTTCTGTTCTAGCGATGAGCGTAGCGTCAGCTCCGCGCGGCGTCTCACACGGTCAGTGGGAGGCGACAGTACGGAGAGGCGGTGACGTGGTGCTCCCCTGCCTGGTCCATGCCAACCCCCCTGCCACCATCACGTGAGTACATTGTAGTCCCAGCAATTGCAGATTAGCGGACGTTCTTGCTATCTAGTTTGAGACAACCAAGAGCTTTTACAGCGATACATAATTATTTTTGACGCATCGTTTTCATTTAGTGACTCACGTGTTTCTGCAGGATAGACATTTTAACTTTTCTTTAATATAAAAGTTGGAAGAATGTTACTTTTGCGAGGCCCTCAGCTCCAGAATGTTAAACGCTCCACGAATAAGTTTGCAAGTTTTTGTTTAGGTGGTAAATAGGGAAAGTGGCGAAATTCCGGAAAAAAAATACTAAGGTCAAAAACAGTTGAATACTTCCTTAAAAAAACATGATTCGACATGCTGGAAGTTAGTGTGTGTTTGCGTTTGATCTTAAGACTAATGAACAGTACACACCAAATCCACCGCCCTGCCACATGCCCCGCAGCTATGGTGTAGAGTCCATCAAATTCAGACGGAAAATAACGACAAACAATTTGACATTAGCAATTTAGTTTATTTGTATTTATTTATTTGAGAGCTGTTACGATATAAAATTAAATTCAAAGAAAGAATTATAACAGAAACATAATTTCCAACTTTCCTTTAATTGTAGATTAATTCCCTGTCTGGAAACACAACAATTCGGAGAAATATCTTGTTACTTATAATTTCAACTGTTAATTAAAGCAATTTGGACGAAAGCCTTGAGTGGATTTTTTTATGAATTATTCATTTATTTTGGCATGCACGACACAGGTTTCTGTTAGTGTCTACCTCTCCGCTGGCTAATTTTGGGTTAAGGTGATATGAGTATGCTGAGTATGCTTTTATAGAAAATGAATAATAGTTTTTTCTTCGCTCTACAAGCTGTCATCTTCAAACCAACATAGTTCCTTCATAATATTACCATGTCACAAAACCTTTTTATTACCTCCCTCCTTCGCCAGATCATCAACAGAAGTATATTCCGGTCCCTGGCCAACAAGACGCATTGAGCGGTATTACGGACGGTATTACCAATTCGTTTACGTTATCCCGACCAAACAGGGCAGGGTAGCGGCTAATGTAGGCAGGGTATAGTGCCCAGGGGAGCCGTAACTACTAGCTTAGAGGAAAAGTGAGAAAAATAATGAGGTAATACCGACGCAATAGTTCGTCGAGCATATTTAACGAACTCACATAGAGACTGCTTTTATACAACGTGAAAGGGACACCGACGCTAAGCCGGTTACAGCCAGTACATCATTCTGAAGCCGCCCACATAGAAATTCATCGGTAATTAAAAAAAATATACAGCTGTTCCATACATTTTGACCGTGTAGTTATTACAGTTGTAGGTATTACGACTGTTTTTTTTCAATAACCGACGAAAAATTTCTTTGTCGGGGTTCAGAATGATGTACTGAATACGGTTAGGTAACCGTTTGACCGTCGGTGTCCCTTCCACCTTGTATACGTATGTTGTAACGTCATAAATCTACATATAAACAGTATGTTTGTTAATACTGGACGGTTAAACAAATAGATTTGAAAAGGATTGCAGCTATATTACCCAAAATGTTGCTTTTCAAAGTAACCAACGACTACATCGGTAACCACTCGGTAACACATGACATATTATGTCACAATTACAATTTTGTCACAATTTTGTCTTATTTCCTGTAACTCGTAAACAGATTTTAAGCACAAAGTAAAACATGAACCATTGTTCAAAAGTAGTTTTATGAATAGAATCGTGGAATGAAAATTATTAATTCGCACTACAATTTGGAACTGAAAGCATTATCTCTTCTGCCAATTTTACTGTCATAATGTATAAAGAAGCACATTATGTATGTTAATCGAATAAATATAAGAATAACATTTGTCTATACTAATATTATAAAGACATAAAATTTGTTTGTAAGTTTGTATGTAGGGGTAATCTTCGGAAGTACTGTTCCGATTCCGTTACATTATCCCCAAGTGTCATAGGCTACATTTAAAACGTTCCCGTGAGCAAATTTCCGTACATAACAAGAGCGAAGCCAACGCGCAAAAGTTAGTTACCTATGAACTAAGATTGACTTGTAAGTCTGTAACATATTATAAGTATAAATAGTGTCAATCACAATCCAGAAACACACAAAAATAGTTCACAATTTATGTGAAGCCACTCAGACTGGCAACGCGTAAATCCCTAGCTAGCGAGTAATGTCTTGATATAACTCTGTATTTGACAACCGAGTTCATTCAGCTCAACAAGAGCCACTCAAACAAAGCCAGCAGCAAAAAAGTATCTATCTGAAAAACCAGCATCCCTCGCAGTCTACGTTTTCAAGTGTACACTAAAAACAAAACAAACCCGGCAATGTAAAGTGCGCATCACAGAGAGGACATAAAGCCAAGCCCAGACGTTGTAAGCGGCGCGCGCCGAGTGCGTACGACAGCGCGCCGACTGCCCGACGGGTCCCCGACGACTCGTAAACTGGAGGCCACTAAAACATAATTACCTCCGTACTCCGTGTAAGCTCTAATATGGGTACGTACTTGAGTTTTGTGTAATTAAGGTTTTCTTAGCGCTTAATGTTTTTATTGGTGAAGTTTAGTTTTAGGACGAGTATGAGCACTGTTAGAGATTCTTTTCAAGGATGACAAACATCAGTGTTGTATTGTAAAACGGAGGAAATTGTGTAGCAAGCAAACAGGATCAAATTTCGAGCAGCTAAATGTACTATATGTGTGGTGCCAATATTAATTAATTACCTAAATGTTAGCTGGGGCTCAAATATACGTTTAAAGCATAAAGGAGACGGGGACTTTTGGGCCTGATTGTAATGAGTTGAGGTATGGCTTAAAAAAAAGGTTATATTTTTCTATTTCAAAATGTGAAATATCAACTCAATTTACAATCTGGAAAATGAGAAATCCAATAATTAAGTTAAGGTTACGAAGTAATCGGAATATCGATTAAATTATAATCGATTAACGTTACAGAGTTCATACTATTTACGAAAATGCTTTCACTAGATGATTAATTCAATTAAAATAATTAATTAGATTAGAATTAAAGTATTAACAGTTAAAACTAATAAAATATCTACGTAATTAAAATAAATCGATTCACGTTTACTAATCGATTATTGTATTTTTAATCTGTGCTAACTGTGACAGTCTGACTTGACATGCTTGACATGACATCGACGCTCGTTTCGTATCGTCTATTGCGTGTGCGTTTTGAGTGTTTTCCTCCCATAGTTTTATTGATATTTTCCTCATCCCCTGCTTTCCTATGGACTTCTGATCTTCCTTCTTGTACGAGCCTTGCCTTGCTACAATAACAGACATGGAGAACCCCGCTTTAACGTTGAACTTGGACTTGTTATTTTGGATTCTACGAACGGCCTATCGATTGGATATTGATTGACATCATGGATCATTGTGTAAATTGTGGCATAGCGACTAGTCGCTGTAATACACTAGGTCGACGAGCTTTGGATGACGAAATGATATTCGCAGTGATTCGACAATGGCGTGCACCACAATCTGTAAGTACTTACTCACTTCCTCTTTATTAGCTCACCAGCGTCTACCACGCTGGCTTGCAATCTTTACTGTTATATATGTATGTTTTCCTTCACCATAACACTAACAATAATATATAGTATAGATAGGTAAACATTTAAAAGCCACATAAAGATACATTACATTGAACTAACTAACTATCGGGCAGGGTAAATCAAATCATTTATTCGCATAGAACGTAGGTATTGTACAATAAAGTTATAATAACAATATAGTGAGCCGGGTACATTCTGCCTGAGTAGGTAGATCTTTTTTAAAGTAATCATATTATCTGTTATTAAAAACTTTGCATCTTTCAGGTAAACAGCAGTGACAAATGTTTGCCAAGCTTGCTGGGACTTGGCTCAAAGATCACCATAGCATTTGTCTCCGATGTGGATGTTCTCTTGCATCTAGAGTCAGTCATTTACTTCACACTGGCTCACCTCGTGAATTAAGAATTTATAATGTTATTCAAGAGTGGAATATGCCTAAAGCTGTAAGTTGAATCACACGCTGAGTTTACATTGTGTTTTCTAAATGCTTTTGTTGTAATTCAAATTGATTTTATAAATACTTAAATGATCATGTATCGTTTGTTACAGATAGACGTAACCAGTCGCATATGCCATACTTGTTGGGTGGCTGCAGACAGAGCTGCTAAACGTATTTTGGATATATTTTAGTTGACAGCTCTCGCACAGACAGCAATAAGTAGGGAATCAATATTAAAATGTTATTGTAACTGCATCGTAGGCAAACGGACTGTAGGCAGCTGCGCCCATGTTACGTCAATAATATGGTACCTTAGTTGGGCTAGGTACTAAGAAAATATAGTACCACCAGCACAATTCCTAGATGACGTTCTTGTTATAATTGAAGATAAATAAAATGTATTCATAAAAAACGATTTTCATTTAAACATCATCTTCCCACTCTACAAAATATATTTAACATCCTATCTAAATTATAAAAAAAAAAAAAAACAAAAACCCGACTGCTAAGCGAACTAAAAAGACTTAAACAAGAAGGAAATCATGCTTTGCAGTCGAAGGATAATCTGGTTTATATTAATTGTTTTCATATTTATGAAATCACCTCGTTAAAACCCTTTAGTTTGAAAACCCACACGATCAGTTTCGAAGAAAAAAAAAATGGGCCCCCCACAATCCTATGGCGCCAAAAGCCGCCATTTTCTCAATTTTAATGTAGTCAGTGACACTTGCAAGGTTAATACGAATCCATTGACGTAAGAATCTTCAAAATCGGCTTATGCGTTTGGTCTCTAGCACGCTACAGAGGAACAAACATAAATACATATAAATATACATATGTATACTGATAAACCCATTACCCTCTTTCGGCAGTCGGGTAAAAAATGACACTCGCACTTCAAAAATCGGCTGTTAAGTATAGATTGTTACGTAACCTCACTTTTCCTAAATCTCTTATATCTTGGCTCTCAGATTGCCAAAATCTGCAAAATTTTCAGTGATTGTTTGTTGATATAGTAGCTATCAATTGACACCAATTTCATCTTTTTACATCCAGGCCCAATATTGTATGAAAGCGTATCCGTCTCCTTTACTAAACATTTTAATATTAACGAGTACCAAGTAACGAACTCTGAAAATAAACGGGTGTGGGGTAACGTTTTATTTAAAAAAAAAAAAAAAAAAAAAAACATTAAATAGGTAACACGAGTGTCGAGCACATTTCACAAAAATATAGAATAAAGCGCCGTGCAGTTAGTGCTCAAAGCCACTTAAATCAAGCTCGCAAGTGCACACGACTACACACTAACAAACTGCGCTTTGTTTGCTAGATATACGATGGTTCGTGGTTTTTCACCCACAGTGTTTTTTCCAAAAAATCCAGTATTTCATAAAATAACCAAAAAAAAAAACAATCCATAAAATTAACAATTTTGTAAACCGTTCTGTATCAATTTTGGTGTACAATAAAGTACATTCTATTCTATTCTATTCTATTTTAGAAGCTCGATATTCCATCGGTACTGTGGTCCCAAGTCAGACACTACTGCAGTGTTATTGGGCTAGTTAAATGTAGAAGCCTGGATTTTGCTGTCATCAGAAAAAATAGGGTAGTAGAGTATCATGTATGTCCCTACAGGTAAACAAAACTACACGCTAACATGTTCTTTTTCGAGATAACCGAGAGGACGCGTTGTTTGAACTAATGAGTTTAATTTTTTAATAAATCTAGACGTTGCATCCAATTTTTTAATAACTGCGCTGTGCTTAGTCGAATCCGAAAAGTTTTTGTATAGCTTTCTATGCAGGAATTATTCTATGACTGAGGCATAAGGGTTGAACCTTCGGTGTTTTACTATGGGGACGGGCTGCAGACATCGAGTCTATATTTATTCTGCAGAAAAGAGCCATCAGAGCAATATATAATCTACGTAGGCGCGATTCTCTAAGAGAACTGTTTAAGGAAATTAACATAATGACAGTACCTTGCCAATACATCTATGAAAACATCATGTACGTTAGAAAAAGTCTGCATTAATTTAGTAAAAGAGGCGACAGACACCACTATAATACTAGAACCAGGGACCAACTAGTTCAGCCAGGTTTCAGGCTAGCTAAAATAGACTCATCTTTCATGGGGTACTGTTCAAAATGTTACAATAAAATACCTCCCCGCATTCTACAACTGAATGAGACGAAGTTTAAATCTTGTATAAAACGCACACTATGTAGGCAAGCATACTATAAGTTGGGAGATTACATTGATGATAAAAATGCTTGGCTCAGTGCTGGTCCTGCTCCACAACCATAGGGGCAAACTAATTGATTACTTTGTGAAGTTATTGTGGAAGCTGCAGAAGATTGTAAACATATACATCTTTGCATTGTATAGATTCAGTCTCTTAGTATTATATAATTGCATAGCACATGTGTGAGTTCTATGTAGGATAAAGCTACCATTTACATCTTTTACTGACTCGAATTTGCCCTGGCGGTTGAGAGAATGTCATGCTCACTCAAATGTCTCGCTGATAGTGGCGCGTGTGTCGGGTCGTTTAGTTCCCTCCAAAATGGTAGAGTTGAATGATGTTCGTTCCATGCGTCATGTTCGTGAACGGGCGCTGTCAGTAGGGACTGGTCATCTCGCAGCTGCCATGGATTATTGTATTTTTGAATTGTTAATTTTATCTTTTTATTCTGGACGCTGTTACTCGCACGTCTTTCTACATCGTTCTCACATATATGTTTAATCTCGACATGAATGATGTAACCGAGACTTTGTAACAACATAATGATTTAAAAGAGTGTCCATGGAGTTTCTTGCCCATTCTTCTCCATAGAGATCTACGCTTTCGAATGGGCAAATACAGTACTTTCACAAGTTATTATGCCCAGTGACTGGGACTGTAGCTTAGTTTTTTTTTGGGTTTTGACATTCAAAAACATTCAACGTTTTTCACCACTCACATTCAAAAAGATTTTTATTTCTGCGCAACAAATCGCTCTTTTATTTCTCAGCTAGGCGTACAAAAATAATTTACAGCCACGAACCTTTTAGAAAGATACAAAGTTTTATCTATTCCCCATTTAGATAAAAGTTGATTAATATTATTATCTTGTAAATTACGGGTAGCAGGCAATCTCCATTACTCTTTACTCGGATATCAACATTTTTATTGGAATATTGGAAAGGAAACTCGTGCTTGGCTTGCGAGAATGTCAGCAATAAATCAATTCTATTCGAAAACAAGCCAGCCAGCACGAAAATAAACGAATAATAGCTAAACTATGGTGTTAAACACGTCTGGTATGATTCTTTGATGTATTTATGAGCATTACGTAGCTTTTCGTACAAAACCTTACGTGAATAAAACCAAAATTTTCGAAGAACCAAAGTTTCAACCAGTCTGCTTATTCTTGGAAATGGCAGTAAAAGAAAATGTTATATTAATACTAGCTGTCCCGGCGAACTTCGTACCGCCTAACAGTCAATGAATCCTACCCCACCTACCCTACCCACCCTACCTTGGGTAGGTAGGTACCTAGCCTACCCTCCTAGTACCTATCTACATATCCTATTCTAGTACCTACCTACATATCCTACTCTCCTAGTACCTACCACCTACCTACCACCTACCTACCTACCACCTACCTACCACCTACCTACCACCTACCTACCACCTACCTACCACCTACCTACCACCTACCTACCACCTACCTACCACCTACCTACCACCTACCTACCACCTACCTACCACCTACCTACCACCTACCTACCACCTACCTACCACCTACCTACCACCTACCTACCACCTACCTACCACCTACCTACCACCTACCTACCACCTACCTACCACCTACCTACCACCTACCTACCACCTACCTACCACCTACCTACCTACCTTAATAGTTTATTAACCTTTCTATTAGATCAAAATAAAATAAATTTCTGAACGCACGCATAAATATTTCACAATCAATAAACATGTCAATCATTTGTCACTACTGACAGTATTTGACAGGATGGACATCAAATGTTTGACAGGTACGAAACCAGGGAACATTTTGGGAAAATGATTTATCTTTCGTAATTTTTTATTCGTCGATTTTTCATTCTTTTTAATTAATATAAAAATTTATTCTGCTATTCTAGGCAGAGACAAATCCAACAAATCAATAACCATGAAAATTGGTCCAGCAGATCTAGAGTTATAAGTGTTGTAACAAACCCGACTTTGTTTTATATATATAGAATTTTTTCCTGAATTTTCTTTGCTATAAACCTGACGGAGCCCGAGACCTTTCCAACGAATGCAAAACCGTGGAAATCGGTTCGTGCGTTCTGGAGTTATAGCGTCAGGAAGGAAAACCCGACTTATTTTTATATAGTAGATTTTTAATCCATGTATTAATTTTGAAATTCCTCTAAAGCAAAATTTTCGCACATTACTTCTCTTTGCTGATTTCTTCTATCTACATAAATACACACATCAAAAGTATCTAGGGATCAACATATATTTTTGCAATAACTTTTCTCCTGATTGATATTAATTGAAATTTTGTTTAAGGATTCATCAAATAAAGTGTTTTCGTTTGTCACAGTAACGATAAACCAAGTCACCTTTGCATTAATAAAGAAATTTGCCATTTTCCTAATAAAGGGATTTTTGACATTTGAACCACTAACATTAAAGTTCGAAAAAAAGACTGAAATAACAGTTTTCTTTAAAATTTTATTGGGTAACTTAAACAATTAATAATCCGTGTTTCTACCGCGAACACTAACAACACAAGAACATCGGTTTGGCATACTCAAAATGAGTTCATCCAAATCACGCTGTGGAATGGCCGCCCATGTTCGTTGCAACAACAAAAAAAGGTCTTCTTGCGACTGGATACCCTCCATATTCGGCAGAGCTCTTCTCTGTAGCATATCCCATGCATGCTCAATCGGGTTCAAGTCTGGCGACTGAGCAGGCCAGGGCAGGACATTGATGTTAGCTGCGGCGAGAGTCTGTCTTACAACTCTTGCGGTGTGCGGTCGTGCATTATCATGCATTAACTGAAATAAGGGACCGATTTGCACTTGTAGAGGAACGATGACGTCTGATACAATCGTCTCAGCATAAATTTGAGCGTTGAGGTTGCCTCTGATCCAAATCAACTCAGTTCTTCCGCCGATCCAAATACCCGCCCATACCATGATGGTTCCACCACTATAAGGATGGACTTCCTGGCAGGATTTTAATCGCTGTTGGCGTCCAGGGGTTCTCCAGTGTCGTATACGTCTTGTATCCGGTCTCATACCAAAACGAGACTCATCAGAAAAGCACACGAAACGCCATTGTTCTTCTGCCCAATTTCTGTGTTCAAGAGCCCATTGATATCGAATCCTACGATTGTGCATTGCTATAGGTGGTACCCGTAGCGGTCTTCGGGAATGAAGGTTCACTTCATGCAAGCG
The DNA here is from genome assembly GCA_964057025.1 of Standfussiana lucernea. Lineage (NCBI taxonomy): Eukaryota > Metazoa > Arthropoda > Insecta > Lepidoptera > Noctuidae > Standfussiana > Standfussiana lucernea. The sequence goes on along the minus strand of OZ059785.1, from coordinate 19,085,749 downwards.
GTTTCTGACTGTTTGGTCGCTAATTAAGTTCCCTGAAGAGTGATGAAGCCTCACGGCTAACATCATGGCGGTTATTGTTGGAGCTCTTCGAGTTAAGATTTGAATGTATCGGTCTTGTCTCCGTGTGGTGCAGCGATACCGTCCTCTATGGCGCTCAGCCACGGTACCAGTGCTTCGGTAACGTGTCCAAAGTCGACTGATAACACTCTGACTTGTATTCAGAGCTAAAGCCACAGTACGTTGCCGGGAACCAGCTTCTATCATTCCCACGGCTCTGAGCATTTCTTCCCTGCTTAAATGACGTCGCCGCTCCATAATAACGTTGGTTTTAATCAGTAGTAGGGAAACAGTAGCACTAATAATGTCTTCAATGCGTTGTATGTTTTTATAGGGAAAATATTGACAGCTTATTTTCATCTTTTACTCGAATTTGATTGAGAGTTCCTGATTCAAATTATAAAATGCACCAAAAAGGATCCATATAAATTTATAAAATCATAAATTTATTACAAAGCCACATCTCAATCTCAAGAAATCCGCATAAAAATGCTTGATCCCTAGACACTTTTGATGTGTGTAGTTAACATGGAGGTAGATTTCTTGTGCCGCAAGTGTAAGCCGACTTCGCGTCAAGTGTGACAAATATACGTGCGTGTCCCGCTGGGTTCTATGCAAAGTTTGTGGAACCCTCAACAAAGGCTGTTGTTTTTTTTAATATTTTGTGGGTTTCAACCCTTGTCTGTCTGTCTATCGTGTCACATCCAATTACGGTGACTGAGGACCCGTTGTTACACATTCGCATTTATTTTTTATCAACACTTGTGTTCTATTCATTTGAAAGGGTAGGTACCTAAGTACATTTTGGACCCTTGGATCAAGTGCGGGGTAGTCACACTAGTCACCCTTTATTTGAAGCTAACCAAATACAACGACAAAAACATCAGCCCTAGCAAATAGGTAGGTAGGTACCTAATTTTCTATATCGAATTCTAAACATAGGAAAATAACGTAAATGCTTGGAAAATCCAAACCACTTTGTTGAAGTAGCTTGTACTTAAGTACTCACTTTCTTTAAAGAATGTAACATGTCCTATAGTCAGCCTTTTTTGATAGGCCATATTTTCTAACCTAATGTTTTACTCACCTCAGCTAATCTAATAGTTTACTAACCTTGTTACATGGTAACAAACGAAATGTGAGAACTCCATCGTGCTATAACGCAGACGGAATTAGCGAGTGTCAGCCACAGTCAGGAAACAGCCGCGGCTTTTACGTACATTTGTGTAATTCGTTTAACTTAGATACTAACCACACTAATAACTTCTCACAGCAACAAATAAGTTCATGATTGATTCAGAAATTAAATGGCTTAGATAGGTAAGGTAGATCCATGAAGCCGTCCTAAAGTAGGTAAATACTCATAGCTCGCTGATTACACACGTTATGTGTTTAGCCATGTTTGTTCTGAGCCTAGTATCCACTCATACCTACATATTCACATAACCAGACGCAAGGCCTACCCCAAGGGAGCGATATACAACGGTCATACTGCGAATATTACCATGCGTGGCAGCTTATCAGTAATACGGTAGAACCTAGTGATAATAATATACAGGCCATTGTCTCTTTTGAGGCCGAATAGTCTAGAGCTGTTTATAGATAGTATTGGCATAGTTACTATGTCGATTTCAAGTCTAAGCAGATGTTACATGTAACCATTAGTGATCTCCAGACAAAAGAAGTTTTTTTTTACTATGATAAAGTCTGAACAACTGTGAAATAATGTCAAACCAACTACTACTAGAAAAAGTGATGTTCTATCAGTGGTAACAGTGAATGAAGACTCAAAAATGTATTGAATTGACATAACCTTCCGAAAGCTCATGTCAATCTTGTTAAAAGAAATATATAATAGAAACCCTTTGAAAACCTACCTTGTCAGTGAAAGAATAGTGGTGAACCTTATCCTACCAAAAGTTGTAATTAGTTAGATAAATTGTGCCTATAACGAGTACTTCAGACAGTTTGTACCATTTCATGTTCTTTTCTAATCAATACTGAAATCCGTGTCAATCAAAGCAGACGCCCCTGTTCATAATAAACCATTGTTTGCCATTGTCTGCTCATAATGGAAGCGCCTATTAATCATAAGTTTGAAAACGTAAGGAGTTTTACATTCTGCTATGATTTATTATTATTGAATCGCTGATACAGAGAGAAAGGAAAAAGAAAGCTTTCTCGGTTACTAAAATGAATATGGGAGTAACTTTCTAGAAACAATTTTATAATTGAGATACTTCTTTGCGATTGTAAATCTACTTTTAGGTAATGTTATCTAGAGACTAACCGTGCGCGAATATGGCCAACTTCCATGGTTACCCTCTATTTTATCCCTTTAGAGCATGGATTTTCATTAATCTTTCCTGTTGTAAATCTACGTCACAAAAGAAACTCCTGTGCGTTGTTGTTTAAGATTTTCAACGTCAATGTTAGAAAAAGAGGAATTTCTCGCTACACAGCTTGTGTTCCTTTTATTAACCATTCACCAAAGCAACGATAAAATCGTGAATAAAAGATTAGCTTACCTACCGCACAAGACAATGCTTGCACGCTGAATTAAATTACCGAAGCCTAAAAGTTGCCTTCGTTGTTGATGGTTATTACATTTTCTAATCCCCTATGGCATGGTGTATGAGTGAATAATTTAGTGACAGGACAGGAGCTAAGGGTTGATGTAGATAATGTCTTATTTGAAAATGTGTATACATATGAGAGCAGATTATTTTGTAGAATATCTTCTGAAATTAATTATTGTCCCCGGCAGCGGCGATATTTGACGATCGCAGAAGCTTTTTTTCATTGGGAAAATTTCAAGTGATGATGAAGACTGATCTTATAGCAAACAAGTGTATTAGTTAGAAGACGCCGATTCAGACTTGAATTAGTCCATAATTCCATACATCCAGAAAAACATGAAATGTAGTAAAATTGTTGGGAGTGTTGTTTCCTAGATTACATGCTTTTCTTCCTGGTCATAGGTTGCTGAACTTAAGTGTACTTCTTTCAGTACGTGAATATGGCACTGTTCGCCGATCTACGTCGCGCACAGTGTGCCCACGCTGCAACGGACAGTCTATGTGGCGATTCTAGCTCTTTTCTATCAAATCTGTTGTCTGAACTTCGGCGTAATGCGGCCTGCTTACTTCGGGTACACATTTTCAATTTAAGTTTTACTTTGTTTGAACTAAAATCAGTATAAACCTAACCTAAGTCTTAATCCTCAACAAAACTATAAGCACTTAGTTCAAACTGACCGAAGAGAGTTAAGAAGGATAATCTAAGTAGCTCCTCAGATACACTAGAAACTTAGAGAATACCTGCCTACGCAGAAACCTGTCTCACTTAGAAAGTGTTCCTATTATTGTTTGATGGGCAAAGTTTATATTCTGTCTATCATCATAAGTCAGAGGCGTCAATCTTACTAAGCTTAGTTTTCACATCAATCATAATTTATATCTTCAGAGTCCTACCATGTCATAACTTTTTTGTCTAAGTCACAATATCAGCGGTCACTTCAACATTAACTCAATCGAACACTTCAAAGTACTGGTGAAGGAGTTTTTCAATCACATCCCAAGAACTTTAGACAACTAGACTACCGGCTCGCCCCTAACAAATGGAAACCTCCTTTACAATGAAGCATATCGCGTCCAACTTTAAAGTCAGATTGGGTTAATAAAGCCAGCAGTCCATATCAAAGACAATCAGCACAATCACTGTACCTATCACAGCGAAACAAAGCAACTACAACAATCGCACGACCTTTCAATTAGCTAGCTCCACTACAAGTTAACTTCAGCCAATTACAAGAACTTAGCAAACAGACGCCAACTTCTGTGCTATGTAACTAGGAGCACTGTGGGTTTAGTCCGTTTAAGATCTCACACAACTGGTTTCTGGAAGTTCAATAATATCGTAAAATCTATCTTAGGTACATCTGTGAGTATTAATAGATACGTATTCGTGATCATTAGTCTCGTCGAATGTTGACATGACATTCGACGAGACTAATGATCACGAATTTAAAAACACTTCGAATGTAGTAAATTTGATTAATAGACTGTAACTAGTTATATCTTTGAACAAATATAAAAATGTTGCCTGAGATTTTTCAGCTGATTAGTTAAGTAATTCAGTGATACCTACATTATAAATTCACGGCCTTTACTCATGTAGGTGGACAGAAATAACAAAACACTACCTGCTATTCTTACATAACCCGTTTGCCTCTTCCACGTAGGTACAATGTAAAAACATACAGCAAAACTTTTCTGCCTGTATAACAATGTTAGATTATGGCACAATGTTATATTGTAGATATCTAACAAAAATGTACATTGTAAGAATCAGTTCCATGCATAACAAAGGGTATCAAAGGCAAAACAGACAGACGACAGTCTCCCACTTCAATTTGCATGGTCTTCAAGTTTAGTTCGCCAATTACAGCGGGTACAGTGGGTAAACAGGCAACGTCTGGAGTGTTGTTAACGTATCGCTTCACGTTCACTTCTAGAGGGCTCTTCGTTAACCCAAGGCTATCTTAGTTTTAACCTGTGGGTTTGGAAATGTACGGGGTATTAGTTTGTGCTGAGCCCTGACGGAGACGGCCATTTGACTGTTATTTACTTGAAAAAAATCTTGAATTTACATACAGACAACGCACAACCTTAACCTCAGGGTCTAGAAGCAACAATGTTGCAGAAGAATTCATTGTGAGGTTTAGTACTAAGGAAGAGTTTTTGAAATTCGTGCCTTACAGTGGTCACATAGGGGATGAAACCCTGTATGGAAGTTTGCCGTTGGAATCTGTATCGGGAGCACGGGTTGTAACATTATAAACTAACCTCAGAGTTTCATTCACCTCGCAGTTTAAAAATGTGCAAATAGAACGGAAATTAAAAAAAATCTAGTCAGTCCCGTGTAGTGTCCGACCGATAGTTGATATCTAGCTGAACCCTAAGCCGAAGATTTAATAACCCCAAGAATCTTCAGTTCAAAATTGTCTAAAAGTGATTTATAAACTCTTAACAAAAAGTTTATATTGCCCCAAATAAACTATGTTAACTCAATGAGATGAAGAAGAATACCTACCTCGTAACTTGTTTAAAAATAATAACACTTCAAAATGTGTGGCGTGCCCCCAACGCGTCACCACTTCTAACGCTCTTGTGCATTCATAACAATTCGTTTTAATTTCGGGGCTTGCTAGAAACCTTCGGCTTTGGCCAAAACATCGGCCCATTTTGGCCGAAGCTGAAGGTCTGGCCTACGGTAGTCTTTTTGGCCACAATTAGCCGAAGCCGAAGGTTCGGTGGGTCACTAGCCCCGTGCCATCTCGCTCCCCCTTTTTATGACCGCTGCTATAAACGTTGGAATACCTACGTTTTTTTTTATTTCTTGATTATATTTCCTTACACGAACAAATGTTTTATTTATGATGGTTTGTTTTATCTAGTCGCAACCCTTCTGGGAAAACAACGTCTTCGCAGAATTGTAATTAGGTGTGAATGGCGACCTATATTCAGCCGACTTGGTATTTCAGTCACAAAATATTTTATATAGGTATATAGCGTTTTCTGACTTCATATACTTAAAAAGTCTTCTTCTTTATCTGCTATCATTTTTCGCTAATTTTATTTCGTAATCTCAATGTTTTTGCAACTCAACTGATAGAGTCTGGCATAGGCTTCCTTTTGAAAGTGTCTTTGGTACCTCAATAGTCCAATGCGGCTTTTGTGCTGAAACTTTTTATCCAATCGAGACAAACCAAGCATCTGAAAATACTTGTTCTTCTCTTTTATTGTTCTCAGTAGTCGAGACAGAGACGACAGAGTGCAAAATGCGCCCGCTCCTAATATCACGTCGTATGTTTTCACATATTTCACACAAGGAAAATTATTTCCCAAGTAATTACGCAGTCGTGAGCGCAATATAATTTTATTGGAAAGCCCTTCGGTTACGTTTTAATTGCTGAACAAAGGTGGCAGCCGCATTAAATAATTAAACTCCCACGTAATATCTTAAGATAATATATTTTTCCTTTTCAAATAAAATTTAAAGAGAATTTTTATTACGAACACAATAGTTAATTTTTTTTATTTTTATATAATATCTTCGTCGGCAATTAGTAATAAATATTATTTTCATTACACGTAAACCTAATACAATCAGTGTTTTTGCTTGCTATTTTACACCATGTGTATGTGTATGTATTTCAACTTATTTGTGTCTTGATATCATAGCGACACTTCATCCTTCTACACGCGGTAATGAAATCACTTACGACTTTATAACAGAACTTTGTTGAAAATGAACGCCTATTTGTTTTCTCTAGAACCTATCCAGTTTCCGTCACCTTAGCTTTAATTTAATTTCTCAAGTACATAGGTACAATACCTGTAATTCCACGCCTGAAACTGGAGGTACCTACCTACCTACGTCAGTAATATATTCAACCTATTGCCAGGAATAAAATAAAATCGGAGTTTATTCCCGCGCGTTCGTTTGTTTATACGGAGGAATAAAGGCGTGTACATACATACACATAAAGCCATAGTCACAACATTGTGTGAGTGAGCCCGTGCATCCCTGAACAATACTTATTACGTTTGGGACAGGTCCGCGAGCTCTGTTGACCTGTAGTTCGAGGTTGACCTACTTTAAATATACTCCCCTTTTAAAATGTCCACCTGACTTTTCTATGCCGTTTGACTGGAAGTAATTTCGAAATTGTAAGTAGTGTTTACCTACACTAGTGCCTTGATGGATTCTGTGTACTTAATCGGAATTATGTATCAAGAGAGAGCCGTGTTATGTATTCGTATCGGTCTGATGTAAGATATATGTAGAATCATATCTACGTTTTTTGTGAAGAAAGACTATTATATTTTAAATTAAAAGTAATAAAGAACATAGAATTTAACCAAATTCTATATCTGCAACAAGATTCAGATAAAAACACTAAAGTACCAACTAACTTATCATGTCGGAGAGACTATAGATATATTTTGCTTTTATCCTAAACGATACGTTTTACCAGTTTACGAGTACACTTTGTAGTTTGCATAACGTTTAAAACATATTGTTCGCATGTTTCATAAAGAGTATTCACATTAGCGTGAGAGCACAGTTGAGTACTTTGTCAGTACAATTCGCATCACTGCCTGTTTTGGCAATTTCTGTTGTCATTTGTGAGCGACGAGCGAGCGCTTAAAGTTAGAACTTCCACACCAACCTGCACTGGGCCCGCGTGGTGGATTATGGGCCATTCCCTTCACGGAGAGGCTTGTGTCCTAGCAGTAGGAACATCATAGGCTGAAAACCTATATAGCCTAATCATGGGAGCTGGGCCTGATTGAACATGTCAACCCAGAACTTCGCAACGAGAACTGCACAGTCAGAATGGCCCATTAGTAACCTGAACTAACATGATAGATGTCCCATCGTGTGAACCTCGCCCACTCCACAATATTTGTATGTTACTGGTGCCTTGTAGCGGTAGTCTACTAATGTAATAAATAAATTAAAAATAATACACTTAGTTTTGAGGGAATCATATTGTACAATTGATCCCTTTGTCCGTAAGTAAACTAAAATAACGACGTACACCAAAAACGCTCCCCAAACTTATTAATAATGAATCTAAAATCCCTCTAAACCTCAGAACCGCAGACCCGCTCCCGATCGCACCGCAGCTCTGCTCTGAGCTCAAAACTCGGCAATAACCGACCATTTGTCATGTGTCAGCGCTCGCGGGCTCTGACCGCTAATGGATCTCCGGCGAAATATACGTCAAGTTACGCAACGCCTAGTTAGGTAAAACCTAACGTAAGCAGATTCCCATGGTCCATAAAAGACAGGTGTCCCGTCAGTGGAAACTTTGTAGTCTATGGTATAATATGATACGCTTGCCCTGACCCAAGTGGGGTTACCCACTTGGGTCAGTTGGACGAATGGCAAGAAAAGAGACTACTCTTTTGTTGCCATTCGTCCAACGTTCGTTCGTTTCTCAATAGGCAACTCTTAAGCTTTTACTTCTATATTTTTAACACCTACATTTGTTAGGTGTAAGTGTAGAAGAGTTCAGTGTGTTCCAATATTTTTATAAAAGTTATTGCACTTAGTAAATGCTTAAATTTTTTGCATATTTAGGTATATATTTAAGAATCGCCTAGTGTTAATGAAAACGGGCATTAGTATTCAAAAATACGCTGCCTACAACTTAGATGTGCGTTATTAATTGTCGTCGCTACGCGCCCCGTCAGCTAAGTACCTACTCTGCATCGGAGGCGAAGAATTCAAGGGGTAAAGAATGATGTGGTTTCAGAGTAAAAGGATGTGTGTGATGAGGAACATTTTGGAAGTTTACTGACAAAGGAATAATTTATGAACCGGGATTGAAATATTTCTACTTAAAATTGTTTAAACCCTTCGCAAGGTAGTTTACACTAGTGAACATGTTCTGCTAAAATGGCTTGTAAACAGATTAGCTGTTGACAGGCTCAACACCATTTGCAAGAGACAATAAGCTAGACGTCTCGGTGCTACTAGATAACTTGTCTTTGCTTCATCTATGACATGAACCTTGGCAACATTTCTTATCACAGCAAAATGCTACAATTTGACACAGTCCCAAAAATATGTCGTCACCCCAAAACAATCTAAGCTAACTTTTTGAAATGAGTGTCGCTTGGCAAAAAGTAGGACAAAATAATACTTCTGACAATGTAGTATTAAGTACAGGTAGTTTACTTGAAGTAAGTACAACGTCGACTGTTCATACTTGGCAGGAGTTCCCTATCGAACTGCTGCAACTCGCAGGTCGTTAGTAAAAAGTTTTAAGTACTTACGCTATGGCTGTGTTATTGTCACTGCAAGTTTATGCTTATGAGTTGTGTGGTGGAAGCGGAAGCAAGCGAGATAAAACTTAGGTACAGGTGATTTCATTGTTAAAAATAAGAGTTTATTGGACTCATGGATTAAAAGGCTAGGCAAAACATCACGCCTTGTAATCCCCGAAGGGTTAGGCAGATGTGTACCGAATAACACACTCACATTTCGTTATTGTTTTATGGGTACGAAACTATCCCGTGCATATTCGTTAATATGCACAGGATATTTTCATCAACATTATTTTCATTGCATCAGAATGACGATTCTGATGCAATGAAAATAATGTTGAAAACAATTAATTAAACGATGCGTTAACCATTTAAATTACCATATAAATGAGGACACGAAAGTCCCTCGTAATAATACAATGAAAAGATTTAAAGCACAAAATATACAGTGCATAATTAAGCAACGGGGTACAGAAGAGGAAAAAACTAATTTCTTGCGACTGTAAATTAAATTATTATTATCTTCCTAAATGAGCAGCATAATATTCTCGGTCTTTATCCGCCACCTCTCATACTTCGTCCCATTCAATCGAATGAACTGAACAGCATGTAGTTGAAAACTTGTTTCGATAAATAGCGGGCCCCGGCGGCAAATCTTTAACATTTCCATTGCTTATCGCTATAATATACTTCACTTGCGAACGTTCTAGAAGTTTGCACGTGTAGTTTTGCACCAACCTTGAGTAGAATGAAAGTGGCAGGCTGATGTATTTAAATAAGAACCGTATAAATGGTAAAATCAGTTCAATGGTATTGGATTTTATGATGTAGAGATATCAACGATATTTAAATCCCCCCGGGCTACCCTTTATGACAAGTAAACTTAACTTAAAAAAACGTGATTTTCAGGCAAAGTAATTGTCTAACTCGCATGTGGTTTTAAGCATAGGTACCTTTATATCGTCGGTTCTCCACCGTTTTTCCCCGTCTATAAAGAAATAAAAAGTGTGCGCCGCCCATCCCCAGTACTTGTTTATTTCCCTCGTCGCCCATACATACATCTATAATCCATCAATCTACCCTAAGCGCGCTTTTCCACGGTATCGATACGTCAAACATAACATTTATTTTGTATGACATCGCAGCTCGGCTGAAGCGGCTTATTCACTTGGTTTTCAGGTAACAAACCTTGGCGACGTTGCCCAATATTGTATTATGGGTGCGATTTGCTAAACACTGTGTCAATCGTTGTAAAATAAATCCATTTAATGATAAAGTACTAGAACTTGTTCTGCTAGACTTAAAGCTGATCTCAACGTAGTTGGAAAAGAAACAAAACAAACAATCCATTTATTTTCAGGTAGCAAAGACCCATAGAAAATAAATATACATTCATAAATATACACCTTAACCTAAATATACATACTTTAACATTAGTGTTAGTTTAAGAAACTCAAAAATAAGTTGGTAGCACTTCACTAGCACGGTGTTTTGTGCGTTCGTGTAGAATTTGCCCGCGGAAGCGACGGAACACATCCTGTGGTCAAAAACTTTCTTCCAACACCAAATGGAGTGAACACGTTGGAAAAAGCTAGGCAGATGATCATAGGGAATAATGGGATTAGAATCTTAGCACTGCTGGTGCTATCTCACGACACTGGCTAAGCATATTGCGGTCAGTTAAACTTCACGAGCAGTCATCAGGGCTTCGTCGATTTCTTTGACCAATCATCAGCTGCAATGTTAGCAACGGTATCGTCGCCCAGTGGGTACACAGCTTTACGAATCCTTTTGGTGAATAATATGAGAAACGACGCATTTCTCGACAATTTATGGGAATTCGGTCATGGTGTTGCGGGTGGTAACGGATTACTTGTGACTGATTTATGAAGCTGTCACGGTGTCTAGACGTCTTTATGTAGGGGTCGCGAAAACATTGAATATCGAATTCTATGCTTTGCTATCGTTTCTTTTGCCAAATCTATGTAGCTACAGATCTAGGATGGCGATAGTTCTTGGCTGGTTTTCAGATTGCTGCTATTCATTGTATATTGAGCTGAAACTTTTTTTAAGCTAGAACATGACCCAATACGCCTTCAGCAAGCGTGGTGATCAATGCCATTATTTGTATGGGTAGAGGCATTTACGCTACAGGGACAGAAAGTGACTGGTATTATTTTAACACATGAGCCAAAATTTTAATATATAATTTAAAAACAATTACGCAGGTCAGAGTCATATATCACCAAAACCCATTACTTTAACCTTCGCTTGAGGCAAAAAATAAACATTATTATTAGTCTCCATTCTTCTCGCAAACGGTCGTGACGTCACGGCTCCGGAACGAATAAATCTGAGTGCTCGGAGCTGTATCCGCCGCTCTCCCGGCATGCCACCGTCACCGCTACCGTTTCCGGTTCTGTGTAAGGTAATGAATTACTTTTAGGTACCTACTTTACTACCTACCTTACGCGCCCTATAGACGTTATTATTGCCAGATATTTTTACTAAATTGGTGGAAAAAGAGATGATAGGTATGAAAGCATTTTCTTTTTGTTGCTATTGCGACTCGAACTAAAAAAATATTTGCAAAAAACACCAGCTACCGATATTTATCATTGTTATAACATGTACAAAATAATAATACTAGCCAATTCTTATTCTATTACCCAAACGATACACGGAAAAATATTCTCAAAATCATATTTGCATTCTTTCCTCCGCAATCTTTTACACAAATACAGAGAGAGCATCTTCTGTCTCTCCCTGGAGGGTAGAACAAGCGTTTTCCATTACCACAGATAACTAAGTGAAGCCTTTGCGGCAAAGTTTCGAGGATATTGGAAACCAGTGCAATGGTACCGAGGAGATTTGCGTACGCTTCCCGGGGCTACTTTTAGCAGGCGCTTAGAGTTTGAGATATTAAGGGATTTCAGTTAAAGAAGTTGGTAAGAATTAGCGATTTGGAGTTTAAGGATATTGTTTCAGAATGTTTTCGTAAATTCGTTATTTATTCACTCTGTGGGGTAATTGCTTAGCTTACAATGGAAATGCTTTTAATTTTGACAGTTCAATAACATTCATTTCGATATTTACGTTGTTGAGTAGATATTCAAACCCTTCAAAATGTTTTGGAAAAAATATTGCATATGTGTTGTAATTAGGATGCTGGTTAATGAAGTGTTTGTATGCTGTTAGATCTTACTCATAGGTACGACTTTGATATTTTGATCTCTCACTTTAACAGCGTTTTTCTTGAGTATTCAAGCTTATTAGTTCGAACTATTGAGAAAACATGTCATGTTTGATTATTTGATTTCGAGTAGATAACTCGAAACAAGTTCCGTTGCTATAACATTACCCTCTCTACCTACTTAGAATTTTCGTGTACTTTGTTAGCACTAAGGATGTTGACCAGTCAAACTTGAGTGGTTGTATTTAAAACGTAAAAGGAGAGGTGGCGCTAGTTGTCACGTTAACATTAGCTCCGTATTTAAATATTCGTAAAAAAACTCAACACCTGTTTTAAAGTCTAATTGTGTAATTTTTCAGACAGTTTATGTCTAATAACCATCGTCTATCGTTTGCAGAACAATATCACAAGTGATGTGTAAATAAAAGTGTGTTAAAGGAATAGCATCAAATAGTGTTTACAAACAAACAACGCATCCAGATAAGTACACAACATTTGAACGAAAAAGTGCATTATTACTCATAAAACATGAATACAGTGATACAATAATACATAATTATCTAAAACACAGTGAATTCGAAAATTTCCTTATAAACTGTACCGTTAACATTATTCAAAAGTGAACGACGCATCACGCAAACTTTTCAACCAATTGCAACAAAGAGAAACGAACTTTCTTACTCTTTAATCGAATAGCACAATACAATCACTTATTTCGGCCTGTCAGTATTCGCTTCAACGGCGCGTTACGGAAGTAGATGACTGCGCTGTAAGGAGTTCCGAGTTCGAACCCAACCTAAACAAATTTTACTTTTTGGTTTTCTCAAGACTTTATTCCAAAAAGTGTTCAATTGATACATTGTAATTCTTTCTTAGTGAATGATAATATATTTTTATTATTCTTTTTTTTATATTTTGTGAACATTTTTATGATAAAATACTTTAAGTGAAAATACGTTGCAATTTACGTTCCTACAAAAGTGTTGAATGCTCCAAGACAAGACAATACATGCGACATCTACAACATAACAGGTAAAATATTGATCTCAAGTGTTTGCAGCTCCATTAACTATTACCTACATAAGTTTTCTATATACACTGGATCAGAAATATGAATTTCTTCGAGAATATGACGCTGCGAACTCGCAAAACTCGTTCACAGTCAAAAGCAAAAGCTGCTATCGACCCATGCATGTCCAATGACTCAACTTTAAACGGCACCACCAATAGCTTACCAACAATATCGGATGATGAGAACGAAGAGATCCTAGAGCTTAAAAAACAAGTTGAACAGCTTAACTCAGATCTATTGAAAGCTCATGAAGTAATAAGCCAGTTATCGACTGAGAACACCAACTTAAAAAATACCATCACGTCTATGATTGAGAATAAACACAAACAAATCTCAAAATTATCGAGCGAACGGGTCTTAGAGACCCAAGAAAATACCAATCAGTCTACTCCTAACAAAAAATCCCGATCATCCAGGAAAAAAATGAATTTAGCAAGCACTACAACAAAGGAAGCATCAATATTGAATGCATCCACCCAAATTACACCCAATTACATCTTGTCGCAAGCTAATGAACAAAATATATACAAGGTACCTCAAAAACAAAGAAAGAAAATATGCATTTTAAGTAGCAATAAGCAAAATAAAATATTGTCTATAGCTGAAGAAACTTTCCCGAACTATCAATTGTGCCACTACCTTACACCACATGGCGGAATAAACGAACTCATCTGTAACATCAACCTGAAACTTACGGACTTCACTATGGATGATTACTGTATAATTCTCATAGGTGAAGAAGACTTTCGAAGAACCGATAATTATTTCGATTTAATTATCAAAATACGCGAGACATTAATGCCTCTACATCACACTAATATAATATTATGTTTACCTACTTTTAAATTCATTTCCTTTATTTATTTTTCTAACTTATACATATACATTTTTAAATATCCCTATACAAAATCAGTATAAAAAAACATTTAAAAATATATAAAATAGTAGCCCACCAGCACCGGGAACAGGGTCCGAGCTACCGGTGGTCAGGGCTCTTGAGAGAGGAACCTCCTAACAATACGCGCCGTGTCCAGAAGTACTGCTTTCTGAATCAAGCCCTTGATCCAGCCGCCAAGCGAGAGCCTCTTCAGATGTTGGTCGAGGCTCTTGGCTATTAAACCATTGGCTGATACGACTATCGGCACAATGACTGCTGTATTCACGTTCCACATGTCGACAACCTCGCGAGCAAGATCTAGATACTTGAATTGCTTATCTTTCTCTGCTTTCACGAGGTTCTCGTCATGCGGGACCGTTATATCAACGATCATTGCGCGACGCTCCAATCGATCTATCACCACAATGTCAGGCTTATTAGCAACAATAGTCCTGTCAGTGACGATAGGTCGATCCCAATACAACGTGATATTACCATCATCGAGAACTGGGTCGGGCGCATACTTATAGTATGGCACTTCTGATTCCACAAGGTTGTACTTCAAAGCAAGTTGCTGGTGGATAATCCTAGCAACGAGGTTGTGTCTGTGCAAGTACTCTCCGTTAGCCAGACGAGAACACCCAGAAATAATGTGTCGGATCGATTCTCCCGGACGGTGGCATGCCCGACATATGTCAACCGTGCCATCCTTCACAATGTATTTCCGATAGTTATTCGTCATCATAACTTCGTCCATTATTGCACAGACAAAACCTTCGGTTTCCCCGAAGAGGTCACCGAAACGCAGCCAGGATACGGACGCTAAGAAGTCTACATCAGGCCCATGTAGGGCCCGGTAAAAACGTCCGTGAAGCTCCTTGCTCTGCCATACCTCCCTGCGGTCATTAGTGTCTAATACTTTAGGTTTGCGCCAGTTCTCGTTAGCCAGCGAGAGCGGGGTAAGGCCCTTGTCCACTGAGACCACATCTCGGTGCATCCCCACGTCGGCTTCTAGAAAGTATTCTCTGAGACTGCATACCTCACGGTTGTGCAGGGTCTTAGCATTTAAGAAGCCACGACCCCCGCACTTCCGGGGGATATACAGTCTCATCACCGACGACCGTGGGTGATGCATCCGATTTGCGGTCATCAATGTGCGGACCCTCCTATCCAAGGCATCAAGTTCCGTCTGAGTCCATTTGAGTATGCCGAAAGAATACATCAAAACCGGCATGACCCAACCGTTGAAGGCGCGCACCTTGTTTCCGCCTGACAAAAGACTGCTTAGCACTTTATTCAGGCGGCCAAAGAAGCGCTCCCTCAACGATTGTTTCATGTCGGAAGTATTGATGCCTAATGCCTCCGACATACCCAAATACTTGTAGGTTTCTGTTGAGGAGAGGGATCTAAGGTGTATGGAATCCGAGAGTTGAGTACCCACGGATTCCATAATCTGCCCTCGCTTCACATGCATGACTGCACATTTGTCCACACCAAATTCCATTCTGATGGCACTACTGAAAGTTTCTGTTACCTTCAGTAGCTTCATCAGTTGCAAATTGTTGGGGGCAAAGAGTTTCAGATCATCCATGTAAAGAAGGTGAGATATGACCTGACCACCTCTCCTCAACCAATAACCTAGACCTGAACCCTCTAGCAATGTGCTGAGAGGGTTCAAGGCTAGACAAAACCACAATGGACTCAAACTATCACCCTGGAATATGCCACGCTCAATCCTTATCGGTTCGCTGTTCCCTTGGATTTGTCGACATCCTGGATAGCGAAGGACCGTTCTCCAGCACCCCATACATGACATCAGGAAGGCACGCAGAGTTGCATCTACTTTATACAACTCCAGCACCCTCATGAGCCATGTATGAGGCACAGAATCATAGGCCTTCTTATAATCTATCCAACATGTAGACAGATCCCTTCGGGAACGGCGAACCTGTTGGCTAATGGCCATATCAATGAGGAGTAGCTCCTTAGTACCACGAGACCCGTTCCTACATCCATTCTGAGAGGCAGACATGATAGAATTACTCTCAATATGTTGGTTGATTTTAGCTCTCAAAATGGATGTAAGAACTTTATAGACCGTTGGTAGACAAGTAATTGGTCTATAATTTTTGGGCTCCGCAGTACTACCTGATTTATGGAGCAGGTGGGTAATTCCGGTCGTCAAGAACTGGGGCAGCGATCCGGATTCTAAAGCTGATTGAAACTGGGACGCTAAGCAAGCGTGCGATCTCTGGAACCATTTGATCCAGAAATTGTGCAGTCCATCCGGCCCTGGAGATTTCCAGTTAGGCAACGGACGGACTGCACGAGCTACGTCTTGGGGGCTGATGATGATTGCCCCCATTTCTGGTATTGGATCACACGCTCGTTCAACCTCCCGGGTCCAATCGCCCTCAGTGTGACTGACAGGTACCGACCAGATGCTGCGCCAGAACGAGCACATTGTGTCATCATCCGGTAGATGCATGTCAGTCACACCTTGGTCCGGTCGTTCCCAAGCCCTATAGACCCACCTTTCATCGTTTTGGAATGTGCGATTCTGAGTGTACCGCTCCATTCGCCGCTTGTACCGACGAATACGGCTTGCCCATGCACAGATCTTCTGCTTCAGGAAGTCGATGCGCTCTGTGACGCGGGCCAGATAATCACGAGAATTAATATCAGTTCCCGAGAACGCCCGCTTCACAAAGCGCATCACTCTAGGGCGAGTATTGCCCTCCCTGAAGCAGATTAACTTGCCGATGAGTGCCCTAGCCTCACCAATACGCCGCTCAATCCTGCACTGCCAAGCTGGAACAGCAAATTTTGGTCGTGTAGCTCTGTCGTTGTTAGGAAACTTGACGTGAGCTACACGACATGCCGCTACAGCTGCACAGTACAATATTGAGTGGGTATCGGCGAGGTCCTTGCTGCTGGCAAAACAATTTGACAGCTGCGAATCTAGGGCACACACCAGCGCCTTATTTTTCTTGTGCATAGGCAAACGAGGTAAACGTGGTCTAAGTTGAGGCGGTGTAGAACGGTACTCCCTGAATGCCTCCTCCAAAGCGCTCCTCAATTGTGCGTTGCACTGGGTACTCACGGATATAACTTCGTCATCATCCTCTTCACCACCGTGATTGGATCGCGGCGAAGCACTGTATACATTTTGCAGCTGCACCGCGATCATTGGCGAAGCAGGCGTAATTGGGTTACTTCGTGAGTCGAGGCGTAGTCGATCAAGTACGGTGTCATCCAACATATTGTTACGCTGTATGACCCGCACCTGATCCGACAGCCGTTGCGCCGACACGTTGACAGCTGGCTCAAGCACCTGAAACAGAGAGAGCATCCGACCACGGTACGCAGTCAAGTTGCTTCCCCCCTCAGTAGCCCCATAATATGCGCGCATAACATTCTCATTTATGGACTGAGTCCATCGCATGCGCGACACATTTCCACCGGCAGCGGGGACCCTATTCGGGGCCTGTTGGCCTCGAGGTCCCAAGCCCGCTGGTGGCCGTCCTCTTCCTCGTCGTCGTGGTGGTGGTGGTGGTGTCGACGGCGGGGAGAAAAACTCGTCGCTCGAGCTCGACGCAACTGCAGCGACCGGCGACACGGTGCTCACGGATGTGGCGCGTCCCGGCGGCTGCGAGGCGGAGCTGAGCGGTGAGCCCGGAGATGGTAGGTGTGCGTCCTGTTTGGCTCGGTGTCTCGTCAGCATCGGTGACATATAGTTATATTATTTTATTCATTGTTTATTCCAGTTTTCTGTATGTTTATAACGTTTATTTTTTTTCTTTTCATTATTGCTTTATGGGTTTTAGTTTTAGTGGAGTAATTTGCTAAAAAAATTAAAATTAAAATCGGCTTGAAAAAAATCAGGTCACGTCAATTTGACACCGAGCCACAGATTATATATTATTATATATTATTATTTATTATTTATTTATATTTCAATTCATTCATTCAGTTATTTTTCTACTATGATGTTCAATGCAAGAGTAGAACTGTTTAACAATTTATTGTACCTAGACATAGAAAGTCACAACTACGCACTATTGTTTGATTGCAATTTTGACTTAAAATACGACTGTACCATGTTTTCAAAAAATAGTGGTGCGATTAATAATAATGGCATATCTAATATGTTTAAAAACATTCAATGTATTGCTCATGTCAATCCTCTTGATATTCCTTTAAACTCTGACACTGTCTCGAACTCTGATATCAATAATTTGTCTGGTATACACCATATTATGTCTCCTAGCGCTGAAAATATTATTGGTTCTAATACTGAAAATAATAGTAATTTTTTTCTTATATAATCACATAAATGTACTTCATCAAAATATTAATGGCTTGATAAATAAATCAGATCTACTGAGTGTTCACCTACATGAACTTGCTTGTAATAACAAATTGGTAGATGTGCTTTGTGTAACAGAACATAACATGAAAGAGAGAGATGATTTACACTTACATATTCCAAATTATACACTTGCAACCTGTTACGTTAGAAACAATAGAAGAGGGGGTTCATGTATTCTGGTAAACAATAAACACAAATATAAAATAATCAATTTAAAAGAATACTGTTTCACTAATGATTTTGAATGCTGCGCTATAGAATTACTTGAACATAACATAACTATTGTATGTATTTATAGATCCCCAAAATTCAAAATCGATAATTTAAATTCCTTTTTCTACCAATTCGAAGGTATGCTAAAGAAGATACTAGGTTGTAATTCCAAAAAGAAAGTCATTATTTGCGGGGACTTTAACATTGATGTTTTAAAAAGTACGAAAACATCTACACAACTCGAAAATCTTCTTTATAACTATCGCTTGAAATTAAGTGTTCGTCAACCAACCCAACAACAACCCCCCCCCCCCCCCCTGTATCGACAACATAATACACAACATTAGAGGCAGCACGAGCGAGGTGTTGGAATTGGCTATATCCGACCATACAGCTCAAATCACAAGATGTCCTGTTAAAAAAACCTGTACCATTACACATTGGTATACTTTTAAACGTGATTTTTGTCAAGAAAATATGCTTAAATTTAAGAATGCTCTTCAAAGCCTTAGTTTTAGTAATGTTTACAATTGTACAGACCCAGATAATGCATTTCGTGAATTTAATAATTTGTTTAAATTGTTTTACGATCTTTGTTTCCCCATAGTTAGAATTAAAAATGAATGCTCTAAAACTCCGAAATGGATAACGAAAGGTATTAAACTATGTTGTAAACGTAAGCGTGAAATGCTATGGCAATTAAGACGTCAACCAAACAAAACAAATAAAAACACGTATAACACCTACTCTAAACGTCTAAAATTAATCATCAAACTAACTCAAAAGACACAAAACAGCTACTTCATTAATAATGCTGACAACAAGGTTAAAGCAACTTGGAGAGTCATAAACTCAACTAAAACTAACTACCCAAAAGAAAATCCTTCTAAAATACTTACAGATAATAATAAATACGTCACAGAACCAAATAGAATTGCCGAATTGTTTAATAACTATTTCATTGACCAAGTTCAACCAGTAAACAAACATAACCACAACACCGATTATACATCTTCATTAATTAATTCCAACCCTAATTCAATGTTCTTAGCACCGACTGTTCCTCATGATATACATAAAATTATAATTGCTCTTAAAAATACTAACAGTTGCGGTTATGATGAAATTGTTACACGTGTAATAAAAAACGTAGTTACAGAAATCTCTCCAGTTCTGAGCTATATTGTTAACGTATATATAGACGGTGGAAAATTTCCTGAAGATTTAAAATTATCTGTTATCAAACCTCTTCACAAAAAAGAAAATCCACATAATATGAAAAATTATAGACCTATTGCCCTAGTACCAGTGTTTTCCAAAATAATTGAAAAAGTGATTTACAACAGCCTCTATTCATTCCTTGAAAAAAACAATCTTCTAACTAAAGAACAGTATGGTTTCAGAAAGCACAAAAATATTAATATGGCCATTTATGAACTAATAAATAAAATTATCACAAACATGGATAACAAAATCCCGGTTTCAGCGCTCTTCATGGACATGACGAAAGCGTTCGATTTTGTAGATCACGGAATCCTACTCATAAAATTAAATAAGCTAGGAATTAGGGGTAATGTCCTAGAGTTAATTAAGTCGTACCTAGTCAATAGAAAACAAATAACTAAAATACCAAAAGTATGCCCTAGAACCAAAACAGAAGAAACCTACCTATCAAAACAAAGGTTTATAAATTACGGCGTGCCCCAGGGCAGTGTACTAGGTCCGTTGTTATTCCTATGTTATATAAATGATATACCCCTAACTATAGAACACCCCATGACTCTATTTGCTGATGACTGTACCACAATATTTATAGGAAAAAACTTAGAAAGTTATGAAAATGATATAAATAATAGTTTAAGTTTAATTATTAAATGGTTAAACGATAACAACCTAAAAATTAATTTCGGAAAAACACATGTCATGCATTTCAACCAGCGAACAAATTTGATAAATCCAAATGTTAAACATGAACATAACAACATTGTTAAAATTGACAACACAAAATTTCTAGGGCTTTGGTTAGATCGGCATATGACATGGAAAATACACATTGAGCATTTAGTAAAAAAATTGAATCAATATTGCTATGCGCTACACAATTTAAGTAAAGTCGCAAATCGCAGTACCGTTCTTACCGCATACCACGCATACGTCTCCACAACACTGCGATATGGAGTAATATTCTGGGGTAATTCTACGGATAGGGAAGCCATCTTTAAAGCCCAAAAGAAATGTGTTCGTGCAGTATGCATGATCCAAAACACTGACAGTTGTAAACCATTTTTTATTAATCTAAAATTATTAACGCTCCCGTCCCTTTACATTTATGAGGTTGCCATATTTATCAAAAATAACCCTAACCAATTCGAAACCGTATCCTCTAAACGCCACCAAGGTGAACTGAAATCAATTTCCCATCAAACAGCCCTTTACTCAAAAAGTTTCCTTGGAATGGCACCAAAAATATTTAATAAACTACCTAAGGCAATAAAAGCATCAGGAGATACCAATATATTCAAAAAACACTCCATCATTTTTTAATCCAAAAAGCATATTATTCTATTAATGAATACTTAGAAGAAAAATAAAAACCGTTTTTATCTTATTTTATATTTTTAATACTTTTATTAGGTACCTAATTATTATAAGCATTAGTTCGTAAGATTTTTACTTTATTGTTTGCTTACTTTGTATTGTTTATGATTCGTTTTGTTTAATTAATATTTTATTAAAGATTAAATATTAGGTAATTAGTTATATTATCAGTAGTTTTTATATTCATTAAAACTACTGCCTGCATTTCTTAATGTGTAAACATTATTTGTACGCCTTGCAAGGCAGCACATAGTGAGACATAACCATAGTTATAACACCATGTAATTACTTTTACCTATGTGTCACGAATAAACAAATTTGAATTTGAATTTTGAAAACCTACTTATTGTAAATTACTGATAAAATTGACGCCTATACAAATTGCTGTCAATAACTCTTGAACACAACACGTATTATCTCTCTTCTGCATATAAATGTCAAGGGCAGGTAAATACATTCCAAGTAAAAGAGCTGAGCTTATATTTCATTTAGGTGTTTAATAATCCCTACCTGCCTAAAATTCCAAGTAAATGGGAAAAGCTCGTATGCTAAATTGGGGATTGGGGAAAACATTATTGAAAGTGCGGAATAACGTGAGAAGGTCAAGTATTTTCCCAACATTAGAGTTTTATTAAATTACCTGAAATTAAAATGATGTCCGATATCAATATCTACTTATTTTAACTTATTTGGGGTATTCGTTTAAACGTTTTAAACTTTAGGAATGCGAGTTTAGTAAATAGCAACCAAAAAACTTTGCCAAAAAGTACTTATTTGTAATAATTACCGTCATTCAAAATAGACTAACAAAAAGATTAACCCACAAAACTGGTTATTATATAATTTCCAAACAACGGACGAACAAAAATAAATATTTTCAAGAATATAGAAATTCAGCGACCAATAACAAACATCTATGTTCGTAAACATATTTTATTTACGAGTATCTGTACTGGAAGCCTTATTATTACTCGTAACTAAAATCCCGCTTCCTTATGTTACACACATAATATATTTTTCACAAAACGTTTCAGTATGCTGCCGACTTGTTGACGTCAGATATCAACGCAGACATAAAAACGTGAAATTTACCGCCACCCAGTATTACCAATGTGTATAAAATTGATGGAGTAAGTCATGAGCGACCAGCGATTAAGTAAAAAGTGGAAAGGATTTGTTTTATGTGTAGATATTGGGTAAACTCGTTCTATATCGAAACCACTACCTCACCTGACGTTATGCAATGATGTAGTGGGAAATAGACCTAGCTTTTCTTCAATCTAAACTCATTGCTGCAGTTAAGGTTCTTTTCTAGGAGGCCTGGCTGAGTGAGTGAGCGAGATAACTTATTCAGTTCTTAAGGCTTTATTTAACTCTTGAAAATATCACAAACAAACTCACTGTTCCTATCTACATTCATCATCCCTAGTTATAAGTCAACATGTTGTGAAAATGAATCCTTCGATTTAAACGTTGCTACAGCAAGCAGGTTTTAAGTAAAATACAAAGGAATTACTTCTTTTACTCGCTTGGTGCGCAAAGAAACAAGTCACATGAAAATTTTATTACTAACACCTGCCTCGTAAGACTGCACCACAAGCAGCTTCCGTTCAACCCTGCATCCTTTTACATCATAAGATCAAAACCACGCGCTGACGCACGCTCCCCTGGGATTGCGAAAACGAGAATTTTGCCACGATCATATAAATAATATCGGCGGAGGTTAGCGGCATAAACTACAAGCGATAAAAGGTCTGTCAAGAAAAAAGCTTTTTAAAACAACTTTAAATGTACGTCCCCTCCCGGCGTTGCCACCCACGTCCGCCTTGTTATTACCTATTGTTTCACTTCCACTACATGAGTGTAGGCAAAAAATCAACCTGTATAAAATTATTTAATTTCACTATGACTGATTTAAAAGCTTTAATTAAAATCATAAATTGAATTACAAAGTAATTTAACTTCATTTGCTATGTGATTTTGTATTAACTATACAAAGTTCGTTCCGGCCGCCGGAAAATAAACGGCACGAATTTTGGCAACGAATTTTAATTATTGGATAAGAAAGATCACCTCAATCCCGAAACTGGAATTAAAAGCTAAACCTACCTCATCGTCATGCCACTATTACATAGGTAAACATACGAAAATGCGTGACTACAAAAGACAATGTAACTTAGATCGCTTTCCTCTCACAGTGTGAGCCGGATGTGAGTGTCTAATACCCCGCGGCTAGTCAAGGCTGTATCTATCACCCGCTGAGTGCCGCCACAGGGGAGACGATCAGCACCAACTTTTTGTCATGCGCATACCAAATGTGGCTAATATAGTAAGTACGTACATACTGTTAGGTGCATAGCTACATGTTATTGGTAATATAAATAAGTTCATATTTAATAAATACTCGTACTTGTACAACTTGGGAGCCACGGATGCCCCTCAAGTTAAAGGGGAAAAAATACAAGTCCGTGATTAGGCCTACTGTATGAATCAGAATGTATGGGCTGTGAAGAAGATGAATGAAAAACGATTGCGTGTAGCGGAGATGTGTGGAGTAACAAGAATGGATAAAGTAAGGAATGAGTATATTGGAGGAAGTTTAAAAGTGGCGTCTATTACAGAAAAATCGAAAGGAACTCGTCTGTCTTGGTTTGGACATGTTATGAGAAGGGATGAAACGCATGTTACTAAAAGAGTCATCATCTGCCTAGCCTTTTCCCAACTATGTTGGGGTCGGCTTCCAGTCTAGCCGGATGCAGCTGAATACCAGTATTTTAAATGGAGCCACTGCCTATCTGACCTCCACAACCCAGTTCGTACTTGGTAATACGATACCCATTGGTATGACTGGTTGTCAGACTTTCGGGCCACTGACTACCTGCAACGACTGTCAAAGATCTACAAATGACAGCCGGGACCAACGGCTTAACGCGCTTTCCGAGGCACGGGGGAAACTCGGTATGTAATGGGTGGTCACCCGTCCACGGACCTACCCAGGCAAGCGCGGCTTTTCCTGACGATCGACGATCGATTCGATCGATGTTTCTAAAAGAGTGATGGATATAAATGTTCATGGATGGAGAGGGAGAGGAAGGCCAAAGAAAAGATGGATGGATTGTTTGAGAAATGATATGAAAGAGAAAGGAGTACTTAAATGATGCCGTGACGGTTGACAGGGGAGAATGGAAGAAGAAAACGTGTTGCGCCGACCCCGAATAGAATGGGACAAGGGCAGGAAGACAGTAGTAGTAGTGTGTTCGTTTATTAGTTTCCAATTTTCGTTTCACGTGATTTTACTGTCTAAATACAAGTTTTATTTCAGTTAAACCATTTACAGACAGGCTCGTTTGAACTGTCAAAGAGTCGGTCAGTTTGTCAGAAGAAGCTATGGTGAAAAACGGGTAAGGGGCTGTTTAACAATCAAGTTAGGAATGACAAAATCCTAAGAATGAGTGCTGTTTGTACTAGAATCTGGTATTCGAATCAACTATTATTTTAAACTTTAACCTCTGTAAACTTCAGACATTGCCTATCTAGCATAGGCCAAATTTTTGTAAAACATATATTTGGTTTCAGCCTACCATCCCTATATCTACAGAAATCATTTCACCCCTTACCGTACCACCTAAATACAAATGTCGAGTTTTGATTATGTCTCCTGGCAAGACCAATGAAATTTTCATCTAACATTCTACATGCGTTTGATTCAAGGAACCATGCAATTTTAGCGAATTTTGCATACATAAATATGTAAATGCGGAGCATAGGTACCTATCGTGATTTTCATTCTAGGAACTCAGATTTCAAATGCGAGAATTGCAACAGATGTTGGTTGGTCCCTGTTTGTGTATTCTAATCGAGAATTATCTCAGAATTCGTATTAAATCCACCAACGTTTTCCCTTACTTACAGGTAAGCGATAAGCTTTAAATAGTTTCAAAGCATGGTGCAAATGATGATTTCTATCATGTTTCAAAACTAACCAGGAAAACTTCACTCCAACACTGCATCATCATTGTCCAACAGCACCCTAATCGCTTGCTCTTGTCACTTGCACAATCCTCTGTATCCCGGGGCAAGTCAAGGCTGTATCCATCACGCGTTGAGTGCTGCCCCCGGGGAGTCCGCCTTGCCGCCGATCCCGCTTTGATTCCCATCCCTACACCACGTGCGTTTGATTTGAGAAACAATGCGATATCGCGGGATTTTGCATAGGTACGTTAGTACACCACTATGAGTAAATATCTGCGGTGCTAGTGCGGTCGTGATTCTGGGTTATTTAGGAAAGGTTTGTGAGATTTGTGCCAGCTGTCGGTTCTATAGCATCGAGTTTCGTATTTGTTATAAATATTTAGAGAACAAGGAAATATGAGACATAATTTATTTATGGAGATTGGTGGTACCCGAAGAGGAAGCTGCCCGCAGTATCTTTTATTCATTTATCACTATTATAAGGGCTTAAAAAATACAAAACTTGCCCAATTGAGTTGACAAAACAAAGCCTTCACATGGTTATAGGTAATATTGCAGAACTTAATTAGGCAAGTTCATTTAATTACAATACAATGCATTAACTAATATAAACTAACAAGTAATTAAACGTAAGTCCTGTGTAACCCTACGAGACCGTTAATGAAAACAACGCTAGAGTGTGTGTTACGTATGTGTGTATGTGTGGTTGTAACAAACAATATGTATGTGTGTGTGAGTAACAAAGGAGTTCATTTCTAGTTCAGATACAAATAAATGTTTTGAGCCTTCTGGGTAAGCAAAATTAACCCTATTAGCGCAGGTACCTGCATTGGACCGGTAGGGGTCCCACGGTGTACTGGGAATTGGGATATTGCGTATTTAAATGTTGCGCTGCGGGCATGAATGTTCACTTATTTAATCTAGCCGATATTTAAGGGCCTATAATACCTCAGATGGCTTAGCATGATCCTCCGTTATGCCCAAAATACTGCAGCATTAATTTTGAAATAAATATACGGTAAAGTTGAGGATTAATGCTAGGTCCTATGTTTGACGAAAACACGATTCCATAAAATTTTCTCGATAGAAAAAAATTCCAAAGTTACCTCCAAACCGAACGATAAACCGCTGCTATTCAAAAAATACTTAAAATTAGATCATGAAACTTGGCATACTAACTGAACTACCTATAAAGCAGGTCTTATGTTTTTTATTTTTTTGAAATTCCTATTATTTTCACCGTAAAAAGAAAATACCTAAACTATCGGCGTCTTGAAGTTGGTTCTCTGCCGCCCGCCACCCGCGCTCAGTCTCGCTTCGGCTTTCGAACGGGAGAACTGTGTCGCTTGCGCTCAGAACACACATTACGCAACAAGACGACGTAAAATTAAAATTAATGTACTTAGGTTTATAGTGTGGCGCAATGGGAAGTAACATAGATTTACGAAACAAGGAGATATGCCCGGTAGACGAAAATGTATCGGAAACCTGTGCCTCCAGTTTGCCCCTGCCACACGGCAACTACTACACATGCAGTTCAGCAAAAGCAATAAGTACGCAGTCGCGCACACATCCGCATTTCTTAAAACAGAACGTACTACACGATCAATTATAAACCTTATCCCATCAATCACAGCGTGTATATACCATGCACCGTACAACTTACCCACACAAAAACATCGGTTGCTATCGTTGTGCTGTGCAAAAGCAATTTATTTTACATATACGCTAATGATTGACTAAATCGGAAAGTTATCGAATCTCACATTTATTACTGTACAAAAAAAATTGGGGTCCTCAAAATAAAATTAATAATAAACTGCATGTCTAGAAAATATTATAATAAAAATAAACAATATGTAGCTTAAAAAAAATATTATTAAGTAAATTAAAACAATCAAAAATGCGGTTACGTTGGTTTAAGCTGTCATAGCGTATTGAAATTGAAACAGTAGGTATTGTTGAACCCTGCTATGGTGTTTACTCACTGACCTGTAAAGTGGAAGTATTTGTGCAGCACTTGCCGCTTTGATATTACTGGGGTGGCACTTTTTGTCAAATAGTGTACTCTTAAATTCATATATTTTTCCATGACAGATTTGATAAGAAATAATTTATGTCATTATTCAATGGGAACTGCTCAAATTGGTAAAACGTAATATTATCAAAGAGATCTAATCCTATCGATCGATCGATAGCCTACGTTAGTCGATCTGCACAAGTACATCACTAACTTGCCGCAAGACGCCACGGCCGAGATGCATCCACTTAATAAAGTATCGTTTTGTGATGTTTACATTGCTTGTCCAGTCACTTAGCGGCAAACTTAAGTAGTGGTTAAGGGGTAATGTATTTGTTGCAAAAATAGTACAGTCGCTGTGATATTTGAAAACAAAAATAACATAGTAAGAGCAAGAAATATTTTACGATTTGTTGTTTTTCATGATTTTAAAGACAAATATAGTAAAATACTTGTACTAACACATGGTAAGTGATTCCATTTTGACGTTAGTAGGTACATTGAAACTAAATTTGCGATGTACAATTTTATGTTCATATGTATAATGACAAGTTAATATTAAATTATGATTGATAATTTTATTAAGTACTTAGTACTCGTCCGATAATAGTGTAGTTTACTCTAACAAAATCGCTTCGACTTCGTGTGCCCGCGTCACCGCGAGCTGTGTGCGATCGCGATAAAAGAGTGAGGTGGAGCGGGGAAGTGGGGGCCAAATTAGAATTTGAGCTGAGGTTCTATATGCGTCAGGACTGCCTTTCGAGCGTTTTGGAAACCCTGGCTTTGATACAGTATTGCTACTGAATCGCTTTGGTTTTCAACGTTTTATTTTATTTTTATCATCCTAGGAAAAAGCTAGCTTAGTCCTAGCTCAAACCTTCAATGAATCCAAAATAGCTTCTATTTCCATAGATATAGAAAAACACAGTGAATAGGTGGAAGTTGCCGACGCAATATAGTTATCTATGCAAATGAGCGTAATTGGTTCCTGGCTGGGTAGGCGCTGAATTAGTCTGTAATTAACTGCCCACGCTGTTAATTTAAGAAGTGTTTCACAGTCAACAGTACTGATTTTTATTCGTTATTTTCCACACAGCCGAGCGGCAAAATCGAATATAAACAAATAAATGTTCGGGAAAAAGCCGCTCTGTTCGAAGTGCACCGAGCCGACCAAACATAATTCTGCGATGTTAGATACCAATTGGAGTTTGCCGATCGGTACGAGCCGAATAAAATTAATGTAGTTATTGCTACGGGTCGGCGTTGTTGTTCAACAAATACCCAACACTCAGAGTGTGTAGCGTCCCTTCAAAAACCATATTTTTTCAGAATAAGTAATGCTTTTAGAACGCTTTTGCAACTCGATACACTGTTTGAAACACCTCAATTAGTATTTCCACATAGTTTATTTAAAGTTTTTAGGTAGGTACAGGACAATTTACGAGTCCTAAGAGTTATGGAAATTGGTTACCTTACCTTGGTAGGCTGCTATTTGTTGACCGATTGCTCAGTTGCTGTAACAGAGCTACCTACTAATCACAAAAAAAAAATGTATGACCTGTATGTAACGCTTGGTCAACATGTCACCTCGCCGCGTTGGCCTCCCAAACCTAATTACGTGGGTCGCAGAGACCCGGCTATTGCGACAACAACAAAAAGAAAGTCGCAGCGACGGGTTATTCTTAATAAGAAAATTATTTGGTTCCAGAAAATGCTCTGGAAGTAACTCATTACGGACGGCATTTCTGTTCAATTTGCTTTTAATGTAGCTTTTATGAAAGCAGCAGAGGTATTTTATTTTTTCTAAGTTATAATGTTGTTCCGTTTCAGGTAGAGTTACTTAGGATGGTCCATTTTTAATGGAATGCCAAATGAAATTAACGGAAAATGTCTCAACATTATTTTAATCAGTATTGTTACAAGGCAACAAGAGAATCCCTTAGTTTATTAATTCAATCGAACCGTTCCGCAATATTTGTTTTAGGCTTGAAAAAAATAGGAACACAAATAAAAATAATAGAATATTAATAGAATTGACTACTCAGCACACTCACACCATTGTTTGAAAGTAGTTGTTTGTCTGTAAGTACGTACCAATCTTAAGTTATTTAATTAAACGTCAGACACAGAGGTAACCGATACGTGTTTATTTTCCTACGATGTTTGGAAGTACCTACATTATACCTACGAGTATCGGTAACTACTGCGTAAGTTAACGTACGTGACTAAAGGTCTACCTATGTCATAGCTGGAAACTGCTTCTGTCCAGGTCGTGGAGTCATAAAGATAGGTTAATGTAGTAGGTAGGTACCTACAGATTGGCTAAAGGCTACACCTACACATAGGTACGTAGGAGTCAAGTTTAAAGATTCTAGACTTTTTTTATCAAGCGGCTTTTCAATTCTATTTTAAGAATTAATTTATCTGGCATCAATTTGTTGCTAAATTAAAAGCAACATACAGGTAAAGCGTTCCAGAAATTTTCGATACTTTTACTCTAACCTCATTCAAAATGAGCTAAAATAAAATGCTTTAAAGCCACGCTAACAAAAGCGCCCCAAGTTCACCCGCTTCCTTTGTTTCATAATTCTATAAAAACATAAAAATTACTTCAGACTTCCTTTTAAGATCACATTATTTAATCACGATGAAGAAACTTTCCAAACAAAATGTTTGTTTTCATTGAACGGAGTTTCTTTGATCAAAGTTTAGTTGTAGGTACAGTGATCAGGCACTGAAGGTAACAAAATAGCCTGGTCGTTTTACAAAGCGAACTTCACAACTTTACTACAGTTTCTATCGTATATTTTAAATTGGCGATAATATTGCTTTGTTTGCGTCTGGTACTAGGTAACTTGCAGCTTCGATATAATTACGGCACCTATTATGGTAGTTGTATTTCTAGTTTTTAACACGTGGAAGTCTTTTTAACGTCTATTATCTTAAAAATTTAGGGACTGGTTAGGTAACAGTCAATAACATCTTAAGAATAGAGCACTACTTTGATAGAGTAAATTTAACCCTTTGTTCAAAACTCTCAAGTTATTAAGCACGGTTACAGAAACAACAGCAAGACCAAAGCTCAACCTAAATCCTTGTAGAAAATATTCGCAGTTTCTCTTTCTTCGTAGGTAGTAATGACCGGCAGACGTGCCGTTGCTTAGCAACCGACTATGAGAAAAATAACGCATTAACGAGGGACTTTCTAGTTTGTGGAGGAAAAAAAGTAGTTTGAGATTGAGGTAGCGCGGGTTAGGTTGCTTTTCAGTTCGTGCAGTCTTAGATGTGTACCCAACAGTACCTACTGAAGAAGGGGATTGAATAGAACCCGTGTTTTGTATTGTCGTCATGAAGCTTGATTTTCAGCTGTTTTGTTTTACTTGAATTCGTTAATGAGGAATTCTAGTGCAGTAGATTATAGCAGGCAGTAATAGACGTTGATATTGTACATGCATAATTATTGAAATGGCTTCTAACCAAAACAA
Organism: Standfussiana lucernea; assembly: GCA_964057025.1. Lineage (NCBI taxonomy): Eukaryota > Metazoa > Arthropoda > Insecta > Lepidoptera > Noctuidae > Standfussiana > Standfussiana lucernea. The sequence goes on along the minus strand of OZ059785.1, from coordinate 19,055,047 downwards.
ATGCGGCTGAATATCATAGACTAAAGAAATTATCTATTAGTTTGCTGAGGGAAAAAACTTAAACTAAACTGACATCAGTAATAAGAAAAAGTAGGTTTACCACGAAAACTCGAACATTACCTATTTCCACAATCACCGTTACTTTATTGTGCGCCAAATTAGAGTACCTTTCCGAAGGCTACCAAGAGTTAGCTATATAAATTTAATGAGGACTTCCGGAGACCGGAAGTGATGTGAGCACTCTCCGTATAAAAAAGTCTGTTAAGAAGGATGTGGGCCATTCATGCGGACGCTTTGTGCGGGGATAGGGTCCGATGAGAGGCACGACTGCTCGACACTTCGCTCTGATTGAGAGGGTAGGCGGAGATTTAATGTGATTATTAGGAACTTTTTAGAAATACCTGTGTACAATCATGTCCAATAAGTATTAGGTAGGGACTTTTCTGGGAGATAAAATGGAATGTTTTATTGGATATTTCACGTTTCTTCATCTTTACCTACTTACCAACTTGCATTTGAGTGTGTGATACAACTGGTATGGAAGTCGTTTAAAAACGTCTACCTCGTAGCGTGGTCTATTCTTGATGTCGTCAACAGAAAACTGACTGTACATAAAAGGTATGGGTGCAGTAACTAATGCCACAATACAAATATGGACTGTAGGGAAACTACCTACAAACGCTCGAAACGGCACACTCACACAAACATGCGCAACGACGAGACTCCTAGATGACCGACGCGGTGCTCTCAGTAGTAAGTGCCGCGTCAAGACGAGTGGTCACGTTTAAGTTTATCTCCGCGATTTTTTTTTAAATGCCACGACCGTATTGCGTAGTATACGGTTGCTTGAACATGGCTTGAACTCCGCTTCATCTAAACCGGAGCTATCGTATTTTAAACTTCCAAAGTTAAAGATCTATAGTTTTACAAGTTGTTGTGTGTTAACATTAAATTGTTTTCGTGTTTAAACTATTGTCTTTTGCTGAGATTAACTGACACCATGAGATTACTTAAGTATTTAAATTGTATTTGTAAGCTACTTATTTAAATTCGATTGATTGATCACTACAGAACAAAAATGTAAATAAAAAAAAAACAATAAGAAAAACTTCAAAAGTTACAACCCTATTGCTTCAATGGAGCGTAGGTAGATAATTATGGCCTCAACTAGGCTTAGTTTCCATACTGTCCGTATTTATACTGTGCTAATGTAGACGAGCCATAAACACTGTTGAGATGGAATCATAAAGTTCCGTTACATTATTACTTGCAATATCGTACATTCATACTCGTGGACATACTTTCATTATGGCCTTTCTTTTATAAAGAATCGGTGGATGGTGTCATTCAAACATCGGAATAGGAACAATGATATCATAGTCAACTAATTCCACTGCTGCAGCTCTACGGAGATGCCAAAATGTGGCTGCTTAACTTACTATAAACTCAAGAAATGAAATTAGGACAAAGTTGGAAAAATCTCCTCTTGTAGCCAATTATCAAGAAAAGGGCTTTACACATTCTTTCTGTGAGCTCTACTACCTACTGCGCCGTTGCTGAACAAGTTACTAACCCCCTATCTTCTTCCCAGATGGTATCGCGAAACCGGTGGGGGTGTTCTCCGCGAGATACGCGACGGAGAAGGCGGAGGTCGCTACAGCAGAACACACGACGCCCTCGGCATCCGTCGCGCAGAGATAGCCGATGGTGGCCGATGGGCGTGCCGCGCTGCCAACGCTCACGGACATCTGACGCTGAGGTTACATCTGGCAGTGAGAGCGCATCTTACTACACATGCACAGCCACATACACAGGTCAGTGGTGGCTTTGATAAAGCTTTAGATAGACCCAAACATTCTATTTACCAATTTCTCGGTGAATTTAAGCAACAATTAGACTACAAGTACCCACTTGTAGGTAAATCAAAGAACAACACTAATAAGAATCTAAGTCTACACAACCTTTCTATATTATCTAAAACTAAAAACTCGTTTTAGAAAATATGAGAACAAATTCTCTCACGAACCCTTTTCCACCGACTTGATTTTCCCAATAATAATTCTAGCCGTAAAATATATTTACTCTTTTTTGACGTGCTTCTATTTCGAATAATCTAATTGGCTGCGTTTTACTTTCTCAACGTTTGAACTTCCATTCGCCGTAACGAAGCTGAAATATCACCAATAAACTCGATACGTGAAGTCATATTTTTCACTGGAATGACGTGGAATTTGAAGAGCTGGTTAGTAAAATCTTTTTAATTAATTAAAAGCATTATTGCACGACCACGTTTGATTGGTACAGGGCAATTGCGGTATTGATGCTATATGTTTACTTAAATGGGTTTGGGGTTAGTATGTAGCATATTTCGAGGAATATTAATAGTCGGTGAAATTATATATTTCAGTTGTATTTTCTTTTTAAATAAAAGTGGCATTCTGCTACCTTTCTTTTCTTAGCATCAGGTAGGTTACATATTTTGTAACATAAAAAACGTCGTCAATATAAATTGCAGTGTCAACACCACGCCTTTTCTTAATGAAGAAAAATGATAAGATAACTCGGACATTAAGCCGAACCCTGTGACAGTTTATAAATTAAACAACCTGAGCAAATTAGACGCATTAATCTTAATTAAACTCCTAAAAATATAATCGAGTAACAGTGTAACGAACCTGACAAGAAAAATGAAAACGTTTCTTTACTTATGTTCATGCATAGGATCGTAATTTTGCCAAGAATATTTTCCTTAAAGGACCGAATATTCTCAAAAGTCAAATTATGAAATCAACTTTGTTCTCTTCTGAAGTGCACTCAACGACTGCATAAGGGTATCTCTATAGGTAGCACTTAATACACCCTAATTTGTGCCTTAGCTCAACTGGAATGGTTTCTACATGATTAATTTGCAGTCGCTTTCAACGTTTACGGAAAATGTACGAAAGTTTATTAAGAACTTTAAGATACCAGGTGGTCTATAAAGTAAATTAAAAGCTACTTTGACCAAAAATACTAGGTACTTAGGAAGACCTGCAACATCGATAATGTGACTGTTCCTAAATTACCCTAGGCTGATAAAATTTTCGTTTTTCCTAATTCATGGTAATATTACTTAGTATGAAAGTCGGTTTCCCCGATGGGGAAAGGGACGCGCCCCGCCATCCGCGCGCCCCTGTGAGTTTCGTCCCTGACTGGGTGTCTCTCCACCGACAAAAGAAATGAATCCCTTAACGTGAAGAAGTCCAATGCCTCGTATCATCATAAGAACGAGGAAAGGATTGAAAGATATAGTAAATCAGACTAGGGAATTCATAGTTATTGAAATATATTGAAAGTGGTTTCAAAAGTGTAAAACATAACTGGGGAAGCCAAGTATATTTATACTTATTGCAACCAATATAGTTCTCGTAAGTGACCCTTACGCTAACGTAATAGGTAATAGGTCAATCGTGACTCACACGATACCTTGCATCTACACCTGGAGCACTCAAAGCTACACTTCCATAAGTGACGTAAGCGGCTTTTCAGCGGCAATGCGTCGACATCATGCTCCTAGTGAACACTGTCCCTAGCAGCTCTTTCGAACTGGTGTACGTGACAAGGCGGCTTTTCAGCGGCAGAAAGTCAATCATCATGCTAATCAATAGACATGGTCCCTAACAGTCCTTAGACTGGTTATAAGATAGATGTGGTATCAAACCATTCCAATCCCTCCCTATGGAAAGTGCACTTTTCGTACAACTATCGTATATGCAAGACATGTGTTCATGTCAGCCTGACCGAATCATTTGTATAAGATACAGCATAGATTATTCTAGAATCGCTATATGGTTGGTCATAATAAGGTTGAGAATCAAAACTCAAAAGCAATGGCTGGATTGTTAGTTAGAGCTAATGAATACATAATTCAAAAATTACCAGATATTAGAGTTGATAATCAGAACTCAAGAATCATTTTTCAATAGAGTTGGAGATCAACTCTATTGAAACCCTATAGACAGCCCCAAAAGCGCCCACCCTTCACCACTTCCTAGTGTTGGAGCTGGGGAGAAGTGGCGCAACAAACTCCCCAGCAACACGTTTCTGTCTGATTAGTTTTAAGAACTTTGATAAAACCATCAGCCTAGGATAATTTATTATTGTAATAAAGGACTCACCCAGCTGCTCACCAACAAATACACACACATACTAGATTTGTCTAAACAAGGCTTTTAATCCAGCTATATTTAACTTATTCAATCACCATCGCACTATTGCGATAACCCACTTGGACATAGGCATCGCTATCTGCCGAGTCACCTAACATAACTTCATTATCTTATTTCGTCCGGACCCTATAGCGGTGTAAGACCGACTGCCTCGAGCTCCCTTTCTTCATCCCCAAACCTTCTAAAAAATACCACGAGCCAAGCGTCTTCCTATACTTTTGCAGAAATCGCGTTATTGTAGTTTTTTGTGTATAAAGGTTCGTTTGGGTAGACCCAACATGCGGTAACCAGATGAAGCACTTGTATCGTGGAATGCTCTTAAAAGTCGAATATTTATATCGTTTCCCAAGAATTCATTGTAATATTAGTTTCGGCCTGTCAGCCGGCTTTTATCCCTAGTTCGTTTCCCATTAAATAGTGAATTTATGCATTTACGACTACAAGTGGGTTAATATTATTTTACAATTCTAAGAAGGGACGGAACGTTTTGTTATTAATTACGGTAACTTGTCAGGCCGTCAAGCCAAATGTGTTTGTAAGTGTCCCGATAAGGTGTGATGATGTTGAAATAAATATGGATATTTGCTTAATAATTAAGAGAACGTGACAGACAGTCACAATAACTAATATTAGCTAACGAACATTAGATAAGTAGGTACATTATTCGTGAAGAAAACACGATATAAGTGCCTAGTCCGTTTGAAGAGCTGGGCTGATAGTAGCGTTCCTATAGACTGTGCCCTTAGATACAATCCAATTGACCAGCGCCATCTAATCCCAAATCGTTGTAACATCGTTACGCCTCCGATCTAATTCAATAAAACCAACTTCTTTCTTCAACAGCTCCACTATTTGTAGACCTTTGTAAATATTGTAGCTGGAAGTGCGGACCTAAACTGCCTCCCAAGATTAACCTCGCTTATCCAATTAAATATTAAGGCTATTTCTACACGAAATCCGATTTTTTAAAGCCGAGAATTTTCGTGTTTTTGCGGAAGACTTGTTTGGCTTTTTGGAAAGTGGAGCTGTGATCCGTGACGCGAATAACGTGTGACTGGCTTTTTTATTTGTCACGGCATGTTGCCGATGAGAAAATTACACGAGGATCAGAAAATTCGTGTGAAGGCTGGAAGCTGAATATTGATGGAGATTCGGAAATTGTGACACCTGTGTTTTTTTAATTTCGGAATGATGATTCGGATTTCATTTAAAAACGAAATAGAACAGGAGTTTAGGTACATATAATATCAATACAATATCAACCTATCTGAAGATAGGTTGATACCAACCTATCTGAAAGTTTAGGTATGTAATAGTAAGTAAACATACTGATAATACGACATAATGTTGCCTTAAATTATATTATCTTTGTCTAAAACATAACTCAGAATTAATTATCCTATGTAAAGGTACAAATTATTTTAGGGATGCCGACGGCGCTTATTTTCTCTACTATGGCAAATGAATGCGTGACTTTATCATCACAGTTTATTGTATTAGAAAAAGCTGGTACGTTAGCTGATTAAAACACCGCTGCATTATTTATGCTTTTACCAGAAATACTAGGGATCACTGCACTAACCTACAGTACAGGATACCTACAGTTTGTCTGGAATGCTTCACTGTTTCGCAGAGCCCAAAAATAGAACACTAACTATGATTGTTACTGTTTGCCACCAAAACCATGCTAACAAGGTGTCCGGCGCAGTTGTAACATAGGCTTAAGCGCTACCTTTTCCAATTGTTTCAGATTGGCCGGATGGGGCCAACGTTCTGAGGTCAGGGACTTGTTACCACAAACCCTTTTAAGGTTCTCGAATTGCAAATCAGATTGTTTCAACTGTCCCAAGATTCTCACCTCCATTTGTATAAGAAAATCTAAGAAGGTTCTAGTACTTACAGATGTTATTTTTATTATGCTCGTTTTTGCTGTTGACGCTATAAACTTGGCTCTCGACAATTTTGTTTGTATGCAGAGTATTTTGGCTAAAATGTAGCGCATAGCAGCCGTTCGTGGCTTTACGCCTGGTTCGAGATAAAATCTTAGGTCAGAACGAGCGCTTCTTTGCAGTTTCGTGCTTTTAACTACGTATGTTGGAGTTTTGTGGGTATTTGGTAGAATATTTTTGGTAGTTAATGGGTGGTAGGTAGTTTTTTACAGTAAAAGAGTATATTCCTCTAGCTACTTTTTACTGAGGCACCTCCTTACTTTATTTACTACGCTTTGACTTTAGATTTGATTCCATTTAGGTGTGTCGTTTCTGACAAATTTAGAATTAAGTTTATTTGGAACCAAGTACAAAGTGCAATATGAATCACAGATAACAATTGAAAAGCAGTTCATATCCATTACAATGATAATTTACTTGGCACATAAAGTGCTATCAAAGTGGAAAATCGGTGTACAATCAGTAAATATTCTCACAATTCTACGAAATGCTCAGTGGAATGTGCGAAATAGCCGTTGATTGCATTCCGTATCGGCTTGATCGTCATTATGCCGAGCACTGGTGTTCCTATTGATTTTACTAATATTTCTGTTGTAATACGATGTTATTGGCTACCAGATTTGTTTGTGTTGTGTTATGCTAAGTTTAAAGACCGTTATTAGCATGGTTATCGAGTATCGAGTATTTCTTCGATGTTTTCGTTTATGTATTGAACAGTGATGTAAAAAAATACTTGTTTAACAATATTTAAACTTGTTTATTAATATTTTCTATTAGACTTAAATGTCGTAAGGTAATCAAATATTTGGTACTTATGTTTCTAGTGCGAAGAAGTACTTAACTTTGTGACAGTGTACCTGCTTTATTTTAAAAATACAGAACAATTTATTTTGATTATATACTTTACCCGGTTTTAACAAATTAATGTTAATGATACCTACACAATGAATGTTATTTCCAGAACATAATGGCAAATGATAATAATAATTTTATTTAAAAATTATTCAACACTGACCAAATAAACAGAACAATACAAAATATTAATTTATAATTAATCAAGTATTGCAATCAATTCGACAGTCAATGTGGTATTTTATCAGCCACATAAACAGCAATCACCGGTGATTGTTGGAAAAAACCGGTAGGTATTTGGAATATTTCATTGTAGCTACGCGCAAAGTTATTGGTGGCAGGATATTTGCGACGTAAAATAAAATAAGTGCGTCCCGATACCGGGCCGCAAACATTACGCGAGCAATTATAGATAGGGTTGACACATGGGAGATAAAAATATTATTATTTTCTAGTGCTGTGTTCGAGATTTGTTTGAACATTATTTCTGCTTATTTTCTGTTCACGCTTCTTTTAGTACGCATTGGTGCAGATTGAAATAACTCAGGGATTTAAAAATTACTTACCAACAATTAAGAATTGAGAAAAATATCGTGTGTATTAACAACTTAGTAGGTAGTTACTGAAGTGTAGGCACTAGCAGGTAGGTATCTACTAGCGAAGTGGCGACCTCAAAATCAAAGCATTTAATTCAAGTAGGCCAATTACAGGCACTTTTGAATTGTCGAAACAAAGACAGCAATAAAAATGAAGCTACAGTCCCAGTCACAAGTCATAATAACTGTGAAAGTACTGTATTTGCCCATTCCAAAGCGCAGATCTCTATGGAGAAGAATGGGCAACAATGGGAAACTCCATGGACACTCTTTTAAATCATAATGTTGTTACAAAAACCTTGGATACATCATTCTTGTTGAGATGGTACATTATGTGAGAACGATGTAGCAAGACGTCCACGTTAAGTGTCCACAGTACAAACAAAAAAGACAATTCAAAAACAAAATAATTAGTTCAAATAAATCTTGGCAACTAAGAGATGACCAGTTACAGTTGACAGCGCCCGTTCACGAACATGAAGCATGGATCAGCCATCATTCAACTCAATCATTTTAAAGGGAACTAAATGACCCGACACACACGTCACCGTCAGCGAGACATTTGAGTGAGCATGACATACTTTCAACCGCCAGGGCACATTCAAGTCAAGAAATGAAGTAGGTTTCCTGTGAATGATAGCTTTCTAGTACTCACACAATATAGGCTATGCGACTATATAACAGTAAAAAGATTGAATTTATATACAATGCAAAGACAGTTGAACAATCTTCAGCAGCCCCAACAATACTATTTAATGCTATCAATTTATGAGCCCCTGTCCTTGTGGAGCAGGACCAGCATTGAGCCAAGCATTATTATCAGCGATATAATCGCCCAACTTGTAATATGCTTGCTTACACAGTGTGCGTTTAATGCATGTTTTAAATTTCATCTCATTAAGTTCAAGAATACTTTCTGAAATTTTATTATAGCATCTGAAACAGTAAGTAAGACATGAAAAGTAGGCTTTCATTTGATGAAAAAATATGAAGTAAAGTGCCACAAAATTGTATAACGCCCCGGGCTAAGATTGTGAGGTCTGTGTCAAAATAACCAAAAAATATCCACAAAAAAAATCCTAAGGATAAAATATACCGACAAACTCTTTGATTTATTATAGCATGAACATAGGTAAAAGGGTACTTTATCTTAGTCATATTTTGTAGAATAATGTTCTGGTTGGCTGGGGTATAACTGATATGTAAGTCATAAAGTTTAATAAAACATACTTGAGTGAAGATTGATAAAAAGTGGTCTCCCATCACTGAGGTAATATACCCTAACCTAATAATGTACGTAATGTGACTGTTCCTAAATTACCCTAGGCTGATAAAATTTTCGTTTTTCCTAAATCGTGGTAATATTAGTATGAACGTCGGTGTCCAGGAGGAAGAAAGGGCCGCGCCCCTCTTCCGCACGGCATCTCTAAGATTCGTCTCAGACTGGTCGCCTTTAGTTTCCAATTATTAATTCCCGACTTTGAAAACTAGGGGACAGGGAGGGGATACAAGGTGTGAAGTTAGTATTGGGAACTCACTGTTAAGACATACACGAATAATATCAAATCATATAAGACAAAACAATAATAAAATGTAATTCTAATAAGACGAGAGTAAAGGAAACGTTACATATCGTTATATGTTTAATAACAGTGACTTTAATTTCGTGATTTAGAATGTACCTACTACAAACCCATCTCTATGGCATGTAATCCGGTACAAGAATTGCCCCAGTACGTGACTGTTAGACTTTAGCGCATAAGTCCACTAAGGACACTGCTACGAATTCTAACAGACCACGCTCCCTAAGCATTCTTCACGTCTTTCTCAATCCTAAGGCAGACTTCTGAGAAGTCCAGCTGCCATTGAGGAAGGCATGTTTAAATAGTTTTCCCTACACGCGTATTCATGTTAGTAACACCCTTACGCCAGTCTACCCCTTTCATTTGATAACACATAACTTGCACAAGCGCACCGCAGACTCGGTCTGTAGCAGAAGATATTGCGATTGTAATTGGTGGACGCCGAAGTGGAAATTCTATCGTCACTTCAGATTTCCTTACTTTGCCCCATGTCGTGGTTACGTGTCTCGCTAAATACTGTCGATTCAGAATGGCGTACCATCATATGCCAGGGTTTATTTTCGACTAGTCTACAACTTAATTACAGAATACTGCACACATTACCAGCTTCGCCTCCGCCACAGCTTATCTCCTTCCACGTCTCGACACTGATTTTAACTTGATTTATTAGGTACTATCAGTTATATTTAACTTATAAAATATTAATCGCTCTCTAACAACAGTCCACCGGGACATGTGCATCTTGGTACCAAGACTACGCTAATTTCACTAGCCTAACGTAGGACGTCCTAGCACTTCGTGGTCTTAAACTAACTACCCTGACTTAATTCGACTAGCCTAACGTCTTAGGCTTAGCCCTTCATCTCCAAACACTCTTCAAACCCCCACGCAGCCAAGGGTTCTTTTATTGCCGTTTTTGTGCGATGTTTCAATTGTTTTAATGGTTCGTTTGAACCAGATGACTCTGGCACTCGCATTCAAGATAGCTCTCAGAAATCGGATGTTTTTTAAGAATTCGTTGAAATGTTAGATTTGGCCTGTCAGTCAACACTTGTCTAGTCCGTTTCCCATTAAATAAAGAATTTATGCGTTTGCAAGTGGTCCAATATTGTTTTACAATTCTAAGGCAAGGGACGTTTTGTTATTAATTACGGTAACTTGTCAGGCTGTCAAGCCACAAAATAGAGGTTTAATGTGTTTGTAGTACCGATACCGCGTGATGATGTTGAAATAAATATGGACTAAGATATTTGCTTAATAATTAGGAGTACGTGACAGACAGTCACACTAACATTAATTGATAATTGTATATTGCTTCAATAAACAATAGTAGGTACAATAAGCAAACTTTTTGCCACAAGGCTTTTTCTGCCAGTAAACAGCAAAATATTTTATCGTTTCATTCCGGGTGGCATCCTTACTTGTAGATCGGTGTATGTAACAAAATTATTGATATTCGTGCGCGTATATATTCGGTTTAATTAAACGGGCCGTCGGCGTCGTAAAAGCAAATAGTGCAGTTTATTAGCAAATAAACTTTCTGTTCCGTTATGAACACGAGCGTACTTATTCGTTTGATTTAGGTTCGCAGGGTTTTTTCTTTATATTGTGGTTAGTGTTTAACCTGGTGTTTTTTTTTTCTGAGTTTTTATGCCGCCCTGGGGCATTTTGGGGCTCTGACATGCCTTTACATTCCGTCAAGAAATATCACACAGGCATGCTGGTTTCCTCACAATGTTTTCCTTCACCGTAGCAAGTGATAATTACAATACGCAAATGATTTTGAAAAATCAGAGGTGCGTGTCTTGGGTTCGAACTCGATCCCTATGACTTGGCAGTCCAACGGTCACACCACAAGGCTATCACTGCTTGTTCGCAGGGTGAGGGAAAAAGACGAGAATGTTGCTTGTTCAATTTCATAAGTCGAAAAAAGGTAATGATCCCTTATAGTTCGAAATATTCAATAAACAAGGTGTAAACAGACCCATCACATAGCCGTCAACCAAGCATTGTCTATACCTACATATATTATGTATACCTATAATTGTTTTGCTCGGAGACGTCTTTTATTTTTTCAAAATAAAAAGTAGCGCTCAATGTAACGCACTCAAAACATTGTGCTGATGCATCCAGCATTGAATAGTTCACAGGGGTCAAGCATGGCAAGCGTGGCATGGCATGGTTAAGGGTGTTTTTACAACCGTTAGTTAATACTTGAAAAATTTGAAAAAAACATGGTGAAAATAGCTCATGTTACAGGAAAACATAAGCCCGTTGGCTAACTAGACGTATTCAAATATGATACTAATGATTCTCCTCTCGAAACCATACAAAATTTTTAACCATCAAAATTTCTCCCTCAGGTGGTAAACAGCGGTGGTACAGCCATCATCAATTGCACATGGGGCGGCTGGCCTGCCCCACGACTAGAATGGCTGCACAATGGCGTGCCCCTCGGAGCAGGGGTGGCGGGAGGTAGGGTTCGCGTGCAGAACAATGGAGAACAGCTGATCATCGCGTCAGTGCACAGGGCTGATAAGGGCGTGTACCAGTGCATGGCTAGGAATGAGAGGGACTCAGCGCAAGCTAGCGCGGAGTTGCGGTTGGGAGGTGAGTTCGAGTCTTGGATTTGTAAGCTGGTTAAGTTATAAAAATTTTGTCACTTTGTCTGGAAATTTTCATAAAAGTTAATTATATTTGAATCTTCCTTGATTTGGGCAATAATTTAAGATTTAGAATAGAATAGAATATACTTTGTTGTACACCAAAATTGATACAGAACGGTTTTACAAAAATTTCAGCCAGACCGACGATTTTAAATGGACCCAATTTTAGAAACAATCGAGAAACTCTTGCTTCGATTACTTAGGTCTCCTTTTCTGCTGTTTTCCACCCAGATACAGCGCCAGAGCTCCAGTACACGTTTATAGAACAGGTCCTAAGACCTGGGCAGGTGGTGACTCTCAAGTGTTCCGCGGCCGGCTCCCCACCACCCCATTTCACCTGGATGCTCGATGGGCAACCGCTTAATACCATGGCTAGGGGACACAGGTATGTAATCATGTCTCATTCTGTTTGAAATGCTAAATGTTAATGCTTACCCATACCTACCATTATCTAGCTTTTTTGCGCTTTTAAGCGTTTGAGTTTGTGTGCGCAGTTATTATTCCCTGCACTTGCAGGGAAGAAGGTTAATATTAATTCGTTTTATTTTATTATCAACGATAATTCAACGTTGTAACCACAATTAGCAGTGGCTAATTAGCCAGTGGGCTATTAACCTATCATACATGCAAATCGAAACTAAACTACCTACTTACTTAACAACGGCAGGCTAATCGGAGTTTAATATACAATTATCTATTTCCATTTTTAACAAAATTCTGTCTGGCAGATACAGCGTGGAACAGTTTGCGACTAAAACCAATGACGTGGTGAGCTACCTGAACATCTCAGCTGTGAGGTCTGAAGATGGTGGCCTGTACACCTGCAGGGCAGCTAACTCACTGGGAGAAGTATCACATACCTCCAGGCTCAATATTTATGGTAGGTCTCTTTTGTTTTGTTTCGTTTTTAAATTCGAGTCATCATTACACTAATATTGTGGAAAAGACTTGTGAGCCTTTTCCACAATATTAGTAAAAAAAGATACCAAAGACATGTGTGTCTTTGATTGAAATAAATTTTCTTCTTTGATTAATGTTCACAAATATCGAAAAAAAGATGGATTGTGTGAGGAATGATACAAAAGAAAAAAGAGAACATGATAGCGTGACGGGTTGACAGGGGGGAGTGAAAGAAGAAAACGTGTTGCGCCGACCCCGAGTAACATGATACAAGGACAGGGAGATTATAATGAATGTTCGCACTACACGAGTTACGCCGCTACGTCGTAGCAAACTGCTACGACAGCGTAGCTTGCGTAGCGAAGTCAACAAAAGCGTTTGTAAGGTCGTAGTAAAAGGGAAAAATAATGCATTTTATGTATTTTGCTTCAGGTCCGCCTTATGTGAGGTCTATTGGACCAATCAGAGCTGTAGCAGGTCGAGAGCTGATTCTCTATTGTCCTTATTCTGGCTATCCAATCACGTGAGAGAACTACAAATTACTAAATAATATTTTTCTTACGTCATGAAATAACGCTTTTCTAACGATGCCTTCTTTTTCAGTTCAGTGAAGTGGGAGCGAGACGGTAACCCGGTTGAATGGGACAGCAGCATTGATGGTGCCCTGAAAGTGTCTCGGGTAGAACCTTCGTATGCGGGCGCTTATACTTGTGCAGTCATGGGCCCGCATGGGGAGATAGCCAGAAGAGAACTGCAACTTGTTGTTAGCAGTGAGTTATTTGGTCTTAATATTTAATTCACATAAGTATTATTTCTAACAAATTCTCCAACAAATAGATCGAGAAGAATATCCATAATAATATAGGCATTCTTTTTGATTAGGATTTATAGTACATGTAAATCGAGTTAGAAGCATTTTTGCAAGCTTTTACCTGATTATTTGCAGTTGCAGTTGTGGTCTAGTGACACAATCAGTAAAATAGATGCATCGTCAAAACAAAAAGAATAAGAACTATCAAAATTAAACGTTATTTTCAGACCCCCCAGAAATAGAGCCGTTCTCTTTCTCCGCAAACTTGCAAGAAGGAAAGCGTGCACAGGTCAGCTGTAGCGTGACATCAGGTGACATGCCGGTCCACTTCACCTGGCTCAAGGACAATGCACCCATTCCTTCTAGTTTACAGGTCAGTTCAATGAGATGGTGCTGCTTTAGTTTATTTGGATTTAGGGTTTGATTCTTGAAACGATTCTCTTCTTTTTCACTGCCAATTTGACTGACTTAGACAAAATACTTTCCAGACACTTGGCCAGATGGTGAAGGACGAAATAGTATTATCTCCTCAAATCATACGTCTATATTTACACATTCAGGAATCAAGCCTCTCCAAATCTATCTCTTGAATATGTTACCTACCTACATAAGCATATCTTCAACCCCCGGCCTGGTTGTATAGGTGGAAGAACGGGGCGCTGATTTTTTCAGCAACCTCGTATTCAAAGAGGTGTCGGCCCGCCACAGCGGCCTGTACACTTGCGTGGCCTCCAATACTGCGGCCAAGGTTAACTATACCGCCGAACTGGTGGTCAAAGGTAACCGCCATGTCAATATGCACAACAGCACCAAGCACTGTCATGATGTCCGGGTGATGTGGGAGCGCGGCAATGGATGATTATTAGTACAATGCCAAAGATTTAGCTTAGAATCACAGTACAGCCATTATATATAATGCCATTGCCATTATATTATTAAGTATGTGTTTTTTACATTAGACCTAGGACTTCTTGCAGATATTGCCATCCGAAGAAAATGCGTATAAAGTGGGTCAGAAGAGATTTCCGATTACTTCAATAAAATTACAGGTATTCTAAGTGAATTGGCAAGAAAATGACACTAAAGTCTTTGTTTTTATTTTTTTGTTCTAAGGACTCGATGAGTATTGACTACGTTCAAGTTTCAAATTGGAAGTTTTGAGGAGCTCGTAATAAAATGATTTAGGTTAAAAATCAGACATTCTGTCTACATTTAAACCGGATTCTAACTAAAAACAACACAACTAGAATATGACGGCACGTTCTCAAAGCCATGTTAACGTAGCGAACCACCCACCCGAAACCGCGCTCCCACTATCAAAGAGACTAATCACGCTTGCACAGAGCACAGAGTTGTCATTATTTTATATGTATCGTATACCGTATGCTGGTTTCTTTGCAGGATCACATTACCACAATGTGTAGTTTCCTTGTTCCCAAGTGTTAAAATGATGGCTTTATTCACATTGCACTATACGTGGTGATAAAAAACAGCAGTTTAGCTGCCATACATTTTGACTGTGTATCGCACTTTTGAAGAGCTGTATTTTAATTACCGAAGAAAACTTTCAATATATCAACATTGGGGCCTTTGTTTGACTGAGTATTTTATCATATTGTACTGAAATACGTGGTAAAATTTGTGTCATGATGTTACGGGGCGTGTAGTCATTCAATTTGATTAACATCTTAGCAGGTACTTACCTTGATATTCATATCTCCGGTCAAAAGAAAACTGATATTATCCAGTCATGTTACATTCTTTTTATTTTATATCACGCAGTTTGAATAAATGCCATCGAAAATGTATTCACTTTTATAAGCACTTAATTCACAACGCACCTTTATTTTCCACAGCAAATGTTTTTCATAAGTATTATAAATGTATAAATTCTTGAACATTTTTGTTTTGCACAGCGTTGGATTTCAGATGGCTTACGAAAATGGTAAATTTTGTTTATAAGAATTTTGTTTTGGAACTCGTCGATCTGAAATAATAAGGACAAATAAACTGTTTTTATTTTTATCAATTTTCCATACTCAATTGTTTGGAAAATACTTGGATAACTTCGTACTTCAATATCTTCAAAGTTCACGTTAATGATTGTGCCTACATAATTTTCAATCCTATCGTATAAAAGATTGTTTAATCATTAATGGATCACCTCGTAACGAAAGATGATAATTGTTTTTTTTGTACCACACAGAGTGAACCGCTTCTTCAAAAATGAACAAACCAAAGCGTAAAAATGCACAGACGGTCGTATATTTTAAGAAGCGACGCTAAAGTTCTTAGCTTTAATAATTTAAGCTCTTTATATTCATAAAAATGTTTTGCAGCTGACGAGAAAGGTAAAAATAGTATAATTATAATGTATGTAAGAACTCTTTAAGGCAACAATGTTTTACATAGTAAGTCGCCATAAGTAGTATAATTAATCACAGTCAAGTGCCGTGACTAAAGTTAAATAGTGTATTGAACCCAGAAATAACAGATGCTTGACTTACTTTCACGCTGCAGTCTCACCAAAATGGGTAGTGGAACCCAAGGACGAAGCAGTGCTGGCTGGTGAACAGTTGGCTTTGCACTGTCAGACCATGGGGTCACCACCCCCACAAGTCACCTGGCTGAAACAAAGAGGTAGGTGAAAAGAAGTACCCTTCATTTATAATCAATTAATCACTAACAGAATCAACCTTAAAACCAAGTATCAAAGAATTGTGAATATTTTTCACAATTTCCCGCTAGATTTGGCTTTTAACTTTCACCAAATGTTAATGCGTTAGAATCTATTGACCATATTGCGTCTAAACAGTAGCATAGATAAATGTTTTCACATAGAATAAAATCATTTATTTATCCCACTAATTACAAGATTGCTCGCAGGTTGGACAGGGTTAAATAGTATTATTTTTTATTAGTATTATTTGTTTTCTTATAAAGTCTGATCTATTTCAGGGTCATCAACAGACTATGTCCCTCTCATAAACCTGGGTGGTCGATTTCAGTTCCTATCAAATGGAACACTATGGATAGAGTCAGCACTTCCCTACGATGAGGGGAACTACATGTGTAAATCAGAGAATGGAGTAGGATCTCCGCTTACCAAAACTATATTCGTTTCTGTCAACGGTAAGTGTTACATCCTCCAAATACCTAACTAAGACCACAGCTACAAGCTAATTTTGATAATCTGTGCTGTGAAGTCAGTTACTTCATATGAAGTCTTGTCTTCTGCAGAGCCCGCAAGGTTTGAGTTGACATCACACAATATGACAGCACGCCGAGACGCACCTGCGACATTAGTCTGCGATGTGCGCGGAGACAGCCCCATTAGAGTGACATGGGCACACAACATGAACCACTTAGATCTTAATACTTATAGGTAAGGATTCTTATGCTTTCACCAGCACCAACATAAATGACAAAAAAAGGCTACAAACAAAAATGTATAAAGACGTATATGTAAGTTAACTACTAACTTCTTCAACTTAATGTTTAGTTTGCTCAGCATTATTGTCATACTTTTTCCCTCTTAGCTAATGAACGAAATTGTTTTGACTTTGTGCACCAACCACTTTTTCCTATATAATTATATTTGCCAGGTTAAGCATCTCAGAAGCAAAGACTGATAGTGGTTTAAGATCCCAGCTGTATATCAGCCGGGCAGACCGGCAGGACTCCGGCGTCTACAAGTGTCAAGCCGTCAACGCGTACGGCCACAGCGACCATTATATTTATCTTTCCGTCCAAGGTGAGTTTTATTGTGACTTAGCAAAAATAGATAGATCTTTGAAAATTTTAGGACTGCAATTTTAGGATTGCAGATTGATGACAGAAATTGCTAAAAGCAGGGAACAACTCACGCACACAAGTGTCGCTTTGTGAATAATTTCTTACGGGTATTCTTCTCAACATTTTTTTTTGTTTCCAGAAAAACCCGACATCCCTCACTCACTATCTGTGACGGAAATTCTGAGCCGTGCTGTCCGTCTGTCCTGGAGCCAGGGCTTCGACGGCAACTCTCCCCTCGTGGGTTACACCTTGCAATACTGCGCACTGTCGGCTCAGGGAGCCATCAGAGTGAACCAGTGGGATGCAGCGTTCACACTTAACGTCTCCGTCCATGGGATCGCGCACTCTCATGTCACGTGAGTAAAATACGTTTGGACAACATTTTTGAATTTTACTAGTAAGTCCATTACCTTAATCACCAAAAGATCCAAATACTACATACATGCAAAATGATAAGATGTTATGATGATATGTATATGTGATGAGGGCAACAGTACTTTCACAAGTTATTATGCCGTGACTGGGACTGTAGCTTAGTTTTTTTTTTGTTTTTTGACATTCAAAAGTGCCTGTAATGGTCTAATTGAAATAAATGCTTTGACTTTCGAGTTATTTATTTCAGCCTGACTAAGAAAGGTGACATCCATTACGAAGCTCTGCTGAGCAGTCTGAAGCCACACACCGCGTACATGATCCGAATAGCTGCCATCAATCAGATCGACAAGAGTGCTTACACTGAACCTGTCGTGGTGAAAACACAGGAAGAAGGTATTAATAACTATAACTTTTTGCGATGATTTATTGGCGCTCCCCTGAATGAAGGTGTCAGGGGGGGAGTTATTGTCCTCGCGCACGTTTGGGAGTAGCGCGAGCAGGCGGAACGTTACTCCGCTGCTGCGAGAAATCACGGCACAACGGCTGTCCGTTGCCAGTCGCAGTCTCCATGTCGCCATGAGATCCCGCCAGAGCTCTGTAGCTCTGGCGGGATCTCATGGCGACATGGAGAGTGCGACTGTCGCAACCCAGCGGTGGGCACGCCACAATTGCGGAGGAGTGGCTGGAGAAGCGCCACGGCGTCCTCACCTTCCGCCTGACGCAGGTCCTCACCGGACAAAGTTGTTTCGGGAGGTTCCTGATTCGGATAAAGCGGGAGGAAACGCCAGGGTGTCGCCATTGCGTAGATCGCCCGGAGGACACGGTGGAGCATACGGTGGAGATCTGCCCGGCTTGGGGGGTGTCCTCGTGTAGGCGATCTCTCGCGTTCGGCCCTGGTCCAGGCCATGGTACGGAGCGAGAGGGCATGGGAAGCCGTCACCTCCTTCTGCGAAGCAGTAATGCTCGCGAAGGAGGAGGCGGAACGCGTGAGGGAGAGGCAATCTCTGCGCACTCTGACACGCCCTCCCGCTCCTCGAGCGGGAGAGGTAATTTGATGATATCCCACCCCAAAACAAAAAAAAAAGTGGGGAATTATTGGTAAACATTTGTGAAACAGTTTTAAGAAAAGATGGGAGCGTTAGTTCCGATTATGACAAACGAACCATGTACAGCTTACATAAACAAACGATAGTCAGTTGTCTTCAGAACATAAAAACTGATTTACTCTCCACACTATTTTGACCCACTTACGTTTAAATCTTTCATTCTTACCCTTTTCTCAACTCATGTCATAAACCTATATAAACTCATGTCATAAATATTTTCTAATCTCGATCTTAATTCTGTTTCCAGCGCCATCAGAAGCGCCCACCAACGTGCACGTGACTCCCGGCGGGCCGGGCGAGCTGCACGTGTCGTGGCGACCGCCGCCGCGGGATGCGTGGCATGGAGAACTACTGGGCTACTCCGTTACATGTGCGGAGCTTAGTCCAGCTTCACCGGCTATGAGGAATTCAACCAGGTATGGTACCTACCATAATCACAAATAGGGTCATAGAAAAATCGCTATGTGGCAATTTGCTAAGAAAATACCTGTGATCCCTTTACCCAAGGATACCATGTTGGGGTCAGCTTCCAGTCTAACCGGATGCAACTGAATACCAGTATTTTACATGGAGCGACTGCCTATCTGACCTCCACAACCCAGTTAGTACCTTTGGGTAATACGATACCCAAGGATACACCCTGTCGTATAATAAACTAGTCAGTCTACCTACTGAACGATGTCAAGATTAAGAATGTTTTTGAAAAATCAACTAATATATTTATAATATTTTGGATATTTTTCAGAACACTAACTGTGAACGGTTGGTCAGCTACCGAGCTAAGTTTATCAGCTCTGCGCAAGTTCACGCGTTACGAGGTGCGCGTGAGAGCATTTAATGGCGTCGCTGCAGGGCCTGCATCTGCGCCGGTCTCTGCTACCACGCTAGAAGGAGGTAACATATAACTGATTTCAATTGTAGGTAGTTTCGAAGTCTTGTTATAACAGTCCAGACCTTCAACAGGCAATGTTTAACTTATTTAATCGTTATTTTAAAATAGTATCTCCTATTAATTTCAGTGCCAGAATCTCCACCAACAAGAGTGTCCTGCTCAGCCCTATCGTCTTCCAGCATGAAGGTGTCCTGGAATCCGCCGCCCATCGGCCAACATGGCGGCCTCATACAAGGATACAAAGTTATTTACTCCCCTCTAACCACAGATCATGGTAAGGAACGAACTCATACAATAAAGGCGCTGATAAAATGAAAATAATTTTAAGGAAGGCAAAAGAACTAAAGCAAATTCTCATTTTCAGTGGACGTGGGCGAGATCAAGCGAGTGACGACAACAGACACTTACCTGCACACTTTACGTAAATACTCCAACTACTCAATACAAGTATTGGCTTTCACCAACGCCGGAGATGGCAAAAGAAGTCTACCGGTCTACTGCATGACTGAGGAAGACGGTCAGTGCTGAAATTCGATTTCCCTAACACCTTGATGTATATGTATATTGCATAGTAAGAAGTCTAATGAATTGAATTGAATTCATTTCAGTAAACCATACTTGATATTTTTTGTTTTTATTGCAGTTCCTTCAGCACCAGAGAAGATCAAAGCTCTTGCGTTTTCCAGCGACTCTGTTCTAGTCAGCTGGTTACCACCCCTACATCCCAACGGCGTGATATCACATTATACTGTCTACTACAGAGAAGCTGGCCGGTAAGGACACAATGACGTAATGTTAGTCATTGATACATGAAATTAAGTTTGTAGTATACCCAATGCAAATGGTAAAAATAGCACCTCACCTCCCAAAGCTACAAATTCGAACAAAACAACCTAGAACTAATTCAAACACTAGCTAGAAAATGTAATTCAAACACTAGCTAAATTAATCACTGACAAAGCGAATTATTTTTCCAGCCTCGGCAAACACTCGAGCTTCACAGTGCCAGCTGACAAGAAGACTGACACAGAGCTGATGTTCCAAGTTCGGAACCTAATGGAGAACCAACTGTACGAGTTCTGGGTATCAGCTACTACCGGCTCTGGCGAAGGAGAGTCCACACTCGTGGTGGGACAAGGACCTAGCTCCAGAAGTAAGTGGAGATCCTCCACTTACTTAGAAGTATTCAGAGAAACAGTTTCTCTGAAATATTTGTTGAGATTCGAGAGAGAGAGAGTTTCTCAGAAACTCCAAACATCTCTGAAAAGCAGTGTGCCTTTGTGGTTCAAATGGGTAGAAAAATGTTTTCCTATCGAGTCTATTTATCAAGATCCGGACAAAACATCAAACTCCGGGGTGCTACTGTGAAATTCCTAATGAGGAAAAAACCCTATGACATTTGACAGGCTTGAAGAACTAAACTAAGCAGCTGCGCTTGTGATCAAGAGGCAAACAACAAATTCAATAAAAAAAAAATGGAACAATACTTATCTTATACCTCTAACTTGCAGTCCCAGCCCGCATAGCGTCGTTCGGTCGCTGGGTGTCGGTGGGCGCGGGGCGCGGCGCGCTGCTGGCGTGCACGTGCGTGGGCGCGCCCGCGCCGCGCTCGCGCTGGCAGCACGCGCGCGTGCCCGTCACGCACCACCAGTACTACCAAGTCACGCATCGAGGACATCTGCATATAAGAGGTATAAGTTGATTAAATAATGCTAAAAATCGGTTAACAAATTGCACTCAGCCTTTGGGGAAGAGACTGGGGTGAGGTTCCCCCACTACCATCATCAGCCCACTAAGGGGGACTTGGAATCCTTTTAAGAGACCAGCTCCAGAAACACTGTGGCCATGCCTATTATGGTAAATCCCTTGGGATTATCGGTATACCTCCTTTTTATCTAATTCTTAGACTTGACATCATTATGGAAGCTGTGGTTGTCTATATTGTGCATAAGTAACATGAAAATTGAACTCATGGGCATTATTTTAAACTAAAGCACTACTCATGATACTAATTGCATTAGGGCTACTATTACGCAAATCAAAAATATTATTTATAACCTCAAAAATGTAGTAAGTCATAAAAAGTACCAAAGTTGCGCACGCGCTATCGAATGCTGCTAGGCACACTAATGCGTGCGTGAGTTCTTTGACCCCGCCCGACTCACGTGACATAGGTAAGTTGCTAACGATTTGATTCCTAATATTTACATTCCAATTTTCCCTTCATACTTTGCCGGGTTAGGACGGCTAAAACTACGTGTTTGCGCCCTAAATTATTAAAAAAAAAAGTTTATGCAATTATAACGCATCAAAATACCTTCATGCGCGGTAAACTGGTGTGGGAAGCATTCCAAGGCATCTAGTAACAAAAAGGATGGCATAGCTTTTCACCGGTAATTAAAACAGTAAGAAAATATTTTTTATTTAATCAGATTATGAGCGACCGCAGGGGTATCGTTAAAATGGTGGCTGGGTGAAAGAGTACACGTTTGATTTCTGCGTTGATGTCTTTTGGAAATGTCTCGTGCTTTCATTATTTTTGATTGACTTAATAGCAGCAGTATCATGAGTAGTGCCTTAGTTTAAAATAATGCCCATGACTTCAATTACACCCTGTATAAGTATTTAAGATTTTCTTTTCATGACCCATTCCTTGGCAATCTTTAGGACTACATACGCATTGACAAGTGGCTTACTTAGCGCATAAAGTCTAGTGACTTAACATATATGTAATTACTTGCTAGCGAAGGCGCCAAACGCGCAGTGCGGTCGGATGAGAAAATTTTCGAACGTTCGTTTCACTTCGCTATTCGCTAAGCAGCTCGCTAGGGTCTAGGCACAAAGCAATAAGCCATCTGTCAGTGCGGAAGTAGTATTTATAAATAAATATATACCGTCGACCTAACATTTGGATTTTTCGAACTCTATTGACTCAATTTTCCTTAACTTTTACCCACAGAAGTCAACGAGCAATCCTCAGGCAACTTCACATGCACGGCTAGCAACACAATTGGCGAAGACACCATTGTATACGTGGTGATGGCCATCATGCCGCCCGCTGCGCCTGCGCTCTCTCTACAATACACTACTACTTCGAGCATCAAACTACACTGGCAGCTGCCTGGGGACACTACGGAACCTATATTAGGTAGGCAACGTGAACCTATGTATACGATTACCTACATAAATTTGATAGAATATTATTATATGGCAACGCAGAATTTATCATTGTAGTGATGTTGGTGGAGGCATAAGTTCAACAGTCCTGTTCCTTTGGCTAATATGATGATGATGATATGATGACATTTAGCTTGAATCGGAGTGGTCGGTGACAAAGGAAGGGATCATTATGATAATGAATTTAAGCACTGATTTTTTTTAACTTCAGGGTTTCTTCTTCACTACAAGCAGGCTTCGGACAGCCAATGGCACACAGTAGACCTCTCTCCCGAAGTGAACTCCTACACAATGGACATGTTGAAGTGCGGTTCCACATACAACGCGAAGATACAAGCAAGGAATAGGATATCAATAGGACCGCCCAGTGATATACTCACAGCCACTACGAGAGGGGGACGTAAGTTTCAAAAGCTATGACTCGATTCAGCAACGACAAAGTATACATCAGTCCTTCAGCAGCAGGGTCTATAATAATTGTTTTTTTTTTTAATTGGTAAAAATATATACTTATATTAGGAAAATTATGATGATTAGTTTGTTTCTCTGTTATAGGTCCTAAGCCCCCAAAACCTGAAGACCACGTGCACATGAACTCAACGGCAATCAAGATAAACTTCTACGCGTGGCGAGATGGCGGCTGCCCCATACTAGGCTTTAGGGTGTCCTACCGAAGAGCTGGATCCGAACATTGGATCAAGGTAACTGTCCTCTATACAAATAAGCATTAATCACCAAGAGTATCTATAACAAATGAGATCTTCACATCATATTGCAATTTAATTATTTTCGTAGGTCGGCGATGGACTGAGTTCAGCGAGTCATGTAGTGGGAGAACTTTCGCCAGCCACATGGTACGAGCTGGCGGTGGAAGCGTTCAGCGATGCGGGGCTGGAGCGAGTCACGCTGACTGCTGACACACATACTCTTGCTGGAGGTAATCATAAATTTAAATACTATTATGTAAGAAAGAAGGTTTCCGTTCAAAAACGTAGTTTTTAAAGATGACTGATAATGATATGATTTACTTCGCTAGGCCTTAAAATAATCACAAATACAAAGATCTTAAACTGTACAGCAGTTTCAAATCTTTGTATTCATGATATGCATAATCAAAGGTAGAAAAACTGCCCACTACATTTCATGAAGATGACAACGTAAGACATGGTACTTACCAAAGACTTCTACACACAGATGTGTTGCTGGAGCGTTCGTTCCGTCTCTTCTTCTAACCAGCTAAATACTAGTATGCTATTGAGGGCAGGTATTTAGAGAGACTGTATTAAGTAGGTAGTTTTGACGTTCAAAAAGTACTGATTCTGTGTAATTTGAATGAATGACTTTAAAATGTTCCATATCTAAACCCGCAGGTCGCATCCCTCCAATGAAGCCATCGTCCCCTCTGTCGGGCGCGTCCCGGCCTGCGTCCCTGCGCACGGTGCTGGTGTCATGTGTCGCGAGTGGTGTCGTCATCGTCGTCACGCTGGCAGCTATAGTCTGTCTAGTGCATGGGAAGAAGAAGTAACTAGCAACTACCTTTAACGATTTTAATGCTTTGCCCGCTTGTCGCATTTATGCGACACATATTTCCGTGCCCCTACTGCTTGTGTCGTATTTCAACGACAGAGAACATGCATTTTTTCGTTTTATATTTGTCCTATTAACTACGTGGTACAACTAAAACCATTATTAAATAGAGATATTATTTACAACAATTATTTAAAATTATGTCTCGTAGCTCTAAGTATTGGAAATGCTTATTTATTGTAGGTATTATTTATTTTATCGATTTGTAGCCGCGCGCTAGGGGCACGGCGATTGATATTTAGCCAAGTGGTCAAAAGGTAACGATATACTATCTTTATACAATAGTTTTTAACGATTTGCAATCATACAAACATAACTAATACTAGTTAGAGGTACACCTACAAGTTGTGCGCAAAATAACTACAAACCTCCTAAGTTATCATTGTACAGTCAAAGAAATTTGTAGTTAAGCAATTTGACAGTCTATGTAAATTTGCCAAGTTATAGCCATTTCAACAAACGACGGTGTCAATATTGTGATTATACTCGTAATAGTTACAGACAATTTAAAAGATGGTAGTCAATTTGCTTAACAATTTGTTTCCCTAACTTAAAACAGGGTGGAAACTTTCAGCGGGGCAGTAAGGGGAACCTTTACCATTGCAGCTACACGAAAATGGTCTTAGGAGACTATCCATAACTTTTCTTGAATTCTTCACATTCACACACACACACACACATTCAGTCATCATTCATTCACATTCAGTCACAGATTTTCATAAAAATTTCAGTTAGCATAAAAATTGGCATTTTAAACAATTTGGTCAATCGATCCTCTTTCTAAAACTAATCAAAAACTTCTAAGGGACCAACCCAGGTTGGGTACTAAGAAAATCAGAAATCGCAAAATACTTTTCTCAAAAATTTTGTCGGAAATCATTGCAGGTCCTAAGAAAGAATTTCTGACTTTTGTAGTACTCCAACCTTGGTTGGTCCCATACAAATTTTTGATCAGTGTTAGAGACAGGATCGAATGGCATCAAAAATAAATTTATAAAATGGCCATTTATTTGCTAACTTGTACATTTTTTTGAAAATCTGTGAATGACAATCAAAATTTCACAAAATTGTGGTTAGTCTCCTAAGACCATTTTTGTGTAGCTGCAACGGTTAAGGTATTACCCCTTACTGCCCATAGGAAAGTTTCCACCCTGTATATCATTTTACTTACCAAACCACTTTTACTAAGAGCTGGTGGGCTCCCAAAAATGCATGAAACAAGAGTAAGTGAGTTGTTCATAATTATCATAATGTACTTACAATAACCCCTTTAGGAGGTTTACAGTTATTATAAATACACCTTGTATTGTATATATTCCTCCAATGGGATACATAGGTAGAAGTGTAAATATACACTAACAAACTAGGGGCTGCTCCTGCAATTCCTTTTAGAAAAACTTAATAATACTGCATGACCCATGACTTCCTCAGTAGTTGCATTTGCAACCCCTGCCTTATTTTGCATTGTCAGTACAAGGCAGATTAGCGCGCATCAATATTTCATTTTAATTATTTAAGTTTTCATCTATCTACACTTCAGATTCTTCTGCATCTCAAGCGACCACTACATGAGGGATGACAGGAAGCTTAGTGAAAGCAATGAAGCAGAGAGGGAGAAGCTTCGAGAAGGACAGAAGCTGTACTCTTCATCCTCTATCAATGGGAATGAAAAGTCTAATGACGACTCCTCAGGTTGGCTTTTACTAACATGTGAAAAAACCATTTTTTTTTTTTGTATATCTCTAAGAGAAAAACAGAGGTGTCTGGTGTATAGTAGGTCCAAAATTTTTCTTCAATTGCTCTATGAAACTCATATTGGGAAAACCCAAAATACTACCCAAACTGGTCGAACCCATGTCCATACGCACAGCAGTCGTTCATTTTACCACTGGATCAATGAAACCAACAATGTTTTTTTTCCATGTGTCTATCATGTAACTTCGAACACTAGGGTTTAGCATCCGTCCGGATTTGTCCAGCTTTGTAACTCCCGTTCTGGATTTGTCATTTGTCCAGACATACAACCTATCACCTATGAGATAAGGACACAAATACAGTTGACTCGAAAAAATTTAAGATTAAGTGTAAAATGTCCGGACTTGTCTGCAAATGTCCGGAATTTTGTCAGGACTTTTCTTTCTTTCTTTTCTAACCCTATTAAAGACCTGCCTAATTAACTCAAAATTACCTTTATCTTCAGCGGAGTTGTATGAAATAAGTCCATACGCAACATTCGGCGTGTCAGCGGCTCACTCGCTGCAATTCCGTACGCTCGCGAGACGGGAAGACGACGCGGCGCCACCCCACCGGCGCAGACATCGCGCCTGTGATCATTACAGATATGGTCAGTTCTATTATTATCAGATTCTGTTAATTACGCTTTGTTTATTTTCAATCTGAGTGAAACGATAATACGAAAATGAATTTTGTAAAGAAGTTTGAATATACGTCATTTTTAGCGGTAAAAGTTTTTGATGATCTTGTTATGTCAAAAGCCTCTAGTGATGTGAAAGCTTTAATTAATTTAGTACCAGTTAGTGATTTCGGAAATCGAATGATCAATTTTACATCATATTTTGTTTTATTGCATTATAATTTTATTGGAGAATTGGTAGCTTAATTACCATTTTTTACATTGCAATGAACTATTTAATTAGTAACTAGAATACTTTTAAACTTGTACCAAGCCCTCGCTTGGTTCCGACGTGTGATTGTTGTACCGACAGATGAATCGAGTCTGTCTAAATGCTCGACAGTGGAGGCGCGTCATCGCATGCGTGCTGCGTGCGCCAGTGCAGGGGGAGGCGCCGCGCCCAACAACTGGAGGGACACGCACACCGACTCCGACGATAACAGTGACAGTGCTGCCAATACCACTACTAAGGGTAATAACTACCTGCCCTACTACTAACACAAAAACAAAACAAAAACAGTTACCACGTACTCAGTGCATCATTCTAAACTCCCCACATCGAAATTTTTCATCGGTAATTTAAAAAAGATCAGCTATTCCATACATTTTGACCGTGTAGGTCAACTCGTGTAGGACACTTTAGTAGGAAACAGTAGTTTTTTTTGTTACCGCTGAAAAATGTTGTGGTAGCCGTTTTCACGCCGGTATCTATTCCAACCTGTATTATAGAAAAGTTAGTTTCTTTTTTGCATATCATCTATTAAATACTAACGAAATGACCAGTGTTATTGCCCAACATTTTATTTCGTTGACTTTTGCCACCGTTTATTTTTTTCTGCTTGACCTCACAGATAATGGGGAAAGTAACTGTGAAACGAATGGCGCTAGCTTAGCCAGTTTCAAACATCTTCACTGGTTGAAAATCTGTAAATGTCATTTTATATATCAAAATAGCTTAACCTCGTGAGTCAGATAGTGGCCAAGCTATGCACATGCCATCTACAATGAGCTTTGGCCGACCTTTCCTATTGTTAATTATGTGATCATTGCCGTTTTCATTGTATCTTTCCTCCAGGTTCAGGCACATCCCCGTGTAACAGCGCGTACGGCAGCGGCCGACGAAGCGCGCGCACGACCAGCAGGTAGAACTCAGGTACCTCCCCCGCTCACTCCTCACCACTCGCCGCTCACCGCTCACCTAATCCATGCACCTCCATTATTGCTAGACTTTTTAAATGGTTCAGTTAGAAAGAGATTATGGTTTTGTTGAAGTTTTCCCTGCGATTTAGTTCTGATTTATTTGTTATGAAATTATAGAGTCTTACTATTATCGTGTCTTACTTATTATTCGTTTTTATGTAATTGGGTAATATTTTTTTATTAATTTCCATAGTCATACATTATTTAATTTTGGTAGGTAAGCGTCTTCGTAGATTTTTTCGAGCTAGAAATATACCCAACATAAAGCTTACAAGAAACCAGCTTTGCTACGAACTTATACTAATTAATATAAATTAATCAAATTATTTGTAGCATTACTAAAACTAAATAAAGTGTATCTTTGGCAGCGGAGGCCCGAACGGGAGCGACGGCCTGTCAGGGAGCTTCGCCCCAGTCCCCGCTGATATATCTTCTTTAATTGACAAGTTTGTAAAATCTTAATCATTAGGTACCTATTGGCTATTGGTATGATATTCCCCACCGGAACCTTGAGACTGTTATTACCTGAATGCCTACCTTTTAAAACCCACCAATTACTCACCTCCGGGAAATCTTTACTACCTACTTTGGTTTACTTTGAATGAAATATTAATGTCTTATTTTTTGCGCAGATATCAACAAAGAAAAGAACAAGAACGGCGAGAATGTACAATTCACGTGTAACATTAGTGTTTCAAACAATTTTCTAATTGAACAAGTCCATTCACACATTGTGAAATCTAACGTATAACTATTTAATTATGAGGACATTTTTTCTATAATTGTGCAATTTGAAAAACGTTTCGAGTAATATTAGAACAAAAAGCAAACATCTCGTTTGCTGTCAATTGTTTGTAAAAAGGGCTTAATTCATACATGTGATTGCGTCACAAACTGTGACTCCCCATTTACTTATTGTTAAATAAATTATTTATATAATTATGTGATTATTTAAAAGCTGTTAATCCATGACAGTTTAGATTTATAAATGGCATCTAATGAATTGTAAATATTAGCAGATGTTAAATATAATGAATATAACTCGTTTGCTGTGAGATTTATAGTTGAACAATTAAACATGGAGATTTCGCTGTCCTTATAGAAACAAGCTAAGCTCTCAATAGGTATATCAATATCAATGTGCTTAAAATAATCTCACAGCAAACCTACTTATTATGAAAATATATAACATGTGCATCTGCATTTTTTCTGAATTCCTAGATAAATAAAAAATATCTACGCATGGCGTGTAAAATCAGATGCACATTATATATTTTCAAAGTTTCAATGAACATTTACTTTAATTTACTAAATTATGTAGATCTTAAGTATTGTTAACGGCTGTTCCAAACTGCAAAAGATACATATCATTAAAATAGACTGCCAGTATTTAAGTAATTCGTAATTCTTTTTACTATATTGTTGATTAATATAGTTAATAGGTATTAATTATACACTATTGTATAAAAATCTTTCTATATACATGTTGTGTAATAATAAAATTATTGATATTAGTGCGGAGGAAAGAAATAAAGATGTGTGTTGTGGTATGACATTTTATTTTCATTGCTTCAACAAACCCAATATTTATTGGTAGTTATTCCAGCCCCCGTATTCACAACGCTTTGATTCGATTTCGATTTCGGAAAGTCGTATGTCTATCTTTTTTGGCTTTACGAAAAAAGCGAGCGAAGCGTTGTGAATACAAGGGCAAGTTATAAACTATCTGTATCTGCCTTCTCAGTATTCTATTTCTTTTCTTGGTCGTTATTTTATGACTATATCGGTCATAATCGTAAAAGCATATGCAAGCATCATCATCTGCCCAGTCTTTTCCCGACTATGTTCCGATAGGCTTCCAGTCTAACCGGATGCAACTGAATACCAGTATTTTACATGGAGCGAGTATCTATCTCACCTCCACAAACCAATTTCATCAGTACTAGGTAATACGATACCCCTTGGTAAGACTGGTTGTCAGACTTTCGGGCCACTGACTACCTCTAACGGCTATCAAAGATCTACAAATGATAGCCGGGACCAACGGCTTAACGTGCTTTCCGAGGCACGGAGGAAACTCGATAAGTAAGCGAATGCAAGCCTCATCATCATCTGCCTGACCTTGTCCCATTCCACTTTAGGTCGGCGTAACACGTTTTCTTCTTCCATTCTCCCCTGTCAACCGTCACTGCATCATTTACTCCTTTCTCTTTCATATCATTCCTCACACAATCCATCCATCTTTTCTTTGGCCTTCCTCTCGCTCTCCATCCATCAACATTTATATCCATCACTATTTTAGTAACAGGCGTTTCATCCCTCCTCATCACATGTCTATACCAAGACAGACGACTTCCTTTAAATTTTTCTGTAACAGGCGCCACTTTCAAACTTCGTCTAATATACTCATTCCTTACTTTATCCATTCTTGTTAGTCAACACATCCATCTCAACATTATCATCTCTGCTATCTACATGCAATCGGTTTTCATACATCTTCTTCACAGCCTAGCATTCTGATCCATACAGTACGACAGGCCTAATTACGGACTTGTATGTTTTCCCCTTTAATTTGAGGGGAATTCGTGGGTCGCAAGTTGTTCCAGTGACCTGTCGCCATTTTCATGAACTATAATTTTTATAATCGTTCGCAACGTGAACGTGCTAAAATCTCTAGATTATTTAAACCACAGACTGACGTCTGGAAGGCAATTTTGTCTGAATGGCAATGTAGGCGGGATAATTCCATCAAGGGCCGACAACCCCACCAGTTCTTTCCAACTGTTCGTGAGCGGCTGCCCAGGACATGGCTGGAGGTTGATCACTGTGTTGCCCAATATCTCACAGGTCATGGTAACTTTAAGAGTAAATTATTCTCCTCCAAGCTTGTTGACTCGCCTTTTTGTCAATGTTCTACATCTGATTGCGAATATGAACAATCTGCTCATCATCATTTTATGGGAGTGTAGTCTTTGGCATGGAGGGAAGTGGAAATTATGTTTTTCCTACTCTTCTGCTATTCTTTTCTGATTAAGTTCGTTACGGGATCCAAGACAGTGAAATCGTTTCCCTGGAACTTCTTCAAGCTTCATTGTCTCGGCGCTTTTCTGGTCTTTCAGGAGTTGCAGTGGTTTGGGAATAGTGTGACGGGCTTGTCCCAAAATAAAAATAATGAAAGGTAGCCCCACAGTATAGCCCTTTTTGCAATTTGCAAGTCAATGTCAGGTCATATACGAGTATTGATTGAAATTGAATAACTTTTTGATGAATTACTAGTCATTAAATGGCACTTCTCTAGGTTATAAGTGTCTAAAATTAGAAAGGCGCCATCTATCGTAATACGTTTTAACTTTGTTTGTAGCAGTTTCATTATAGGTACATTTTGCCATCTTACGGGCATTTAAACAGCTGGTGCTGAAATAAGCACGAAGTCTCTAGACATCTAGTACCAAAGAGTATAATAATAATAAGAGAGTCTAGTACTACTTACTTAGTGGGTGACGAATTGACGATATTATTCACTAACCATTTTATTGATACTTAGATTGCTTATATTGCTACTGTATACTTTTCATTTTACTCAAAATAATACACGAACACTGTAGCTAAATGGTAAAAATTTTAGACGCGCTTGTGTGAGCGCTTAAGGTGAAAGCGCCAGGATAGCCCGCGAAATTCAAATTTTCTTACGTTTTTTGCAATTTGCCGGTCATTATCAGACTGCACATTGAACAAAACAACCCCATTAAATAACTATTTCATGAAAAAGTCATTCAATGGGGTTGTATGAACTTTGAGGGTTGTATTGATGATTATAATTCTGTAACGAAATACCTATTACAGCCGCGAATCATATTTTATTCAATGTACCGCCTGACAATGACCGTTAAATTGGAAAAAACATAAGAAAATTTGAATTTCGCGGGCTACCCTGGCGCTTTCACCTTAAGCAGTCCCAGTTTTTTTTTATATTTGATGGGCTTACTGTTTACCTCAATATTGTCCTGAGAACAGAAATGAAGTCGACGATGGAACGAGCTAACCCAAAAGAAGCTTATTAAGTCGCGACTTAAATAGATTAATAATCTAGTTGTAGTATAATTAGTTCCAGTTCTTAATCTTAATTCCTATTCCGAATTTATAATAATTATCATTTAACTGGAATTTATTTAGATTTGCATATAAATAATTAAAGTCGACTACGAATAATCAAAAAATCGATTGCGTGGATAAGTGATTTTAAGTGAAACTCACTATGCTGGCAAGTCGTGCAAAGCAAATAGTTGAATGTACATCACTAGTATCTACTTTGCACGTTTAGGAAGTGGTGTCGTCCGTCGTCAATTCTCGGAGAAATTATTTGTTATTGTACATTTAGATAATAATTTTGTCAATGAAAACGTTCAAATTATCAAGAAACAGTTTATGAAATAGTTAACAATATCTAGATAATCTACAACAGTCGTAGTAAATCCGCCGTATTTCAATTGTTTTGATGCCGTTCACCTATATTGATTTATCGTATGCCAGTGACCTGTTTTTAGTATTTGTAATGTGTGTACCCATAAATAATTAAAATTATCATTAGAAGCAACAGTAGCGTTAGTTAGAAATGGACTCTTGATGATAAATTGTTTGCAAGAAATCGTTATGACTATGAGGCCGAAGTTCGGGAGAGTATCAGGGATCCGCGATTTTTTTGTTTATTAATTTATCTAGTTTTCTAATATTTGGGACGATCCAAAAGTTTTTATATCGTTATGGTGTGCATGTTCTACAATGATGACGCCTATTGAGGAGAAGAAAGATGAAAAGGTAAGCACCCTTCATTTATTCTATAATAATTTAGTGGCCTTCATCAGCAGTGTGGTCCAGGTGTTACTTTATCAGTTACTTATTTATTTTGATTGAGACTTCAAACGTTGGTATTCCACAGATAATAGTCTCATTTCTTTTTAAATTTGTATATAAAAAAAACTCATTTGGAATCATCACTAAATTACTAGCCAAAAAAGAAGGGACAAGAATTTGTTAAACAGTGTTGTAATTTGTAAACCATGAAAGCCAAATCCTTACACACCTATAATTTATCAAAATAAATAATTAAGGGCCAATAATATCATGGGATAGTCATACTATTTTGATTTTAAAAAAATCTGCTTCTTGACTTAGTATTTTATTAAGCAAGAAAATAAATTGTATTGCATACCATGTAGATACCATACACATAACTGGAAAGTTCTGATAAAATAACCTAATTACAGGTTGACCACCAGGCAAGTACAATAAATATGCAGAAGGACAGATTTAGCTTCGTCATCAGTGCATTATCCAGAAACAAATTAAAAGGCTCTTGTGCTTAGTTATGTTCTTGTGCCATCAAATCAGGGCACAGCACACAATTTGTTTGGTAGAGAAGAAGAATAGAAGGCTAAGAATAGTGAATTTAAAGTATACAGGCAAACCATTTCACAAGGACCACCAACCGAAGTGTAAACAATGACTAATAATGTTTGTCTGCCAAAAATATTCAATAATGGAGTACTAATTACTCCCTTGTTTGAACTTAGTATGATAGATTAATTTTATGTGTGCTTTGTTCAAAGCTGGGTACTTCAAATTAGCATTGAAATCATCCATTGTTTTTCTATTTATAAAGAACTAGTTATTGCCAGCAGCTTTGCCCCTATCAATGTAGGAAATTGTCCTATGCCATTGAATATTCCATTGGGCCCATGGGAATGTTCTGTAAAAAACAAAATGGGTGTCTTAAGTTATATGTTGTAATTAATTTAGCTTCCTACAGTACAGTCTGGCAATCCAAGACAAGCCACCTAAAGAATGAAGCAAGTTATGGCAAGAGCGGTGTCCATCACTTCTCAACTTCGTGAAGCCCCAAGAACACCTGGCTCCCGGTAGTGAACGGCAGTGGCCTATTTGGAAAGCTTTGAATCAATTGTATACCCAAGTAGGCTCCTGCAAACATAATCTGGCAAAATAGGGTATTGGTTCCTCCAAGTGCGAGTGTGGCGCTCCGGATCAAACTATGCCCCACCTCTGGAGTGTCCTAGGTTTACCTGCACATTCAACAACCTGAATAACACCTCTGATGCTGCAATAAACGTGGCCACTTACTAGGCCCAAACTGTATATATGGAAGTAACATTAATACGAAAAGGTTACGTTAGGGTGTGAACATGAACCAGAAAGATATGCATTTACTTCCAAATTTATAATATATTTAGTATGGATGTAAAAAATCTAAATTCACCTTGGATGTGTAGTGGTTAAGCACACAGAAATAATACGAGGCTGGTCTTTTAACTAGATTTTTCTGTAATTCCTTAATTGAGATCCACTTTTCAGATTCGCACAGGCATGGTGCAGGTCTCGGATGGCAAGTCCCGTCCGAGGCCAGCGCGGCTGGTTCTCACAATGGATGCGGTGACCGTACAGCGAGAGGCCCCTGTGCCTGTTCAGCCGACTAAGGACAAGAATGTGCCTCATGCTCGGGTGAGTGACCTTTAGAAGATTTACGATTCAATAAGAATGACAAGCTATGTTAGGAAAGTTAGGCACATAGCCAAGTACATTGTTTATGTATTGCAGTCTGAAGGCCTTACAATTATGTCCTGGTTTTGGAAGTATCACAGTGGAATTGAAAATGATCATTTGAAGGTTTTATTTGCAATTAGATTGCACTTTCATACTTTATAACTCCAAAGCCCTTAATTATTATTAATATTGCTTAGTCATACATTTTTTGACAATAAACAACGTTTGTAAATAATCAAGGCAAGTCTTGTAAGAATTAACTGCATTCAAATCCGCAACATATGATGTAATTAATTAGGACGAAAATTATAATTTGTGTTCTTATATTCTTTGCCTTATCTAGACCGAGTTAATTATTTTTTTTCTACAAATTTTCGTTATTAGATAGCTTCTGAACATATGTCCCAATACAGGCTTTCATTATTCATTAACGTGATGATCGGCCAATATTGATGACATAAATAACACCCATAATTATACAGGTAGTGGTAGGCGATGAAAATCTAGTTTTCTGTTCCATGTTTTCATATCAGCACTCAAAATATTTTTAATTGAAATGGCTTTACGTTCGTGACACTTTTCGATTTCCCCCATATTTCCGTAGCTTTATTTCATTGTTAATTTCCATAAATCCTATTCATTAACCTTGTATGTCGGAAAACATTTGATTGTAGGTATACCTACCCTACCCTTTGGCATTCTTGTCTACTAATAACAGCTACACTATGCAAGATTAGGCCGTTTAAATAAATAATAAAATATGTTTTTTCAGACACGTGAATAAAGTTCACGGCCACGTAGGTATTTCCGCTATGTTTGGATTAGTCTCGTAAAACACTCGCTATTTTTAAATTTATGCACGAATCACGTGTGTGAATAGATTGAAAGATCATTATTGATTGATATGAAGTCGCTAATGGCTGGCAGTCACTAGCAGACCACATGAAAAAGGCAGTCTATATAATACTCAATTCTCCTTCCCCTAACCCAGTCTATAAAACTATCACAATATTATGTTTAAAACGATGATAAAGCTAAGGGAATAAATCAGTTAATCCAGGGATTATCGCTGAAATAGAATGAACGCGCAGAATGTGATCGTTTCATAGAGACAATAGTCATGCCATCTCTCTGCCGGCATAAAACTATCAACAATAGCCTCTATAGGTGCTGCAACTAGGTCATTTCCGACATAATTTAACGGAACTATTCCCGATATTAACCTCTCGGGAGTTTTCAATGGGTACTTCAGTGTTTCATGAAAGTTCAGTCTTTCTGTCAGGTAGCATTTTCGTAATATCTGCCAGATTATGATCTCTACAACTTCGTATGTTCGCGTTAGGATGGAGATGAATGCATTTACATCATGATTATGTGCTCTTACGTCACATATACTGACATACCGTAGTCGCGAATGTAAGAGTAGGTAATATTTACAAACAGCCTTCGGTTGCTTACATCACATAGTTACAATCAGTCCATTGTCTGTCTGTAGGAATTGTAAATTTAGTAAGGTCATTCTTTTCTATTTGAAATTCTCGAAAATCAGCAAAAAGTCTTCTGTTACTAAAATCTGTCTAATACCCAAACAAACCAAGAAAACTCATGCAAATATCATGCCAAAAGATACGCGCTGAGCCGTGAGCATCCTCCATAACAATCCAAACATAAATCCACGCAGATAATGATTTTTGCATGAAGAAGGGAGCAAGCTAATGGGCGGTAGTTGTGAATTATTAAACGCACAATGAACCATTTAGTGCTGGTAGCCCTGTGGACTGTGCCACTGCCATCTCACTGTAGCTTGGCCGCGAGATGTGGATTTCAAACCCGGAGTGTGTTTAAATTTTCCCATTGTTTAGATAATTAGCTTTTCGCCACACGTTACTCTTCGCCGGATTAAAAATAACAAAAACGCGTTTCCGCTGCGAAACTCATCAAAATCGTACTTCGTGATACGAGTTACTTAAAATATTTTCAACAACAAACCCACACGTGTGGAATAAATTAGTCTCCGTTGTATGATAGGTTGTTATTTTGTCAAGCTGCTCCGCTAGATAACTACGATGGCTCATTGGCGCCATTGTATCGTTCAGTTAATAGTCGAGGTCTAGCGGACTATTAACTGATCGATATCCATAATCATACGCCTACACAGTTTCGACACAAATATGTAAATCAACTAAATCCAATTAACTTCTTGGCGTTAAAGAAATTGATTCCTCAAAGGCTTCCATAACTACCAGTAAATTGCGAAAATATTCCTTTTTCTCTCTGTCTCGTGGTTGCAAACCTATCCAATAGACTGACAGGCTTCTTGCAAATGAATTGAGATAGCCCGCGACTGCCTCATATCACCAGTAGATACATATCGTAATTTATACAGGTCTAAATGAGGCTACATGGATCGCGATAAATAACTGAACACGCTGAGGCATTGTCTCCATTTGGGCAGCTAAGGGTCGAGTCGCAGCATCCACTTCAGCTAAGGCGTGAGGCTACTTTTCACCATATTTCCTTCTAATTCACGGCCTTTATTTCCAGGAGCGCATGGTCCAAATCACGCGGCAGAAGGTCGGTGGTCTTGGGCTCAGCATAAAGGGTGGTTCAGAGCACAAGCTCCCTATCCTCATCTCCAAGATATACAAGGACCAGGCCGCTGACCAGACTGGTCAACTGTTTGTTGGAGACGCTGTTATCAAAGGTAAGATCTGGAAATTGCTTGCTATTCCACACTTCGTCTTTTTTAACACGAAATTTGAGGATAGTTAGATACCATACCAGAGGAAGGCTAAAGTAGGGCTGACTGCCCAGGGTGTACCAGGCGTCATCAACATAATCTGCTTAGTCTTTTCCCAGCTACCTTGGGGTCAGATTCCAGTCTATTCGAATGCAGCAGAATATCAGTATTTTAAATGGAGCGACTGATCTGACCTCCACAACCCTGTTACTGGTTATCAGGATTCCCCTTGGTAGGGCAGGTGGTCGGACTTTCGGGCTTCTGATCGTTCCTTTCTAAGCATCGCTATTTGTGAAGGTTCATCTGATACACTACTTGGTTTGTTTGCTATATGGACTATGGTGACTATAACTAACGCAAACTACAGTGGCAAAAAGTAAATAAGATATTGATTTGCTTTCGTCTCGAGAAGGATACAGGCGTCGTATTCTAGACGATCCGGACGACGACGGAGTGGAGTAAATAAAAATAGGAATACTCGTACGTTTACGATATAAGTAGGCGTAGTTTATTTTCGTTTCCTTTGCTTTTTACGACAGTTCACGTTCTTACTCTATTTATTTTGCCATAATATGATCAAATTAGTGAAATCTTGAGAAAAAACATTAAATAAAGATTATAAATTATCTTGTAAATACGCTTACCTAAAATAATATACATATGTGCGCCAGCCCTCCATTTCCGGTAATTAGGTTTTGTCGTTAATAGTGCGTTGCTAAGCTCGAATTAGTACTAACATCAACAGGTATCCTACCCATCGGCAAGGCTGATTGGGTTAACCTTTCTTTGAGATTTTCACGGCTTTATCCCTCGACACCGAGTGTAGGTTGATACTGTTTATACAAGCTCGCTTCCGTGAACTTTTTTGGACCAATCGCGCCTTTAACCCTAAAAGTAGGTCATCATTCTCCTGCCCTTATCCCAAGCTATTTGGTTTCGGCCCAGCATGTTTTCTTCATCCATACTTCTCTATTACTCGTCATCTCAGCAGGTACCTCCTTTCTAGCCATATCATCCTTCACACAATCCATCCATCCTTTCTTTGGTCTTTATCTACCTTTATACGGAATCACATCATCCACATTCATCATCCCATTCACATTCATACGCAAATCTTTCCTCACAACATCCAACTCACGTGACCAAACCACGACAACCGATTACCACACAACTTTTCAGTCACCGGCGCCACTTTTAGACTTCCTCTTATGTACTCATTTCTTATTTTATCCATCCGCGTTACACCACACATGGGGGATGTGTTCTCATCTCAGCCACATGTAAACGCCTTTCATTCATCCCTTTTGTGGCCCAACATTCTGATCCATACAAGACAGCAGGTCTAACCATTGTTTTATAAATCTTCCCCTTAAGCATAAGGGGCTTCACTACTTGCACATTCTTCTAAAAGTAGGTAGGAAGTCCCAAAATAATATTTATAAACGAGAATAATAGACGGGGAACAGATGAATGCGCTGACATGATTTGCTCCTATTGAGAGGATGATTAAAAGGTTAAAGGTATTCACAAGACAGATATGGGTTGAAACGCAGGGAGGGGACGCCTTGGAAGGACATACGACGTCCTTCGACATACTAGTCATACACTGACCTTATTGGTGATGTTCTTTAGAAACGTCACGTGCGTAGTAGTCGCAACCTGTATGACCATATTTATTAACGTGGATGAAGCAAAATAGTATGTAAAGATCATAGCAGGTGACGTTCTGTTGTTTCTGCCTATGAAAAAAGCCTAAGTATATAACTTTACAGTGTTAGACACTGAATGATGTAACTGTTCTGGCTGGCTAGCCGACATCATCATTGTATCCCACCGTGCTAAATAGCAATGCATCCTTCGTCCTAACAACAATAGATTACAGTTAATTCTTCGAATTAGTTACAGCGAAGTCTCATACAATTGCTTAACAAGTTACATTTAACTACTGGATGCAAATTGTACGTCTGTTGTGCCATTCATTAAAGACAATCAAGAAACCCTGGGGATCTAGGATCGTTATTAGACGTAAAATAAGCTTGATGGATTGGCAGAGTGACTTTGGTTATCGGATTTCACTGGCTGCCAGTTTATTTATATTGTTATTTACTTATCCGTTTGATCATGATTGAGAGGAATCTTGGATTAGTTTTGTTGGATTAAGAAAATTTGGAGCAGTTTGTAGAGAAAGATATTATTAACCTTGAGTTGGTGCAACATGTCCTCGTCTGCTATATTTCTCAATTAATCGTCATCTCGGTAGACACCTCTTTATAACTTAAGAGATCTTGGGTGGGCTTAAGATTAACTGATAAGAATTTTAAGACTTATTTAGTTCGCTAGTTGGCTACGTGAGTTGCGAAATTCAGTCTACAGGGATGAGATAAAATCGGAAACCACGTAAAGGATAAGTCATTGAGCTGTTGGCATTCCAATTACGACAATCATGTTAATATTCAATAATATAGTTATTATTTACCTTCCGCCAGCGGTGAGTCATTGTTAATTGAAGATAAACATTATTTATTTACTAGACGCGTAGCTTCGGAACTTTTTGGCGCCACAAAGATCAATTCGTAGACGCGTCACTGCTATGCAAATGTAATTACGGCGATCAAACAGCTGGGCTATAAATACGAACGAGTGAGATATGTATAGCAATAACAAATCACTGTTTCTATTACATTCTCGTACAATTAGGATAATGGTGCATTCTTCTTTTAGAACACTTACCTATAAGCCATTTATTAATGAGTAAATGACTGCCTCGTTGTTGTAGTTGCCGCAAGCGTTTACTGCTAAGCATGATGTCTTGGGTTCGATTTAGAGGACGGGCAAATGTTATTCGATTATGCCATCAGGAATTTCTCAGTAACAGCCAGTAACAGTCATGATTTCTGCTACGTTGATGGCAATAGATTCGCCTCTTATGTCATGGGACTTCGTTACAATAACTGGCGAAATGGCAATCGGGCAGCGGTATACTCTACGTAACACCTTGAGGATTAATGGCGTGATGATATTATGTATGTTGGTTTTATCAATCGCAACGATAGATCTAGAGCAAAGATGATTTCACAGAAGCGACGCCGTTGTGCAAGAGTTTAATATAATTATCGGGATCAAACGGTTGAGCTATAAATACAAACACGCTAGTATGTGGAACAATAATAATTACGAGACAGGATCACTTACATACTTATTGTTCCTTTCTACAAGATGGATTGAAATGTGTGCTCTTTTGATCGTAAGCGTAAATATTTATTACATAACTGTGAAAATGAGGTCTTCCACAAAATAAATACAGCGCTTTGCTGAGCGCTGTATTGCTAAATATTCAGGATAACCTATAGATTACCCTGTATGCGGCAGTATCTTGTTACATAGTTAACGATAGGCAGTCGCTCCATGTCAAGTTCTGGTATTAAGCTGCATGCGCTTACGACGACGACCCAACAATTGAGAAAATGATGGCTATTGCCAAAACTTCAGTTGTAGCGATGTCTAGCTAGACACTTGTCTCTGGAACCTTATTACATAAAATGATCTTTATTCCAGTGAACGGAGAGTACATAACGGCGTGCAAGCACGATGACGCTGTGAACATACTTCGGAATGCGGGCGATATAGTGGTGCTTACTGTAAAACACTACAGGGCCGCCACTCCTTTTTTACAGAAGCAGGGTGAGTGTGTCATACTTTCTCTAGTAAACCAGGTAGCAGGACCCAGTCGGGTCTATCTTTATTGCAATTTTATTGAAGTTTGAAACACTGTTAGGCTATGAGGTATGTCCATACGACCTTATACAGTTAGCAAAGACCATACTGAGTGTCCATCTCCATGTTATTCTCTTTAATTGGTTCAGTAAAACCATAGATATATAATGACACTGACCCTAGAGATGTCTGTCGAAGTCGAGCGTCGTTGGTGGATATCGTACGATTCTTCATATGAAATCTCCAGCGACATTTCGCGGGACATTTATAGCCTTGTGTATACTAGATCTATACTTAAAACCTGATAAAACTGACCGGCTGCCTTTAAACAACTACAACAGCTAAATGTTGCTGATGAATTACCCAACCGAAAGACTGACTCATGACTGTGGTTTCATGAACATC
This sequence comes from Standfussiana lucernea, assembly GCA_964057025.1. NCBI lineage: Eukaryota > Metazoa > Arthropoda > Insecta > Lepidoptera > Noctuidae > Standfussiana > Standfussiana lucernea. The sequence goes on along the minus strand of OZ059785.1, from coordinate 19,013,523 downwards.
TTAATCATCCAGTGTTCATACTTCTAAGTTTTTAGATGTTATTCGAACGAGCTTTTCTACACGGAGTTACAACTGAAGAATAAATTACGTCTACCAATATTTGTTTAACGTTTTAGTGTAGTTTTAGGCATTTTTCCTACAGCAGTTCTTTACTTTGGAATTATTTATCGTTTTTAGCGGACGGTGCATCAGATACGGACAGCAGTACTGGCGACGACCACCCTTCTCTTCACAATAAGACTGTAGACGCCAACTGTAACTCTGAGAAGAACACCGAACAGACTAACGGTGGCTGGCAGGTATGCTCATTCGAACTTCTAGAAAAAAACTTAGGTATTCTTGGCTTCGCATAAAGGCTGCCCTAGCTGCATGATTTTGTAATGTCGTCGGGCCATAGAGCAAGGCACAGCAAGGGCTCCGTAACCGTAAACAAAATGAATGCAAATGATACCTTTAGCTATAACCATTTCGTCAGTTAAAAGTACAATTCCGAATGCGACCGCAGCCTTAAACCGCAGCATCTAGGGAAGCATTTCATAACGATGCTTTAAAAGAATACTATCGTGTCCTTCCCAGAATAAAATAAATAAATAAAGTAACTGTGGAATGACTAAGCTCAAAAGTATTATTAATCTGTATTTATTTATGACACAGAGCGCTTGGGCGGACGGCGACGAGAACAGTCGGCCGGGCAGCGCGACTGGGTCCGTGCGCGGCTCACGACCTCCCTCCGTCGCCTCCGACAAGCCCAGCGAGACCAAGGAGTGGGTCGACGTCATATCAGGTATGTGACGATTCAACTGTCGCTGATTTCATGGCCAATTCTTAACAGAGCAGACATTAAAAAATATTTCGTAGATTTCATTTTTTACAGCCTTAAACATAGTTCATAGACAGTCACTGTTTTACACAGGTGTAATTGAGACGACACTCTCACTAAGCGAAACTTGTCCTAACACTCGAACTGCTATGTTACTGTAAGGTACAGCTTACAGTAAGTAACCCATACAAAATACTGTTGAGTATTCTGACAAACATTTATGTATTTTTGTTACAGTTCCTTTGATGATGGGCTATGTCACACGATACGTATTAGGAACGGATAAGCTACGGCCCGGGGCGTTTGAGGTACTTTTTTTTTTAATATCGTAGGTGCTTATTCTAAACAGTCTTTTAGCAACAAATACTCTAGCCACACTACAAGACCATGACTTCATCATGCCAGCTTAATAAATATTATTATGATATACATAAGTATGGCCGCTTCTACAACAATACATAAAAACAACAAACTATCCCAACGTCTCGTAAAATCCTGCATCGAGCAAGTAAAGTACGGCGGTTTGACCGCGCGGTTGGCGCAGTGGCTGGGTGATTGGTTGATGCGCTGCATGTCGCGGGTTCGATCCCTGCACGTAACAAATATTTATATGACCTACAAGTAGTTGTTCCGGGTCTGGTTGTTTGTGTATGTGAGTTTAAATATTTGTAAACGCACCCACGATACAGGAGAAATTCCTAGTGTGGGGCAAAAATTTGTGCATAAAATTACGATATAATACAACAACCCGACAACAACTGTCAGGCAGTAGACACAACACCCGTCTGGTAGGAGGATCCTCGTTCTTGTATGGAGAATGGAACTGTAGACCGTTGTTAAGGAATGCCAATAAGCTATCGGCGTGTGGCGCAGGTGCGCGGCGCGCGGGCGGCGCTCACGTCGGGCGTCATCCACGCCGACGAGCCCGCCGCGCTCTCGCACTGGCTCAAGAGCATCTCCGACAACATTGTAGGACTTACCAACCTGCAGGTCAGTACTACGAGCTTCTTTGTGGAAATGCTATGTGAAACAGTATTTATTCACATATCTCAGTAATACCAATCAAACAAACATAACTACAGTTTACAAATGAAATGTGTAAAAATAAATAATAATGAGTACAGGTGGATTCTCTAGTAATAGTAGCACATATCCACATTTATAATACTTACTGCTGAAATCATGCGCAGGTTCCACCGCAATCTGCGCTGCGATGTTTTTTTTTGACTAAAGTAATGAATTAATTGCAGTTCTTTTAAATAATATTGGTTAATTTTTTAAGTTCATAAAACTCCTTTCTGATGTTAAAAAGAGGTCTTAACGAAAATCCAAGTTTTGTTTTAGCATTCTTGAAGCAACAGAGCCTAGTACAAAATCTATAGAGCCAATAAATACCTTTATATCATTGTCTTCAAAGTTGGCTCATTATTTTTGGTAAAAAAACTTTTATTTCTTAATCTGATTGCAATAATTTCGTCAATTTACCATGTTTGTCCTCTCAAAAAATAAATAATTTCTGTCAATAGATGTGTTATTTGAAATTACTCTATGGCCAATGTTAAATGACACGTTTTTTTTTTTTAATTTGCCCGTAGTGTCTCACTCACGGAGTAAATACAAAGAGGAGATGGCCTAAGCAACTGCGCACTGTGATTCTCAACTAGGTCCCGACGTCATCATGTGGGCGTGGCCTTAGTCAGTGTATTGTTGGCGTTCGTCCTGTGCACAACTTTGTGAACGTTCCCATTTTACAGCATTGTTCGCGCTAGACGAAAAAAAGAATGAAGTGTTGTGTTTTGTCTTGTAAAAATTACTCGGATAGACGTTCTGATGCTATGGATGGCATCACATTTCATTTGTAAGTAATTTTATGCGTAATTTATTAAAATAGTTCTAGAAAAATCTCCTAGCGTCGGCGTTTCCAAACATAATTCTACCCGACACTAGATGGCGACACTTGTTGTCATGGAAACTAAAAATATTTAGGTATGTAGAGCTCAGAACTAACATATTTTAATAACATTAATGCTGAAATTTGTTCAACATTCATTCCTAAAGACCCTTTAATGGCCAAAATGTTATTTTTGTAGTTTTCATATCATTTTGTAAACAGGCCGCCATCTATCGTCAACTATGAACAACAAACATAAACAACAAAAAGACAGGGCCGTAATTAGAAATCAATTATTTTACTGAATGTCCCGCGGTTGCGGCTGTCTCATAAATGGAAAGTACTTAAAACATTAAATACGCTGGACATAAAAATACAATCTCCTATATAAATTAAATATTCTATCTACAATAATATACAAAATGATGAGTACAATGACCCCTTTTCGGGTTTAGTGTAAACAAAAAATAATGTTGTAAGAGAAAATCTAATAATCTTCATTCGTCATTCATCAGAAACCCTTTTTTTTCATAATAAAATCACAATTTAAATTTAAAAAATACGCATTAAGATGGTTCGCAAAATTAATTTAAAATAAAGCAGTACTCCCCGGTACGAAAATTCTGAGTACGACCCTGTTGCATCCTGCACTTAGTGACATCTAGTGTGAGATAGTTACGTAACTACAAAACAAAATCGACACAACGAGCGAATAGTTTTGCTATTGACCGGTAGATGGAAAATAGAGAAGTGGGCGGGATCTAGCACCCCCTCACCCCGCAAAGTGTCACGCGTTGTTTCCTAAGGAAATCTAATTAGAACATCTCCTCTTTGTATTTACTCCGTGGTCTCACTCCTGGGCAAAGGCCTCCCACCATTCTTTCCACTTCTCACGATGGTGTGCTTCTTCTCCCCAATTAGCGAGAAAGCCATCCAAGGCGTCCCACCATCTTCTCCTCGGTCTGCCGCGACCCCGTCTAGCTGTGTCTGGGCTCCAGTCTTGCGATATCTGGGCAGCTTAGCTCAGCTACAGCTGTGCCGGCATCCGGCAGACATGGCCTGCCCAGTCCCACTTTAGTCTTGCACCCTGTATATCTCATTTCTTAACAGAAGAAGCTATTTAATTTAACTGAATATCTGACAACAGTCCATAAACACAACACAGTGAAAAAAATGATACAAAGAAGGCGTTAGTAGTGTTTGAGTGTCGAGCTCCAGTTGTGATGCTGGTGGTCTCGACTTAATAAAACTGCTATTTTCGATGTATAGACTATATTTAACTTGGTTACAACAAAAAGGAAAGGGCCGATGTGTGCGCACGATAAGTGACGGCGAGCGAGTCTCTCGGAATGTTCGAGGGCCCAGCGTTAGGTGGGGCGCGTGGGCGTTGCGATGACGTAGGATAGACGATAGATCCCATTGGCCGGCGCGATGTGATGATCCGGAACATATTCCCCGGGTTGAAGTGTGTGAAGGCTTCAAGATGATGTTGATGAGACCGGAAGAGGGCAAATGTTATTATAGGCACGTGTAATGGTGCCCTTCTTGGTCAGGATCTCGGCGACTCTGTTATGCCCATCGGAGCCTGGTTTCACGGCGATCACTTTGCCCAGCAGCCACAGGAGAGGAGGAAGATTGGCGTCTCGCACTAGAACCATGGTGCCTATCTTCAGGTCATGTCCTGTCCGCCATTTGGTTTTCTGTTGCAGGAGAGACACATACTCATTAGTAAACCGCTGCCAAAAATGTTGTCGGAGCTTTTCGACACGATGGAAGCGATGAAGCCGCTGGATGTTGCAGTCAGTGATTTGTGGACGAGGAACTGACGTGAGTGGTCGTCCGATCAGGAAATGTGATGGGGAAAGGTACGAGAGATCAGAAGGATCAGTGGATAGTGGTGTTAAGGGTCTGGAGTTTAAAATGGCCTCTATCTGAATCAGACATGTTGAGAGCTCTTCATATGTCAAGTGAGTTAAGCTCAAGACTCGACGTAACAAATGTTTGGTGGATTTTACTGCTGCCTCCCAAACACCACCGAAATGTGGGGAATAGGCAGGAATGAATTTAAATTCTATGCCGTTGTTTGCAATTTCTGATGCAATGTCGTTGGATGAAGCTTTTAAGAAGCGTGAAAGCTCATTGAAAGCTCCCACGAATGTAGTGCCGTTGTCGGAGTACACGCGCTGAGGTTGGCCCCGACGACTAATGAATCGGCTGAAGGCCGCAAGGAAAGCTTCCTTGGTGAGATCGGTGACCAGCTCTAGATGCACAGCTCTGACTGCAAAGCAGACAAAAACACAAATATAAGATTTAACAAGCTTACATCCTCTACCTCTACGATCGGCTATCAGCACTGGCCCGGCGTAGTCAAGCCCTGTATTCAAAAAAGGGTACTCGAGATGAGTCCTATCACTTGGCAGGTTACCCATGACGACCTGAACAGGTTGAGCTTTAAAGCGAGTACAGCGAATACAGTTACGCACTATCTGTTTAGCTAGGTTTCTGCCAGCTAAAGGCCAATAGGTGAGTCTAATGTGTGCTAGAAGTAGTTGAGGTCCTGCATGAAAAAGTGTTTTGTGTTCTTTTTCGAATATGATTTTTGTCAAAACATGTTTACTACATAATAAAATAGGGTGTTTAATGTCGTAGCTATAATTTGAATTATTAAGACGCCCACCAACGCGTATTAAGTTGTCTGAATCGATAAAGGGAGAAAGACTAATCAATCGATTCTTTTTTTGTAAGGTCTGATTAGTTTTAAGACATTTGTATTCCTCAGGGAACATTTCCTGCTGAGAAATCTGTAAGATAAGATTTTGTGATGACTGTAATTCTGTATATGTTAGGTAAGATGATTGTTTATTATTCTGTGTTTTGCAGTTATTAATAAATCTTCGTACATAGGCTATGATTCTGATTAATGATGTGAATGATGATTTTTTATTTATTAAATTGGAAATAGAATTAGTATGATATGATTTATTTTGGTCAGCAATTGTATGTAAAGTTATTTCAGGTGTTGAATGCATTTGTGTATTGGGTGAAGTGGGAAATTGTATTTCTTTCTGATTTAAGAAATCGGGTCCCGACCACCAAAGACTGGACGAGCTGATGCAATCAGCCTTCACCCCTCGGGATGCAAGATCGGCGGGGTTGCTCTTTGAAGGCACAAGGTGAAACTTTGCTGACTCGAGAGTATTAACTACACCTTGGCAGAGTTTAATGACTGACTCAATCGAGTCACCACCACTCAAATAGTCATCTACATAAAAATCACGTCTGATGGACTGACTAACCTCTGGGTCTGAACAATGATCTGCAAGCGACACCAAGCACTTGGTGGCTAAATATGGAGCTGAAGAAGTACCGTAAGTCACTGTATTTAGTGTGTACTTTAATGGGTCTGAAGAACTAAATCTAAAAAGAATTTGTTGTAAATGGCGCTGTGACGGCTCGACTAAGATTGCTCTGTACATTTTTTCGATGTCACCCGTTACAACAAATTTATGTTGCCTGAACCTTAAAAGTATTGATAGCAAGTCTTCCTGTACGGTTGGACCTACCATCTGGATGTCATTGAAGGACTTGCCCGAGGTGCTGGAGGCTGAAGCGTCGTAAACTACGCGAAGTTTCGTAGTCGTACTAGACTCGCGGACAACACCATGATGAGACAAAAAATAATTTATATCTGAATTGTTTGTTTTGGAATGTTCTGTCATGTGATTAAGTTCAATGTATTCTTGCATGAATTCCAAATATCTGTTTTTGTAAGTGGAGTCCCGTTCAAATCTACGCTCGAGGGAAAGAAAGCGACGCTTGGCCAACGCATAAGAGTCACCTAAGCACTCAGGCGAGTCCTTCAATGGTATGGTGACCACGAACCGACCATTTGTATCTCGACGTGTGGTTTCTTGAAAAAGTTTTTCACAAGCCTGTTCATCTGAAGAAAAACAGTTACCAGAAGATACAGTATCGAGTTCCCAGAAGCGAGTCAGCTGATCAGACTCCTCATGTGAAAGAAAATGGCAATAAGAAGGTTGTGTACGATGCGGAGACTGAGTGATACAGCCCGAAATAAGCCAACCTAATTTTGATGACTGTAATCTAGGTTGATGTTTACCTAAATTAATTGTATCGGAACCTAAGACGTCCCAAAATACCTCTGCGCCTACCAGAATGTTAATAGCTGAAGGCACGTTAAAAGATGGATCTGCTAATTGAATACCTGGCGGAATGGTAATATATTTTTTATCCACGTAAGAGCCAGGCATCGATTGTGTGATATTTGGTAAAACAAAACAGCTTATTGTCGCCTGATAGCCACCATAACAAGATTGTAAATGAAGTCGACAACTTTCTGTGGTACTTGAAACTTGTCCGTTAATACCTGTGACGGTGGACTTAGTGCTGTGAGTCACCAGACCAAGCTTCCCACAGAGCTCTCAGGTAACAAAGTTGGAGGTGCTGCCATTATCCAAAAGCAGTCTGGCAGTATGAAGTTCTCCATTGACGTCTACCACCTTAGCCAAAGCTGTGGAAAGTAAAATATGATTCTGAGTATTGTCTGAACAGGGTAGAACGATATTAGCTGACAATGCTACATTGTCCCCTGACTTATTTTCTGTTGATGACTCCCTATGTAAGAGGGTGTTATGCTTAGATTTGCAATATTTGCAATGAGATAGATTGCAACGCTTCACTGTATGACCAGGTCGAAGGCAGTTCATGCAAACATTGCTTTCTGATGCTTTTTTAATACGAGCTTCAATGTTAAGGTCTCTGAAAGGTTGACAACTAAATAAAAAGTGATTTTGAGAGCACATAGGACACTTGATATTCTCAGATTTGTAAATAGGTTTAGATTTAGTTGTTGTAAGATAGTTTTTAGATTTATTATTTTCATTAGTGTTTTTAGTAGATGTATTGTTTGTAAGTAATGTGTTGTTATTATGATTAAGGGATTCAAGTAAGTCTGCTCTGTTGGATATAAATTTCAAGAAATCTTTTAAATGTGGATATGTATCTAAATTGTTTTTGAATTGTTCCCATTCTCGATTGGTCACAGAATCTAATTTCTTTGACATCATACATATGACTAATATGTCCCAATGTTTAGTTGGATGTCCAAGCGTTTCAAGAGCTCTAAGGTTTTTATTTGTGACATCAATCATATTGCGTAATGCACTAGATGATTCCTGTTGAATGGATTCAAGATTGAATAATGCCTGCACATGATTATTAATAAGAAGGTTTTCATTGTCGTACCTTTCGGTCAATATTTGCCAAGCAATAGCGTAATTATCGGCTTTAAAATCAATACTTTTTATCACTAAAGATGCGCTGTCGATTAACGCTGCGCGAAGATAGTGAAACTTGTTTATGTTCTGTATGCTACTATTGTTGTGAATAAGGGAAAGATACGTATCTCGGAATTCAAGCCAATGCTGATAGTCCCCGTTGAAGTGTGGCAAGTCTATCTTGGGCAGTCGAACGAAGTCGTGCTTGCAGCCAGAACCGTGCCGGGTGAGATCATCAGTGGAAGAGGCAGATACGAGCGCGGGCGAGGAGGAGCGCGCGGGTGCGAGGATAGCTCTCGCGCGCGCCACCGACGCATGGTACTGCGTCTCGAACTGCTCCCTCTCGGCATACATGTCGTCCGTACTCTCCGACAACAGCTCCAACTCAGTCTGTAACACGTCGAATTCCTTATACAGCGCTTCCATTAAAGTCAAACGACCTTGTAATTCGACCTCTTGGAAGTCATCTAAGTCTGTGTTACTAGGCAGTAATCTTAAAAAGTTATTAAAATGCGTAAGCTTAGCTTTGAAGCTTCCTCGCTTCTTTATTAGTTCCTTTAGTTTTGCATCAGCCATAATGGTAGGTAGGAAGTGACAAAGCAAAGGGTCAAAGTGCAAACAAGGCAAAGAACAAAGGAAAAACCAAAGCAAAGTAGTTAAAAACGAATGAAATAGGTAAAGGACTAACGGTAAATCAGCTGTTGTGACAATAATGAGCCCGATGTGGAAACCGGTTTAACAAGCAAAAAAAATTAAATCACTAATGAGGTTGTTTACGTTTAAAAGTATCTACTTATTCATCGGTGCGATAAGCGAACAATGATGAACAGTATGGGAATTAAGTTAGATAAATAACGTAAACTTGATGAATGCAAATGAGTATGAATAGCTATAGCATATGAAGAGATCAACTGTGACTGATCCGTATTATAGCACTGTTTTAAATTCCTGGATAAAGAAAGAATGAAGAAAAGGAAGACAGGAATTAAGGAGATCGGAACGGACTCACTCAGAATTATGTTCCTCCCTGGGTAGACTGTCCTCTCTGTGTCCTCTACGACGCGTAGGCAATCGGACGAAGTGGGCAGTCCAAAGTCCACGGGCGGCGTGGCACAACAAAGACGGCGAATTTCTTCTTTGTAGAAAGGCTCGAAGGACCACTGTTTGAGTGTCGAGCTCCAGTTGTGATGCTGGTGGTCTCGACTTAATAAAACTGCTATTTTCGATGTATAGACTATATTTAACTTGGTTACAACAAAAAGGAAAGGGCCGATGTGTGCGCACGATAAGTGACGGCGAGCGAGTCTCTCGGAATGTTCGAGGGCCCAGCGTTAGGTGGGGCGCGCGGGCGTTGCGATGACGTAGGATAGACGATAGATCCCATTGGCCGGCGCGATGTGATGATCCGGAACAGTAGGGTTGTTAGTAAACCACACAAAAATAAATTGAAAAGGTGTTAGTACTTAAACAAAACAAGTTACACACACTAATTACTTCATTAATCTATTTCCTATCCCTGTGCAGGTGAACACCTGCCCAGTACACAGTAAACGCACTATAAATTTTGCACGCTAATGTTCTGAGGACAGTGTTAGTGATACCACGGACCCTTCTCAGCTTCATTCGTTTCCGAATGACTGCGAAGAAATCATCGATGGAAGCATCCGCAAACATTGCGGAAGCACTGCAGAACCCCCCGGTACTGCAGTGCTTCTGAGCGCACTCACTGACGGGCTCAACAGAACCATGTCTTCCGCATAACTATTATTGTTGATCATTCTTCCATCTGTTGAGCATCCGACCATGGCTCCGTTGTGACCGCAAATCAGCTGGTTAATAAACAAATTAAACAAACTAGAAGAGGTCAATCCGCCTTGTCTCACCGCATTGCAGTTTGTATTTCTGACTAAGCGTGTTGACCCATCTGACAGCATTCTTTTGATTACTGTACCAATATTTAAGGAGAGATACCAGCTCCCTCGGCACATTAGTCTCCTCAAGCAGTTTATGCCAAAGTATATCATATGAGACCAGGTCGAAGGCCCTCGAAAGATCAAGAAAACACGCATATACTGGTGTTTTTCTGTCGGTATAGTACCTTACTGTTTGTTTCAGACACATAATTGCCATTTCCATTGACAGGTTGGGTCTAAAGCCAAACTGCAAGTCATGTATCGAACTATTGAACTCGTTATTCTGCCCAGATGAAGCTGTTCAACCGTCATTTCGGGGTGGGCGAGCGCATCGAGTACATGGGCTGGGTGCACGAGGGCGTGGTGCAGGCGCAGCAGCCGTGGCAGACCTACCGCCCCAAGTTCCTGCTGCTCAAGGGAACTGACGTCATGCTGTTCGATGTGCCGCCGGTCAGTACATAAATACTATCAGCCTCTAATGGAAACGGAACTCATGGAAACACAGGCCTCCTCTCCAAAGGGGAAGAAGGTTGTAACCGACTATGCGGTCTCAGTCGAGATTCGTAACGCTTTGAATATTTGGTTTCCAGATGCTCTCTTCTGAATTCCTGTCTCCTGCAGAATAGGCTCTGCTTAATGCAGAAGCATTTTGGGCTCTTACTTTACTGTTGTTGATAATTAATTTAGCTAAAAATGTACATTTTGTTGGGAACATTTATAAATTACAATATTCTATTCTTTCCTTCGTTTCCCAGATGAACATAACCGAGCTAGCGAAGTGTCCGGAAACCCTGAAGGTATACCAGACGATGTTCCGCACAGTGAAAGAGAGCGAGACAGTGGACTGGCGCCAGCACTGCTTCCTGGTGCAGAGCTCTGCGGCCGGGCCGGGCGGCGCCACGGCGGCCGGGCCGCGCTACTTCAGCGCCGAGACGCGACAGGACCTGCTGCGCGTGGAGGCCGCCTGGACGGCCAACATCGTCAACTCCGTCATACGGCTTGGGGTGACTACATACTGCTCGCTTTTTGTTCAGACGAAACGTAGGCACTTACAATGAGGCACAAGGCCTTGTCCAAATAATGTGAATTCGCTACGAATCTCTCGCGCCTACATTGTGTTGTGGCCAGAAGGAGCGTACAACTTGCGCAAAATTTTGCCTCGATACGTGCACTCACTCAAGTTGGCGCGTAAACAGGACACACCAAGAAGTCTCGTGTCTCTATTTGCGCGCGAGTCAAGAGTGGCGAAGAGCACGCAATATTATTATATAATGAATTTTGAAATGAAATCAAATCAAATTAAAAAAAAATCAATCAAATCATCATTGGCAATGCCCTGTACCTACGATTGCGACAAATTCATCCCTTCTAGTCAAGATCGTAACTAAGCGACCAGTCACGCGAATACGCGATCATCGCGTTCATATTTCACTCATATGTTCTCCCAACAAAATAAACACGACGCGAACTGCGTGTAAGCAGAACGGTCTCTTTGGACATAACTTGATGGAATGCGATCGTCGCGCAAATACATGATTGTTGTTTTTCGAGTTCGCCGACCAAATGTGCGCGTCGCTCTTCAGACGACCCACTGACCGCTCTCTGTTAGAACAGAGAGACAATAATCGATCTTTCAAAAATCGTTACAAGCTTTTTGAATCAAGTGAAACGAAAAAAAAAGGTGACAAAAATAACACTTAGTCTATATTTTTTAAATCTAATAATTATAATGACCCTTACTTAACGATAAAATAAATAGAACAAGATACTGCCTGGTGCAGATAAGGGACGATTACAACAATTGATTTACGAAAACCGTTACATAGTTGTAACGGTTTTCGGAAATTGCTACGGAATTAAGTCTTAATAAATAGTATCAATTGTTATTATGTTGCGTATTAACATGTGCGTCGGAGCACGATGGCGCAATACACGCCGCGGGTCCGCACGTGTCGCTCGCTAGCGCCTGCGGCTAGCGCCTGCGGCTAGCGCCTGCGGCTAGCGCCTGCGGCTAGCGCGTGCGGCTAGCGCCGGCGGCGGGTGGTGGTAGGGGCGGCGGCGTCGCGGCGCGCGGCGGCGTCCTCCAGGCGCCGCTTGAGGCGCGGGTAGGGCGCCAGACACGACAGGAACGACTCGTGGTCCAGGCTGTCACAAGCGAGTTCATATCATCACCTGCTTAGCCTTTTCCCAACTATATAGGATCGGCTTCCGGTCTAGCCGGATGCGAATGAAAACCAGTTCAGTTTCCATGGATCGGCAGCCTATCCAACCTCCACGACTAAGCTAAGACTAAGCTCCACACGCACAATTACGCAACCGTATGTGACAGTTATATGCCACATCATATTTTAGAAAGATTAAGTGATGCCATAATGGTGGCACTGACCAAGACGACACTTTACAAAACCGGTTTTTTTTCCATCTTAGCCACATACTGTCGAGTGACTTCCAACATTCATTCACAAAACTCACATGTAAATCTCTGTAATCTCGAGCGCAATGATGGTAGCTGTCCTCGTCACGCCCGGCGATAGCAAAGCATTCTCGCCAAAGAAAGCGCCGTCTCGGAGATGTGCTACCTGTAATAAGCTCCATCTACATCGTCCAATTAATATGAAAAAACAAGACAATAACTGGTATTTTCTTGTTACTCTGTTTCTGAATCTGCTAATGAGTGGATGTGCGACGCCATCATCTATTGCATGCAAGCCATAAAACGGTCCAGTTTCTTTCAAGTAGTATCGCGAAAGCATGGCTTTTCATTGGGAGAATGTCAAGTGATGATGAAGTTGATCTTTTAGCATTTATTTCAATATGATACAGCATTTATTAAAATTATTTGAATTATTTAACTAATTGTTAATACTTTTCCGTTTCGGAAAGTTTTTTTTTTTTACGATAATCGGGCATTAAATTCCAAAGTTACATAACTTTTAGTATGGACGCTACGAAGTCAACCAAAATGCAAAAATGGCTGCCATTCAGAGGGGGTTGGGTTTAGACCCCACATGTAGAATAATTTTAATGATAAAATAGAGCAAACTATCACCCCCTAAAGTTTGTACAGTCCGAACCCGGACATATTGTATATTCGCGTAACATAAGGTATGTAACAAACCTCTCTTCCCGTGGCGTCCATAACGGCGACAGTTCCGGAAGATATGAGATGAATGGACTCGCCCGGCTTGTTGAACTCCACAACGGTCTGAAAATGACGACAGGATTATTGTTAATTTTTTATTTATTTTACATCTGCATCTTATTGAAAAGAAAATTACTGTTACATACCTGGCCAGGCATATACAAGGCTTGCTGTAAAGTGAATATGATCGAGTTTATGAGCGCGGCCGGCAAGTCCTGAAACATCGGCACGTTCATGACGAGGCGTTGGCAGCAGTGCATGTTGATGTCCTGCTTGATCTGCTCGTTGATCGTGGTGAGAATCGCCTCTTCATGGAAGAAGTGATCGTTGAACTTGTAGTTTATAAACAATCTAATCTTTCTCATCAAATACTTCGGCAATCGCAAGAACTGCATGTACTCCTCCAACTCTTTCGATTTCCCGATGAAACAGTACGATTCGTACTGCTTATATATTGCTAAGCGCGCTAATCCAGAACACGAATATGTAAGAAAGAAAACACCCATGAGCGCCATCATTGATGACAGCATCAACTCTGGCAGGAAGTGTGTGTCTAGAGGCGTGTAGTAACCTGCTCCGATGACCAGGCCGACCACCAAATAGAAATTTGTGATATACTTCTGAAATAATGAACCATCGTTCTGCTCGAACTGCGTAATGTGATATCGCCTCAACCACGTCATGAAGGCTTCGCTCCTCTCGTACAAATGGTAGCACAGTATCGGCACCTGGTAGTGGATGTAGGTCATCCAGTGAAAGAACATTACGAACATCACCAATATTTTGAGTGCCACGTAACTGATGTAAGATAGTTGAAACTGACCGATGACGTTCGTCCACTGTTCGGTCAAAGATATACTTCTTAGCAACTTGAATACAAACATGACTGTGTGGGATGGAAACTCACAGTCGCTGAAAGGAACTATTAGCTGTAAAGGCAAACAGCCGATGAAATCGAAAATAAAGTTGTTTTTGAGGTAATGTATTGCAATCTTTTTGGGGTCGAGGGTGATGATCTTATGTTCGTTGTCGAGGTAGCCGGTGATGAACTGAGTGCACAAATTGAGGAATGCTAATCCGTCCGTTAACAAGATAAACCAGTCGTGGGGAGACGGACCTGGAAACAAAATACGGTTATCGTTAGTTCGACATAGGTACGATATTATTTTGCTGTGACATTCCTACGTAAGATATATTGGCTTAGCTTTTCAACGTTCTCAGTGTGCTGACTTGACGGCCGGCAGCATCACGATACTGCGAAAACCCCAGAGGGCGATGGCCGTCAGGTCTATCAGGGGGTATCGCACAATCTCCTACAAGGCGGCTTGTGCAGTGGCCGGGTCACGCCTGCGGATCTAGAGCCGAGAGTCCACGCGTCACTACCGGTGGCGTGAGGAAGTGCGGACGCGGGGCGGTGAACCGATGCAGCGAGAGATCGAGTTGCGTCGGTCTCAGCTCCGCGAGGTTCTGGTGGCGGAGTGGCGGGACAGGCTTTTACGCCCTACCGCCGGCCTCGCTACCATCGGAGGGATCCGATCAGCATAGACTATATAATAATACTGAGATGACTGGCAAATTAAGCATTTCTTAGGCAGTGCCATCTAGTTACCAGGACATACACTAAACATATACCTACGTATTAGGTACTATAGATATTTCAATTATTTTTACTGTACAGAGTAGTATAATGTAGAATTATTGAAAAATCTGTTGTATTTAAACCTAAATAACCTATAAAATATATCAAAATTATGAATATTTCATAGGTTTAGTTTAACTAGGTACAACAGAATTTTCAACCATTCTAAATTATTCTGCTCGGTAAAGCTAATTCGTTCGGTTCGTATTACTTATACTAAACTTGTTGTTTCAAGGATAATAAAACAAGTACCAATTTTGTATGTTCATTATTATTGGGCCAAACAATACATTAGTTAACTTAAAAACTAAACATTAACTGCAGTGCAAGTTTGCCTTAGTAGTTTATCTTCCAAGATTTTCGGTAAATAGGGTGTAGCGAACTGAACTCGACATAAATTACACTCAAAATCAAGAAATAAACAGAATAATTACAAAATATGCGCAACCGCAGATATACCGGCAATTTAAAAATATGTCAAATGTCTCCGTGGACTGTAAAGTCAAGTCGAGACCACTCTCCCGACCCGCAGCAGACGCACCGGGCGTCGGCGAAGGGCGGACAACGCCCTCTTCCAACCCCCCTAAACGGGTCCACAGGGACGGCGGACTTGGGGACGTCTGCAGCCCCCATATAACTGGAACCGAGGCGGTGGCGCGTAGTGTTCCGCGCGCGCCCCTATTAGACGTCGCGGGGGGAGTTCTACACCTCACTCCCCCCGTGAACTTGAGGAAGCCCGCGGACGCGGGCCTGCACTAGCCGGGGATCGTGGAAGGCGCACTAGTTCCCATGATCCCCGGTGCATGTGTGGGAAGGGAACACCGGGGTGGTTTTTAGTCAGTTGGTGTCTGACAGATCCCTCCGCCCGCCCCAGGGCGGAGGACATCCGTGGGGATTTACCACTCCGGGACAAAAAAAAAGGGGTTCAACGTGATCTATACTGCAGGCAATGGAGAGGCAGCCTAGGCAAATGTGGGAGATCCAAACACTAACGCGAAGTAGAATTTAGGTATGCCAGGAACAATGAACTTACAAATAAAAAACACTTGCACTGGCATATAGAGGAAAACGGCGAACACGAAGAACAGCTGCATGCAGTCCCAGTAGAACTTGATAGGGCTGTAGGGGTGCCACACGTAGGAATGCTTGTGCCGCTCGCGTTCTTTGCGCAGGCGCCAGCGGCTGCGGACGAACAGCGCCGAGCCGTGGTGCCACGCGCACGGCAACACCAGGTTCAGCCACACACAGCGCTAGGGACAAGCGAACTCTTAAAACCACTAGCTCAACGGCATGTCAAACTTCAAATTCGTTTGCTTCTTAAAAAGGCTTCGTATTGATTTCACAAATAATGTTGCAGTTATTAGTAATTCGTCTTGTCAAGTCGACGTTACTTAGGTTGTGTGAACCCAATAGGTGGCAACGCTGTTTGCGAATCAGTGGCATTCTTTTGGTCATGAAATGAGCAAGTAAAATGACACTTAGGACACTCCAGCAAGTGGGTCAAGGTCTGATCAGAATCACTCGTATTGGGTGTTTTATGAATCATTAATGCCCTACTTCGTCAAATTATGTTTGCAGCGGCCTACCTGGGAACGATATCGATTGAGAGCTTGCCATATCAGTCACTGCAGATCACGCCCGGGAGGGAAATGTTTTAAATATTGAATTGTTATTAAATACAACAGAAACAACTAACCTGCTTTTGGAAAAAGTTGGCAGTTGGCGGCACATCAGCACATTTTGGTGGTTGCCATATCGTACAAACATGTTTACCGTGTCCGTGCATTCCGTTAAGCTATTTTATGAGAATCATTCACTATTTATTCTTACGAAATAATTTATACTTAGTCTGTTTTATTTTAACGCCGGATCCACACAATGTCAAGTAATTGACAATTCATGACACATCGATGTTGAAACATTACAAATTCCATATTTCTATCAAAAAGGTTTAATAGACCACTTGCTATTAGTCTAGTTAACATGTGCCAATTTGGCGAATTCCAGTTCTCCTTCTCAGAAAATTATGATCAAGGAGTCATTCGATTCGTAATTTCATCCAGAAAGTACAGGGTGTCTGCCGGCAGATTTTACACTTTAAAAATTTAAATGAATTAAACCAAGTATACAATGAAAGTCGTTTATTGATTATCGTATACAAGAATAACGCGGATTTTATTTTTTGAAAATAACTCTACTCAAATGGCGTCCTTTTAGCTGCAAATATTCTTGCAACCTTTCCTTCATGTTGGCGAAAACTCGCTTACAAAGTTCTGGTTGAATATTCGCAATCTCGCGTTGGATATTTGTTTGTAGGGCCTGTATTGTTGATGGCGAATTACTGTACACGCGAGTCTTTAAATATCCCCATAGGAAAAAGTCGCAAGGAGTCAGTTCTGGTGATCTAGGGGGCCAGGCTATATCGCCAAAACGACTTATTAATTTTCCAGGAAAAAGCTCTCGCACTTTTGTCATTAAGTCCCTAGCAGTGTGCAATGCCGCGTCGAATGATACCTCCCTCCTCGCTCCACCGCCTTGCTAGTCGCCGTAAACGCAATTTAAAGTTTAAAATCTGCCGGCGGACACCCTGTATTTGAAAAAGTATAAAATTAAAAAAATATTTTACAATTGCCATGCTTGCACTATAAACGTTACTTACTAGTACAGATTACTAAAAATACAAAATAATTACAGATATTTAAAAAGAATTTAGAATAATACGTCAAATACACAAAATATCAAAAGAAAATGTCACAATATGTCCAAAGAAAATGTAAAGAAAATTTAATACTAAAGTCAAAGATATATATATATATATCTTTATATTTATATATATATCCGCTGCACGCAGCTGCAGCCATCTGCGCAAGAAAGGAGAATCCCACCGCTCGGACAACACGCTCAGGATCCCGTTCGAGCCACCCCTACAGCGACGCAGAAGCGATGCACTCCTTTTCCGGATTATTCCGTAGAAGTCATCGGTAGTAGCATCAGCGAACATCGCCGATGCGCTACAAAACCGGGGCCGCCCCAACAGAATTCTGAACGCGTTGTTGTACTGGACACGAAGCGCGTTGTACGCCCGCAGAGTGAATTTGGTCCACAGGCTGCACGTGTAAAAAGTCTGGCAGTATACTTTGAACAAGGTTATTTTTACCTGTGAAGAACAACGTGCAAACCTGCGAGCCAGCATGTTGCACCGGACAGACAACGCCCTTCGCTCCCTCTCGATGTCCGCATTGTCAGACAGATCATCAGAGACCCAGAGACCCATCCTTGAATCGATCTACTCTATTCAAATGTGACCCGCAAAGAGTGACAGGTGGTCCAGTTAAGTAGCTTTTAGTACCAGCTTTAAAGATCATGTATTCACTCTTCTTTGGGTTATATCTGAGCCCATGGGCCTCCGCGTAGGCCTCACAAATATTCAAAAGTCTGCGCATCGCAGAAAGAGACGGGCTCAGCAACACCATGTCATCCGCGTAACTTATGTTGTTTATATACACCCCATCAACGGAACAACCGACCTTAGTGCTGCTGAGCTCCTCGATCAATTGATTCATATACAGGTTGAAGAGACGCGGGGAGGTTATTCACCCCTGCCTCACCCCACAGTCCAACCGGTATATGTCCGAATGCGACCCTGCCCACCTGACACTATTTAGCTGGTGACTATACCAAAATTCAAATAGTGCTATAATGTCGTGTGACGATTTCGTCTCGCATCGCAACTTACGCCATAACTTGTCATAATTTACTGTATCGAATGCTTTTGACAGATCTAAGTAGCAAGCATATACAGGCGTATTCCTGTCTGTGTAGTACTGAACAGTTTGCTTGAGACAGATGATAGCACTCTCAGTTGAAAGGCCAGGCCTAACGCCAAATTGGGCGTCGTTCAGAAGTAGGTGCTTTTCCAACTATTGGTAAAGCAAACTATCCAGTACCTTACTTGTGACTGTTGCTAGCGAGATGCTAAGCTGTCGACTACCAGCTTAGCATCAGGTACCATCCAATACCTACTGAGATATTATTAAAAAGCATTTAGCGTTGATTGCTGATGTACACCTTATTTTGACGTTTTATAGGTGGCCATGTAGGCCTATGTGAAATAAAATATTTTGATTTTTATGCCGGTTTACGGACAGGTTATGCTAGTCTGGGTTTAATAAGAGGGTTTTATAACTCTGTGTAAATTGGCACGTGTAAGATAAAACAAGACGTTCGTAGACATGCATGCCAGTAATTTGCTTGCATAGTAAATGAAGGTTCCGCTCCTTCTCACGCAGTGACGATCCCAGGCACGGAAGTGGGAACATGGTTGGCTGACGATGATGTGTGTTGTTACAGAAGAAGACGTTTACCGTGGTGCACATGGGCCGCGCGGCCGGCCTCACGCTGGACTGGTCGGCGGGCTTCTCGCTCAGCGAGGGCACGCCCGGCGCCAAGCCCGTGTGGGCTTATAGGTAAGCATGACATGCGAGCACGAAATAGCGTATATTGCGTATATTACATGGATCTTTTGTCGTTTGGTTATAATCAGAACTAGCTTCGCCATCTTGTTTTTTCTTTAGAATTCCCACAGTTCACCAACAGCACTATCACCACCACAATTATGTTATTATACGCAATTATGCTATTATTGGCGTTATTTAAGCGCCAAAAAAAAAATATAAAAAAAAAACAAAGTATTTATTTCAAGTAGGCCAGTTACAGGCACTTTTGTATTGTCGAAACAAAGACAAGAATAGTATGAAATAAAATGAAATTAATGAATGAGAAACTCCATGTACACTCTTTTACATCCTTGCAGCACTGGACTCATGTGGCTAATGGCAGTTTATTTAGCTTTTAGAAACATTAATATAAATTTACGTAACGTATATCTGCTGCTACAACAACAGTATGCAACTTTTAATTCTAATAGAATAGGCTTTTCAACAAAACGTAGTGCACACCTTCCTATGCGTTAAGTGAGTTTAGTCCCCCTAATTCCAATTATTTTGTTCATTAGGTTTTCTCAGCTCCGAGGATCTAGCGATGACGGAAAATCAAAACTAAAATTACACTTCCAGGACTCCGAAACTAAAGTTATTGAAACTAAGGTAACTACTTTAAGATATGTAACTCTTTTTGATTTAGAGTTGAGTTTACAAATTAGAAAACATACTTTATTGATTCTAACTAACTTTTTCAGGAACTAGAATGTCAAATCCTGCAGAGCTTACTGTTCTGCATGCACGCGTTCCTGACGGCTAAGGTAGCGTCGGTCGACCCCGCTTTCCTCGCGTCCATACAGCAGTCCAATTAGATCCTAACGCGATGTAAGGTCGGTTATTACTTACAATGTTATTCGTTACAGAAGTTTTCTTGGACAACTAATGGAATGTTCAGTTTGAAATTGTTTTTAAACGTGTTATTTGATTGAATGTGTTCTGACTGGAATGCAAAAGTACGATTTTCAATTGAAATATTCCAGAAGTTTTCTAAGTAACGACTTGATTTAGATTGATTGTAGTGACTAGATTTTATGTATTTACGATTGTTTAACAACCGAGCTTTGTATTTCAAGGTGTCTTTTGGGTGAAATGGTAATTAGTTACAATATAATAACGCGCTGCGTCAGCGCAAATACAGTCCTCTCAGTTATTTTACCTCTGACCTAGCGACACTACAACACCAGGTCAAAGTGATATTTGTTATCGTCGCAATAAGGTAACTTTTGGATTGCTGTTTTCAGAGGTTACATGGCTGAGAATGGACTGCATACGGTTTTATAAACGTTGAAAAATGGCATTATTTACAGAACGGACTTTTGTTTTTAAAAAGTATTAGTGCTAAAATGGTTTTACTGTAACTGATTGAACCTTGATTTTTATATACTTTCCTGGTAAATAGTAAGAAGACCAATGAATTAAGGAGTCCGAAATTAAAGATAACTGAACCGAATATTTAGTTGCCGCGCTCAGTATAATAATATTAATTGTCATTTAGTTTAGATGTAAAACAATATAAATAATATTTTAGTTAAAGGCCTAACACTTCGAACCCAAACAGCGAATGTTGAAAGACTAAAAAGTAAATGTAGCACTGTTGTCTCTTGCAAATCTATTTTTGAATCTTACCTCTATCGTTATAAGAGTGAAATTTTTACAGATATATCTTACCCTCGTCTTCCCTGTACCTAACTTCTAGAATTTTCTATTATTGCTTAAAGTTTTTCAAAAACACCATTTCACAAGAACGATTCAATTCACTTCAATTGTTAATACGATACGCGTTTTGAAATTAATCCATGCGGTCTTCAGATCTATTCACCTAAAAGCGGAGAAATAATTACGTCATTTTTATCATGTTTCGGTGGATATATATTTGTATGCACATGCCTCTCACCTTGCAATAGGTGTCTAATTCTCCAATCTCCCATCTCCAAATAAATTTCTCTCATGAATCTTATGAGTCTCCAAAAGATTAATTTAAGGTTGTACATTCCGATCCAAAATACCTTAAAAGCTGCATAATATATAGAATCACTTTGTTAAATTTTAATATCTCTATGTTAACATGACGATCGACAAATAACTATGTATAATTATCTCGTTAATTATATCGTAAAATATCCTCGTAGCACAAGTTAACAAATACTGCATATTCTCATAATTATGAAGTATTTGCTAGTCTGTAGTAGGCGCCATTATTGTATCAAGGATATTGTTGATCGGCGATTACAAATTAAAATCTATAGGATCGTTTTAGCCATTTTACTGTATCAATTTTAAGGGTAGTTATGGGGAAGTAGAATTGACTTTATTGATTAGCTATTAATATTTGTTCTTTGTGATCGCCTGTCTAATAGTCTAACATCTTTCGACTTCTAACCTTGAGCGGTAACTACCCCTTAAACATCTGCTCAGAATATAATGGTAAATCATTATAAAACTCTCATCTTAGGTCAACACTTTGTACAAAAATTTGATTAGTTAATATATAAAGTGGACTAACATAAAATTCCAATAATTCACCCAATAACCAACTTCCATAAAAGTAAGTTTTATGCAAATTAATTTTGAAATAAATGTTTTGTTGGCGAAAGTGGGCCACAACTAAAAGGGGCTCTCATTAATTAAATTCAACGCGATCAACACAATAACTAAACTGGCTTCATGAGCTGTCAGTGTCAATATTTCATGACAATTATGACGCTGACAGCCTGTGCTGACAGCTCTCGAACGCCGTCTAGTGCTAGAGTTCCGTTTCACTGGTGAAATTCACGTTAAATAAGAAGAGGATAAATATGATATTAAAATCGACTAAATACTCATTTTAGAAAGTTATACTCAACACACCAAAGATTTTTAACGTTTGATCGTTCAATATTGTTAGCGGTAGACTTGTGTACGTGACATTTTCTTGAAAGAGGCTATTTAATGACTGAGAATTATGGAAAGCTTTAGCATTGACTCTATATTAATTGGATAGGTGAAAATTGGCATCATTAGTCGCTTTAGTAGCCGAAATCTTGGGTTGTTTTAAATACATAGCAACGAATTTAATATTACAACGTCGTTCTGATTGGTTCTCTGACCCACTATTTAAATCATCCTTTTGATGGCAACCTCATCTGTTGTTATTAATATAACTTCTGTGCTAAGTACGTAGTGGTGTAAAATTAGGAATTATAAAAAATATGAAACATTTTAAATTGTTTGAAATTGGTAAACTTTTGCGCTTGCTTCATATCATTAAATTTAAGTAAATTAATTATATCATCGACACTGATATGTTATCGAAATCATAGATTTTCCTATACAGGGTATTGCTTAGTGGCTGTTTAAGTCTTTATATTTATATTTTAAAAACTTTTAATTATAAATTTTATAAATCACATTTATCTTTCTTTAAATCTTTTGACTGAATTTTGATTCTCGAAGTATAACTTCCGTAGTAAAGCTTAATCAAATAATAATTTATTTTATTATATGCTTGTAAAAGTAACTTGTACAGCCACTGATTAATCACCACTCTATATAATTTGTTGAAATAAAATGTTATATTTTATGTGTGAAGCTATTTGCCTTGGGGCTCTATTTAACATAGTGTTTACGTAGATGTATGTATTATTTTTAAATTAACATAATTATTTAGTAAATAATATTGTATATTATATTAATTTGTGTAAGAAATCGTCTGGATCACATTTTAAAATAATTTCATAGAAATACTTAACTGTAACTTTAATATCATGTTTCGAATGACATACCTCGTTTTTGTATACGAGAGAAAGATGCCTTGTGCTAAGTGATTGCTTGAAGAGTTTCTCCATTCAAGAAAACCTTTTTAATTCACGGCCCAGGGTATACGTGCAAGCTAAGAATCGGCTAGTCTTCGTTAGTCGACAATAATATGTACTGACTAGACTGATATTTTGAGAAGATAAATATCGACAATTACGTGAACTACTATACGATATCGATAAGCTACACGTCGATAGTAAGTCAACTAATATAAAATGTCATGTCCTAAGTAGGCGATGTAGTGCAGACAGAATTAGGCCACTCGTAACTGCCAGACCATTTCTTTTTAAAACATTAATTATAAGCTGAGATCTATAAACTTTGCATAGATCGTGCTTTGACTTGGACATGTTCCCGCCTCCATTTTGCACTTGTAGTTTGACAGTTGTGCGACAGTGACAGACTAAAAGTACATCTGTAATGTTCATAAATCTCAGACTAAAAGAGTTTATTATGAAGTAATTGTTGGCGTCTTCTGCTGAAGATTTTATTGTTTCATTTGTACATTGTATAGTTGTTTGTACAAAGCCTTGTGTACTGTCAATTTGTACTAACGTCGATTGTAATTACAGTAGTAGGCGAGTGTTGAATTAGGACTATATCTTTCACATGCTCTTCTCTTATTTCCTTAGCTAGTTCATCGCGATTTGACGACTGTTGTATTTTTATTTGCAGTAATAAAGTATTTAGGGCTACGTTAACTGAAGGGACACTTGAAATTGATTTGTGGAGCTTTCTTTTGTAATATGTAAACTTTGTATTCGACACAATTGTTTTTCATTGTTAACAAGGTGTGTGACAGATATGGACCAATTTTTGTATGTTACTTACATACAAACAGTATTACACTATAAAATAGCTCCAGACGAATATTCTGTTTATTTTATATTTATTTTTACATTATCATAATAAGTAAGTGCATTCACGTATTCGTTTTGTGAATAAATACAATTAATGTCGGACATTATGTGAAGTAGCTGAATTATTCGGTAATCGAATGTTTAAAAGGCGATTACGCTTACGTCATCGCACGTGCGTACGTGTGTGTGTGCATGTCTACGTGCGTGCGTGCGTGTTTGTGTACGTACGAGCGTGCGTACTTATATATTATGTGTATTATATTATACCGAATAACATCATCATAACGTGATTTGTCATAATACTCCTCTATTGAGACTGTAAGTTAACTTTAATTTTCGTAATTTGAGGCTTTTTCGACTTTAATTTTAGTATATTTTTATTTTATAAGAATGTATATTTATTTTATCTTTTTTGATTGCAGCTACATTGTGTATGCTTAGAATTTATTTTAAAGTAATTATTGCTTATTTAATTGCTCAGGACACCTTTCATAAATTCATAGTAAGTATATCATCATGAATCTCGACCATCACATTATTTTTAACAGTAAAATATTCCTTTTTATTACGTAATTTTATATTAATTTAAAGCATGAGCGTTTTTACATTTACATTCTCATTCTGCTCATTCCTTTCCTTGTGAACTCGTGTGTAATTACTGTAACAGATCAATCGATTAGTCAATTTAGAGAAAATACTCAAGACTGAACTTGGATGTTGTGCGAACTCTTTTATTTGAACTCATGCTTCATACGAGGACCGTTTTGATAGACTGACTCCACATATATTAGAGAACAAAAAAAAAATACATTGATAAAGGTAAAATAAATAATATATTGGGGATTAGACCTTGCTGCAACTTTGGCCCATCAATTTGTTTTTACTTGAGTTACCCTTCGTGAAGACGGATTATATTTTACTTTGTGAGAAAGAGAGTCAATTCAAAAGTCAATCAATAAATGTAACAAAGTTATTTATTAACAAATAAGTAACTAATTAAGTAAGTAAAGTAAACCGAAATTAATCAATCACGTTTATCAGTGCGCCTTCAAAACGATCCTCGATGTGTTTAACTATTTAGTTTAGCTATGAATTATCGATTGTAGCAGTATTTAACAAGTTATGTACGTATAATTAGTTCAAGTAAATTGATGAAAACTAAACTGAGGTTTATTATGCAAACTTACAAATGAAACAAGCCATCTTTATTAATCTCTTTTTATTGTAATCATACATATTTTCAGTTAAATGCAGAATACATATTTAGTATACATATTGTATTGCGTTAATAAACCTCAGTTTACAAAGTAATGTCGGCGTAGAGTTTGATAAATCTCGGTTATAACGCAGACCCACCGATGTTAGAGACCCACATCATTAGTAATAATAAAACAATATTTCCCAACACTGGCTGGTAATTGTATAACGAGTTAAATGACTTGGGGTGCCACCATCGTTATTATCAAAATACTTGTTTATCTACATTTTTGACTTAATCAGATAGCGAACTTATGATATCAGTTACAGTTCGCTCTTTCATTTCTAACATTCACATAGAAGGGTCAAGCGATGTTGGCGCCATCTATATCATCATCCGACTCAATAACCGCCCTAATATATAAAGGAAATGTACCACGTCTAATTAGGTAGAGGCTAACGCCTAGTTATTTATACCTATTGTTGATTAATGTAACTATATTGTATCCATTAGTAAAATATTAATTCAATTACTACTGTAGTTTAAATTTTATTCGCTTGAAGTAGTTTGGAACCTTTTCACTATTTAATAACTTACATTCCCCTGTCGTAAAGTGAAACACTGAGATCCGACCTAACGGATTGGCCACGACACGCATGTCGCGACTGCGGAAAAAACAAATGAAAGTAATTGCTTCAGCATGCCATACGAGTGATGTCACTTGCGACTTGTAACGCGAAGCAAACAAATAAAACGCGCGTTTTCACTGGCGCAAGTCGAACGGGGCGAAATAACGAAAAATGAACTTGATGGTAATAACCAGTGCCTCTTTAAATGGAATGCATTTTTTTAAAGAATTGTGGAAATAAAACACGTTCTTTATTATAATATTTAATCCAAGCTTGAGGAACAAAGTAAAGCTACACAAGGGGGTACAAGCGACACGCTCGGCTCGCCACAAAGACAAACTAACGACACAATACTAAATGTTCTGTACGAGGTCAACTTAACTTGTTTTAACCATCTTAATATAAAATGAATTTGTGCGAGATACCACTCAATAATGGTTTCGTAAAGATTTTTGTAATGCAAATTTTCTGCGGACTTTGTTGGTGATGGTATCTGTCTACATTCAACTCTGCAAAAGTAATTTAAGAAGTCTGCAGAGCTACATACTATGGCGTAGCAAATGTTGACTTATTCTCAGACGTGGTATAATAATATAAATTGAATTGTTATAAAACGTCACTTTAGTATTTTAACCTATAAAATAAATGACCTAACTGAAAACCTCATTTACAATCACAAAGCCATCTGACAACAAAAGTCTTTAAATTATTTGCAACACCAACAACTTTACCAAACAATTCACATAAACTCTGCAAAACTACTAATTAAAACTAAATATATCAAGCACATAAGTTTGCAGGATCGTATAAAAACAGGAATCACAAATAGCTTTTGAAAGCGACACCTTCCTAGCACACATAACATCGATATAGCAAACATGTACGATATATTCCACAGATATGAGCTTGTATATAAACGGAAATCTTCTAAAATAGTGGCATTATAGTACAGAGTAATTTGTGCGTATCTATTACGTGTCTACATAATTATATAATTGTTAGATTATATTAATAAAGGGACTTAGTGATTGTTTGTTGATACAATTGGGTCAAAAAGAGCACGTACCTATATAAATCCACATTATATGGAGGTACCACGCAATGGGATATCTCACTTCCACCATCACGTTCAAAGAAATTTTGGCGTGAATAATAAAAATAACAATGCAATTTTAACAAGTGTTTAAAACGTTGCCTTTTTATATGATATTTATTTATTTACTTATCTTTTACTCAAATCTGCCCAGCATAGTCCCAATTATTACTGTAATCTAATTTCTTAATGACAAATATCTAAACTACGAAGGTTGATTCATTAGTCTAGATGTTGGAAAAATACAAAAGTTCGATAAATCAACAAACTAGGCTACGGAGTTGATTTCCGACGAAATATTGTCTCATCACTTTTATTGTCTTTCAAACCTTCCATTCTTTACCAATACAGAAACAATTGAATAGAATTCTTTTAAACCACAGATAACCTCCTCTAGATTCCGTATCATAAATATTTTGTTTGAATTCGAGTTCACCAAATGTAGCGTAGGCACGCTGTGCGCGGGGAGTGACAAGTGCAATCCGATTGGCTATTTCAAAGTGAAATCACCAGCCGTAGTGATTAGATTAGATTCAACTTTATTTTCAGACAACACAGTCCATAGTTTTGTTAGTATTTTTTTGTGTTTTGTAGTGATGGGACAATGACATTAAATGTGGATTCTGACGTCGATATATTTTTTTAAACAGAATGATATATTAATATTCCCTTGCAAAGATGCTACTTCATTACAATGTGTAATAGATTACCGAATATTCCTAATGAGCAAATTTTAATTTTTTTACATGCCTTTGGTTTAATTGACGGCTGAATTCGTACAAAACCTGATTATTTTTTTCAGAATGAACCGTAAATTGTATGCATTTATATTTTAATTGAACTATTTTGTCCAAATAAACAACAAAATATCGATAGCATCGATATTTTATCGATATAGATAAGCAAGAACATATTGTATTGCTCATGACACTATTAGTTTTGTGCGAAAAAAACGGTAATACAATAGTACCTAATGAGTGAAAGGGAAAGACATCAACGAGAGTCACTACCTCAGCCACTATAAGTTGAGCTCTTTCTAAAATGGTTGATTTTACTTAACATTTGAATATTGTCCCATCTTTTTTTTATAACTCAATGTCCTGGATAATTTTCCTCACTATTTAAGAGCGTTTACGTCTATCGCGCGAAGTCAAGTTTAGGTAATTCAATGCATTTTTTACACACACAGAAGCGCGCGTGCCTGTGTGTATAGCGCTGGCGCGCTCTCGCGCGCTATAGTCAAACTAACCCACTATGATCCGTTCGAGTGCAATTGTTGTAGTAAAATTTATTTTGAATTTGAATTTGAACGTACACGGATTACTAAAGTACGAGTGCATAAAATAAGTATTCAATAATATATTGCAAGTATAGCTATAATTATGATTAATATTAAAGTCGTTTTTTAGTTATTCAAACATGAATTTGTTGATCTAAACTTTAGAAAGAAACCGAACTTCGTTAATTATTATTGATTTGTGACTGATTAATAAATATTTCTTATTCTATTCAAATAAATCACTTTATACGGATTTACTTACGTTTATTTTATATTATATTTTAACCTGACGCGATGTTCCTCTTAGTGACACCTCTTATGAGGGAAATACAATAGGTTGGCGTTAACTTTAAAAACAATTTATGTTCTTATTTACAAAAAAATAAGTAAAAGTTTTAATAAATAAAATTCGTATGTAAAAAATTGGGTAGATATTGGTTGTCACTAAAAATATTGTCAGTCATCAAAAATAATAATAAAAAAATTTAATCATCAAAGTACCAAGATTTTTTAATCACACTATAAACGTCCGCTATCCTTCCAAGTACGACTAAGGTCAACTCGGGTCAGGCAGAGCGCCGAGCGACATGTCCTCTCTCTAGAAAGCCTCGCGGCGGTCTGATTTGAAATTGCTCGCGCGCATTGATTTATAGTAGTTTTCAAATATTTATAGAAAAATAATCACTGTAAATTATTTGAAATTTTAAATTGGATGTTTTAAAGCATATGTTCTTCTATTATATTATGCTATTATCATATTAAATCAAGTAAGATATATCGGTGAAAAAATCATTTTAATTCCTTAATATTTTACATTGTTTGAACTTTAATTTCTTATATAAAGAAACCTAAATCAAAAAATTTTCTTCTCCAACTATATTCCTTAGGATCTTAGCAATAGGTAAAAAAAAAATCTAATTAGGTTTGCCAGTGGTTTCCTATAATTAGAGCGTCGAAACTGACGCTAAAAGGGAAATTAAGAAAACCTCTGTTGAGTTATCTTGATACAATTTACCAATACTCTATTAATTGAAATATTTTTCTCCCCAACTATTGAGACAACGAAATTTCCTAAAGTTATTAGTAATTATCATTTTTGTAAAATAAAGGGTTGATGGTATTAAAGGGTTTGAAAAGTACTGTTTTGGAGTCAAACAGCGCATGGACGGCGTAAACGCTCTTAACAGCATAGCATATTTTTTTAAAGAAACCGTAACAATCAAACTTTCATACATATTGAATTCTCTAAATTGCTAGCGTCATCATGGGTCTACTTTCTGGCCGACACTGAAGAGATTGATACGCGCATTGAGTTATATTAGGGCTAAGTCACAAATGTGCGGCGCGCATAAGTTGCCTTCTTTGCGGAATCTAGAGGAGGTTATCTGTGTACGTAGTACATTATGTATGTAATTGAGATTAATTGATATTTTTGCGCATACAATACTCGATGGCGAGAAATTGACAATATCTAAACTTTCGTAAGACTTACATAGGTATAAAAATATCTAAAGATTTCAACAGAGTAGAAATTAGTCTCAAATAATATTATCTTAGCACGTTATCAAAGAAGTAAGCTCCCATATCATTTTATAATTTAAAATGATAACAATTTAGGACCAGCCCAGACACTTAGATTCTGAAAAAAAATTACCTATACGTTATTGTAGATTTTTCCTAGAATGGATAGAACCTAATTACATGTAAGTACTTCGTCTTATTTCTTTGATAATGTGCTAAAATTAGTTGGTACTAGAAAATAAGTATCCAGCTAGTGAACAATATATATTAGTAACTGTTAGTAAAGAAACACTCATTAATATCTAATAAATATTTTTCTACAACGATCAACATTCAATAGGGGCCAGTGTACGTACACCGATGCGAGCACTAGACAGTGACGTCTTACTAGTGACGTAAACACCACTAAACATTTAATACACAACCGTTATTTTAGCCTGAAATGCGTGGCTTCGATGAAAATCATGTAGGACTAAGGAATTTGACAAAACAATCGACTAAAGCAATGTAAGTCAAGTTCCAAGCTTGATGTAAAGTTGTTCACGGGTATTTAGTGGTTAGGTCTTCACTTTATTCCACGTGGATTTTTTAGCAACGGTAATAAACAATTTTTCAGTTTTCTTTTAACACTATATAATAAATTCCGTCATTATTTCTATGAAAACTTAACCACTAGAACCACCAGTAGAAATTTAGAGTTATATATATTTTTGTTCATTATCAAAATATTTATTGTCGATAATTACTATAGTCACTATTTCTTTACAAATACGTATGTATCTAATAATTTTATTACCTATTAACTATGGGTTGGAGTCAAACCTGCTGACTCGGAGAAGATATGCTTTGAACACGACACAATTTAGTCTACCATAGATTTTATTTACCAACAGCAATTATAATCTACAACAGTATACAATATACGCGATACATGTACATTTAAACATGTAAAACTACGTTCATATAAACATTAAGAGCTGAACATGCATATTCCACACATGTTCTATATAAAGCCAAATACCAATGCATTTTTATGTTTATTTATAATTCTTTAACGAACTTAGTTTCGTTTGAGACACATCTCTATAAATTAAGCTTCGCTACTACAGAAGTAACTTGGACAGACTAATACAAATGAAAAGTGCTCGCCTGTTTAAATTATATTGAATAATAAGAATATAGAGTCGCTCCATCCCAGTTATTAAGATTGGTTGTAAATAAATGCGATGCCGATGGCACCTACTATTCATTCCTACTTGACAATGAGAGTATTTTTTTTTTGATAATTTAGTAGTACATTACTATTTTGACACTCTGGGTCGGTTTTTAAATAAGTGATTTTGGTTCATAAAATAATTTTACTTTGTTTCTTATCAGCCTTCGTACTTCAACGCTACCTGAACGTCCGCCCAGTTCACCCAAAAAATATTCATAAAAATATAAGAGAAGAATAATTTTGTGCGAAAATAATATTAATAGAAAATCGCAACCATAAAGGCGAGTAGAAAATAAACTTAGCAAATGTACTGAGTTCTATAATGCAGAGTTGGTAATGCAGAGATCACAAGTATTATAAGATGTCACAGAACACTAAAGCATGGCCCTAAAATACTAATTTATTTTATTATACCTAACCTAACTTACTATCTAATACATCTAGGTTATATGGAAACGAGAACAGATTAAATATTTTGACATTTTGAATAATTTTGATTCATCCCTCTTCATTCTGTTCTCGTTTTCAAATTACTTTAATTCAGTCACTACATAGAAAAAGATGAGTTCATAAAAATGATCGTTATGATTATTTCTTTCAAATTATATTTGATAGATATTGAGATAAAAAAAGAGTTAATCTTTTTGACATGATATTAACAAAACGGATAAGTTCTGATATAGTAATTTTATGTATTTATATAATTTTTACTCTCGTAACACTAGTAGAAAGCTCGAGTTGAAAAGGAGACTCATAAGAAGTCAACAACCATACTTCCATGTAAACGTAAAATATACATATTTTGTGCGATGTGAACGAGAACTATGGCAATTGTCAACACATATAATATGCCATTTTTTTAGGCCGAACGTTGAGGCTAGTGGAGGCCATAGACTATTATAATGCAGTGATGTAGAGTAACTCAGTTATTTAGATAAACTCTGCAGTTTTACTATAAAAGTTAATAGCGATAAGTATTTATTTTTATCTGTATCCTATCTCTAAAGATTTTTATGACACTTTCATCATGTAAGCCAACAAATTACTTCAGTGAAGCCATTCATGTTCACATCGCTGAAGCGTTTACTCCATTCTATACTTATATAAATACACCTATGTTATTTTGAGCATAGCTTTGTGCTATAACCAGGTCTTGTTAGAGACCGCTTCAGATCGCAGAACATCTAGAAACGATACGACAAATCAAAACATTACCCTTATAAAAGGAACTAAGTATATTTTTCTCCTAAATTTAAAAAATATGTACCACACCTACATCTACTATATCTAATAATATTATGATGTCTTAAAATCTATTAAAGCTATTTCTCTAATATAATTACAAGTTCCATTAGTTTCAAGGTTTTAAAAAATGACGCACTACCTATGTGTAGAAATAATACTGAAACAGAAGTATCTAAATTGTATATTAACAAAGCTTACACTACGTCTGTTAGTAAATATATTGTCAAAAATTGTTATTGTCAAATATCATTTCTGTATCCTACATACATAGATGAAACGCATTATATTCCACTTGGAACTTTGCCACAAAATCAAAGTATTTACATACATTTTCATTATATTAAAACTTTTTATTGTCATTGAATTTCATTTTTAAATATTCTTCATTCGTTACGATTTTATCGCTTAAAAACCCGGTTTTTATTTATTGTCTTGAGAAAGAAGTTTAGAACAGCGTAGATTAACACCTATTTTTATTAAATATTTGTTGTCTATATTTTTTTAACCTGCATCCATGTGATGGGATTTAATTTTATTCTATAAAAGCACTTTCCCCTAAACTACTAACATCAAACACCAAACAAACATACACTTTAATTCTATACCACATTACCACCCTTATGTACCACCTTATTTGTCACTTGTGGCCTCAACTTGTCAACTTGTCAAACTGTGCCCAAGTGCCGTCCACCTGGTGTGACGGACTCACGACCACGTATTACAAATAAAGATTTCCTCCACTAGTTACTAACACAGAATAGAAATAAACAAACATAAGGAGTACAGTATTAAAACCAATCATCCTAAGTCTGCTAAAGCTTAGAGAACACTACATTACTTATAAAAGCAGCTTATATATAAAATTCACATTATTTAAAACATTTCTTCATATGTATAATAATAATGATATATCTATGTCACTGATAATGACTGACTACCCCGAGAAAAAGTATCGAGGGGCGCGAGGTGCGCCCAGTCGCCATGTAAAGTCAAGTCACGGTTAAACTTTAATACAATATCGACTTGTTCGCTTCATAATAAATGATTTACTATCACAGCTTCAAATAATTTACATCACACGATATACGAGTGATATGTGATAATATTTAGCCATATTATTGTCGTAGTCGAAAGCAATATTTAAGTCAACTCCCCAAGACGTAATATAATTTATGCGTCGAAACCTTCGTGTATATATTTATTGTATATATTTAGATTTTCTTGAAAAATTGACTTGCCTACTAAATTTTACGATTGTATATATTTTTTTTAAGTATTGTCATCAATTAGTATTTATTGTCATTATAAATATTTATTATCATTATCTTAGTTCTCTGCAAAACGTGCAGAGTCGTGTATTCTCAAGTTAATTTGACACCACTTAAGAATAATAAAGTACCTTATAAACTTTTTGCGTACTTGTAATTCACTACTAACGTAAACACAAATATAAATCTAAACACAGTTATTTCATGTTTACAATATCCTCAAATATATGTATAACGTTTAAAAAATAGTTGTATATCCTGGCTAATTCAATTTTTAGAAATATAATTCTTGATTTTTTCTATTCCAAAGTGATGTCATCAGTATATTCCTTCTTATATGTCTTCTGACTTGGCGTCATCGTCGTTGTACTGCGCGATCTGCTGGTGTATCCAGGGGATGAACTTGGGCACGTACGCGTACACGCCGGGCAGGCGCGGGTGCGCGCACTTGATGCCCCACGACACGATGCCCCCCACGTACCAGCGCATGGGGTCGTCCGGATCCTTGCACAGCAGGGGTCCGCCTGAGTCGCCCTGGAAATCAAGGGAGGGAGAATTTGTAGCGCATCTTTTAAGTATTACGATTTGAGATTCAGTGGCAAATACAACAGGTAAGCCAAAGGTGACACGAAAACTAAAGTTACGTACGCACTGACAGGTGGCTTGCTTAGCGGTTCCTAGAGACTAACGAGTAGCGAAGTAAAGTTCTGGAATCTCATCCGGCCGCACTGCGCGCTTGGTTCCTTCGCTAATCGCCTAGCATGTATCAAAGCCACCTGTCAGTGCGTTAGTAGCCTAAGTTTAGTTGATTTAAGGTTTGCCATTCTACTTTAAGTCGATTAAAAATACTGGATAACTTTTTGTCTATTTATTATAATAAAGGGGAATCTTACAAAGACTTCGTTGTACCGTTTATTTTGGCCCATAAATATTGAAGTTGCTACATTAAATAATACCTTTACCTAGGTACTTATTTATCTAGGTAATTGCCAAATATCACTTTCATCAACGTTTGAACTTCGTGAAATAGGTAGTATGTTTCCGGTAGACAGAACGAAGCTTTTAACACGAAATGTAATAAGGAAAAAGTATTTTTGTTGTCACAAAAAATCAACTGATCACGTTGGAGAAATTGACTTGTTTTCCTCGAACACGAAGATTGTCTCAAACTCAAATACACTCGCACGGGAGCTACGTTCCGAGTTTTGCTGTATTCTAAAGTGTTGCAATCTTGTGATCATTTTAAAATTGAATTTTTTCAGGAGCAACTCTTTTAAATCCAAGATTTGAATATTTTACAAAAAAACAAAAAACTTCACTATGTCTTTCTTTCTTTCTTTTTTCACTTTCCGAATTCAACAAAGTTTAGACCGGTGTTTTAGAAACGTACACAGTACTGCAATCTAAATAAAATGTTGTAATGCAACCTCATCCCATTCTAGTACGTATAAGTAAAACTGATATTTAACAAGCCGCGTCAGCAAGCCCTTAGGCTTTGTCCACGCGTCGGGTTGCCCTGACCCATCTTACTCATTGTCACGCGACCGAAAGTGCTGACTCGTTACAATTTAATTTTGATCCCGCTTTGACGATGTGTTAACTAATGGTCTGGGTGATAAACAGTATTATGATATTAATAAAATATTTTTCAAAAGATATAAGTAAAAACCTTATAAGTTTTTATGACTGAAAGGTCTTAAATTATACTTCTAAAAAGAACAGTTCATTCAAATTTACTACAGTTTATTTTCCGAAGTCTTTGGTAACCTCAAGATGGCAAATTAAAATATTTCCGTTCCTTCTGCAATGCTTTATGAATTGTTTGCACACTTTGTACAGCTGAACGAAAACGGGTTTCTTACTTAATACTGGATAACATGAGTGCAAATATTTTCTAAATCAACATCGGGTTTCGGATGATCTCCGAAGTAGGTGAGTTCCCTATTTTTTTCAGCAGCTAGATAAACAGTCACAGTTTACCAGAGAATTGGGAAACGAAACACTATTAGGAACTCAGCAATAAACCTATACTCTCTTTAAGTACTCAATCAAGATTTCCTGGTTATTAATTAACCGTTTCGGAAAGGCCGTAGAACCTCAATTTGCATCTGACGTTGGCGGTTAAAAAGTGATCCGTTGAATCGAACTCACACAAGACGAACTAAAATATTTTTTTAAATTTGTATCAGCGTTAACGACGATGAAAATGTAAAATAAATGTATCGAACTGACATAAGCTACCAAAAAGCTTAGATGTGTCAATTCCAGTTGCTCAAATAGGAAATGCTTTAAAAGTGTTTGTCGGTTGTCTGGATTAACAAGCCGTTCTTCGCGTTCTGCAACTTCTCTCACGTTGCAGAATGAGAACAACGGTTTGTTAAAACAAGTTGAAGGAAGACTATCTAGATGAATAAGGTCTACTATCTACAAATATTTGTGTGTTAAAGTTGTTCTGTTATCCTATTTCACAAGCCACAAACTTTAACATCCCCGAGCGACATTATAAAACTATACCAGCGGGATATTAGCACGCTTCACTGAACCGTTAAAGTGTAACGTTCATAAAGGAACTCCAATGAATTCGGGCGAGTGGAGTAAATACGAGCTCCTTATTGGACGGCTGAAGCAAAGAGATGTTTATTGTCGACGGCTCGCAACCCACTCGCTTATTGGATTTACCTATTGGCTGAACAAATATTTGTTTGGGAGTCGTATTAGAACATTTTTTAGTTTTATTGCTTCACGGGCATGTTTTCTTGAGGACTTTATTAGTGTGTCAAGAGCTTTTCGTTAACTTTGAAGACAAATTGTTGAAGCAGAAACTTTCATTAGTTGTTTTTCTCTAGGTTGATATTTATTTTCTCTGGAGCATAAAATGTCATTTGCTGTACGTGTCAAGGCGTTTGCATGGCCAAACTCGCGTTCCTGTGGATCCACAGTCGCGACGTGAGACTATTCATGCAAGTGCTGTACTACAAAATACTTTTATGAATGGAAGGTACCTGCGCGCTGCGTCAACCGCTGCTCTTTCCATACCGTTTTACTTTCATAGTTTATACTTCATTGCGCCTGTATATGTTTTCATAATAGGAAAGAAAAAATATCTTGAATTAAATTTATAATTTTAGGATCGTAACGTTTATATATTACATCGTGAAATTGTTCAAGAAACGAGTTGCTTAGCGTTTTCATCATAAACTTGTTTATTCTGAATTTTATGTAATGGTGGAATTTGATAATTGCTTAATCATATTGTAAAGAAGAAGTGACAATTTATACTGACCCTGGGCCCAGTGTTGTAGCACTTAATCAATAATAATATTTTATTAGAAGATACCATGACGCTAATCAATGAAAACAATATACAGCACTTCTAAAATACCGATTATCATCACTAATACCTGAACTTAATCTTTGTATTTACCATACATATACATCTATATACGAGTTCAGTGATTATGAAGTACCGAATGACTTTAATGACTCGGTGCTGCTACCAGAATCGTCTCCTTACTTGGGAACTCCTGAACGGTTAATAGCACGGAGGTGCCATTTTTTGTACACGTTCAGAGCTCTCAACAAAATATCATGTGATACCAAGACTTAGTGCTGCTGCCAGGATTGTCTCAGCACGTGGGAACTCCTGAACGGTTAAAAACACCGAGTTGGCATTGTGTATACACGTTCAGAGCTCACAACAAAACATTTATAATACCAAGTCTCGTTACTGCTGCTCAAATGTATGGAGACGATCTTATCGATCCTCCAAACATCGAATAGCACTACTTTATTTTGGGCAGTGGTGAGCCAGTTGGGTTTGATTTACGAATCGTGGGTTAGAACACTGTCAGGTACTTTACTATTTACCAGTTATTTAATCACCATTGCTCTAAAAAGGCAAAGGAAAACATTGTGAGGAAACCGGGGCCCTGCTCTGCTCTCGGTGCATTACACAGCCTATATCAGTAGGAATATTATAGGCTAATTATTTACTACCTACTAGCTATTAAGACATAGGTACATAGATTCATTCAAATGAAGATGAAACCTGGCTGCAGCACGAAATCTTGGTTAAACATGTCTGGACGCCTTAGGGCAATGATCTTCGGCGCCATAGGATGTGAACTATGGGTGAAAAACATGGGTATGTCACCTGAACAGATACAGGCTCGGACCGTGTTCTGCGCGCACCTCTCTAGAGAATCTACGGCCACAGAGGGTGACGGAGCCCGCATGTCCACGTGGGGACAATACCTGGCCAGGGGAGTGTAACGAACTGTGCAAGTACTTCAGCACCGCGGGCAAAGATAGTAGAAAAACACTGTGTGTTTTTCGTCTGTAAGAAGGGGGGGTCGAAGGGGCGAAGGGGTCTGTCAGACGACAGACCCCTTCGCCCAAACTTGGGCAGAAGACATCCATGACAATTTCCACACGCAAAAATACGTTCTTTACCAATTCTGTGGTTGTACAGAACGACAACTCAGTGCTATTAACCGATGGGGAGTTTCCTCGCCTGGAGACAATTCTAGCTAGAGCACCAAATCCTGGTTTAACAAGTTCTGTTACCAGAACTGTAGATATGTCTAGGAATACAAATCGGCAAGTCAGTGCTATTAACCGTTTAGGAGTTCCTTCGTAGTGAAACGTTCCTGGTTGCAGCAAAAACATTAAGTTTCACATAATGTTTCGTTATAAGCTATGAACATGTATACCAACTAGTAAGTCAGTGCTATTGAGCATTGAGGACTGCTTCATGTGGAGGTGATCATGGATGCTTTATTTTTACAGTTGCTTTATTAACAGTAGTCATAATTATTACTTAGGAATATTCATACATAATGTATTTATACATAAAAATTACCAAAATGCGAAAGTTGGACGCAATTAAATAATGACATGCTGTCATAGAATAAAATGTTAGGATTGATCAGATCTTTATTTTGATGTAGGTTAGAAAGTGCTACAGTGCTAGGCCCATTCTGAGAAAGAAGATGGGGTTCTTTAAAATAATCAAATGCTTACTTATTTTAAAACTTCCTGAATAAGCGAACAACGTTTGTCCTCTTAATGATGCAGATGTCTATAAAACAAATTCTTAGAATGATTAATTCAATTCAGAGGTTCTAGAAAAAGTTAAATTCTTTCAGCGAGAAAATTATGTTCTTGAGAACATTTTATTAGTTGGTCGCCTAGTCTAAAAAAAATGCATTTTAAAGCTTAATATTTCGCAAACGGACTTTTGAATATAAAATGGGTTTCACACACATGCAACATTTTTAAACGACATATCTACTACTTAGGTATATGGGTTGACTACATCATCTGCCTAGCCTTTTCCCCAACGGGTCGGCTTCCAGTCTAACCGGATGTAGCTGAATACCAGTATTTTACATGGAGCGACTACCTATCTGACCTCCACAACCCAGTTAGTACTGGGTAATACGATACCCCTTGGTAAGACTGGTTGTCAGACTTTCGGGCCGTATATAAGAATAAGAATATTTAATTTGACATAAAAAAGTACACAGATAACATATGGGATTGACTACGGAACCATAAAAATGTATTGGATAGACTTATGCTCCTAAAAGATTATATCGACAATGACCCTGACAATGAATCACCCAAAATCTAAGAAACAGACAGTGCTCTCCGACTGCTCCTAAATCTTATTGAAAATCGTTGTAGAAACAAGCAAACCTTTGAAAACTGTTTTCACTTTTGAAGGCCCTAGGCTCGTCATCTTTTCTGTACTAAATAACTTTAAGTAGGTATAGATTGCAGTTTGATACTAAATATAGGTCTACTTCTGTGACAAAATAGTCAAGTACAACTATAAAAATCAATATCAAGAATCGTTCGTCCGTTTCTAATTTAGCTAGTGTAGTACCTAAGTATGTACCTGTTAAAACAGGTAAGATTAAAGCAATAAGGACGAAGTTCTCCAACTAAACTAATCTCTGGGCATGAGAGTAACTGTATGGTTTTAGGTACTCAAAGCGTGTGTGAAAAGATGTAATTAAGAGACAACCAGAAGTGGATAATAAATATTAATTAAAATTGTTTACAACGAAATACTTTAACTACCGCAGTATTTCTTTGTGAACAATATTTTTTGTTTTTCCTCCAGGTGCTAAAATTACCATGCGCTTACTCTACAGCAGGTCACGTATAACTGACCGTGTGTAAAGCAATTTTCCCTTAAGTCTACCCCTGCTAAATTAAGAGTTTGGCCTTGAGATTCACTTATGGTCTTGGCAAAGCAGACTGAGGGGAAACTGCACTCTTTTGAACTGATGGGGTAGGTGGATAGTGTTAGAGGAATCCTCGGAATAAGCACAGACTCCCCTCGGGACCAACCGGGTAATGTATGGCGTCATCGTTGTTTATCACTGAATCCACTGATTCATAACGAACATTTTTTTACACTCTGCCTTGGACAGGTTAGAATTGTTTCCATCAAATTTTAAGATAACGTAGTCTGCAAGAGCGAGAGAGGCGAGCTTAAAAATTTAAAAACACTATCAGAATTATTTCGACCCTTCATACACGACTTACATGGGCGACTTATAGACAAAGAAAAGATTCAAGAGAAAGTAGACTGCTAGAGCGAGTGAAGGGAGCATCAAAATGTCCACATGCTACATTTTTTGCAAACAGTGTATGAAATAATTGCCTATTATGGCCTCGGGGCAAGTGGCTCCTAATTTATTTAAGCATCTGTTCATATCGCTCGATTATGTGAAAATTAAATAGGAGTTCCAATCCAGAGGCAGAAAAAAGGAGGCACTGTGATAAAAGCTTTTTCGCAAGATTAAAGAACGGACTAAAGTACGGACCACGCGTGTTAGTTCATAGACAATGTGTAAGTTTGTAGAGGTACTAAGATAACTGAAAGATTCATTTTTGGCCTTAAAAATATAAAAAACACTCACACGCGTGTGGTTCTAGTGTACGCTACAATTTATTATGTACTTACTAATTCTGTGGCATAACGCAGAAAAAGATTTCGCTTTAAAAAATATAATAAACACTCACACGCGTGTGGTTCTATTGTACGCTACAATTTATTATGTACTTACTAATTTGTGGCATCAGGCAGAACAAGATATCGCTTAAAAAAAAATCCTGAGCCTCTAGGGAGCAGCAGCTCGCCACCCCCCGCGTTTTTTTACATGTACTTACTTATGACTTGCTAATAGTTCCTAGCACATACATACATTACATAATTATTTGAAATATTGATACTTTGGTTTAAGATTGGACACCGCTGACGACAATCAAATGAAATAATACTATTAGGTACATAATCGTTAATCGATAAAACGTTTAAAGGTTCCAAATTTCATGTCTTTAAGAACAGCGGTTTGGGCTGTGAGTTGATATATATATAAGTCAGTCAGGACTTTAAATTTTATATGTATAGATTGGGGGATGATTTTGGAATTTGATATGTACACTAATTTTCAAGTCAATCGACCGAGAGAATAAAAAGTTTCACAGAAAATTCAACGCCCCATTTCTTCCTCTTAAGGGTGGAATTTAGAAAAACCGTTTCTTAAGGGATACCTACTGTTCACAAAGAATACATCCTCCAAATTTCATGTCTCTAGGGCCAGCAGTTTGGGGTGTGCGTTGATATACATATATAAGTCAGTCAGGACTTTGAATTTTGTATGTATAGATCTTATAATAAGTTCAAGCAAATCAATTGTAGGTATTTTATTCATAGGGCCAACAACATATTAGGGTACGGGTCCCGAATTATCTAAAGAAATATCTTCAAGATCTTTCAAGGATTTTAGTTCCATTTTAGTTAGTAAAGTACTTACATTATTAATTCGCAAGTGGAAATCTATCAATTCTTACAAGGTGTAAACGGACCCTTGACGCTACAGAGGTCTGTTTGCTTCAATATGTTTTTATGCTCATTTAAAATGGCTCTTGTTAACAGGGATAAAATTTTGAAATAAAAAAATGGATTATTAGAATTACACAATTTTTTTTTTTTTTTTTGAAATTCAAAATTTTCCAAATTAAAAATACTTAATTCAAATTTTGAATGACTAAAGTTTTGAATTTTGGTCTATGGTTATGTAGCAGTGAATACTAAGTAATCGATTTCCAAACGTACCTGACAGGCATCCTTTCCTCCCTCAGGGTAGCCGGCACAAATCATGCCCTCCGTCACATTAAGGTCTCGGTGCTCTAGCCACTGGTTACACAGGTCTCGATTGAGGACTGGTACCTCCACCTCGTTCACTGCTGGCTCGTATTCTGATACTGTAGGCAAACAATCACGATTAATGGATACAGGTAGGCAGTAGGATAATTATCAAGTTTTAGCTTTGTAGAGCGGTGCCTCAGTCGTTCATGCCTGCCTGTATGTCCTATGATCGAAATCAACATAATAAACGTTATTGTCACGTGCTTTGGCTTAGACATGTTTTCGTCTCTATCTTGTTCTTACTTTTCGTTTGAAACTTGTGTTTGAACATTTATAGATCATGGCCTTAAACTCTAGGCCTTCCTACTAATTTTATGAAGTAAAAACAAACAGTTCCGAATTTTGTTCACAAAACTGATTGATACTAAAGCCACGCGCACAAACACTGCAATCGAATCCTAGAATCTACCTTCTAAAAAAATCAGTACTTGTATTAAGTAAAAGCGAAAAATTCAAATCTTCCTTTTTTATTGTGAAACCAGTAGATTGATGAAGGTTAACAAATTGACTTACATTCCTTATCGTCGCGCTTGCCCCAACCGATGACAGTGCAGAGTGTGCCCGGCTTCAGGACGCGGTTGGCGGGCGGCAGACACACCGGGGACACCTGCTCGTGGTAGCGGACGCGGACTGATAGCTGTGCAGGACGAGGCGAGTGTCAAGGTTAGCTTACGTACAGAGGTACGGTTCCAAAGTATATATTATATATCGGGTCTTTGCCTATACTTATTTTTTAAAGAAGTTGTGATTAAATATTTGGGTAAAGTTAAGAACGAAGCAGATAATTATGTTGCTTTTAATATTGTAGATCAGAGACTCGTTTTTTGGAAGTGTTACAGCAACTAACGTTACAGAAACATGAAAAATACATAAAGATACCGTACTGTCACATCACAAACACGAACCGTTATAGACTAGTTTTGCGGACGAGGCTCTTGAAATATCTGTCCGAGTCGGATGGAGCCACGTCTGCAACCTGTCGTTACCAGGTGTGACCGAACTTTTATGAAGTTTTAGAAGAAAATCACTGATCGCCAATATTACAAGAAGCAGGTGCTTTGAAATTGTTTTTGACAACTTTCAGTTAAATGGAACTTATGTTATTAGGTCATATATGAACCGAAGTTTTATAATATATTATGCATGAAATATAAAGTAAATATTACAAAAAATGACAAACCTGAAACAAGGCGATATCATTATCGTGGGCGATGCCGGAGTTGTACTGCGGGTGCGGGGCCACGCGCTTGACCTTGACCTTCTGTCCATAGTAGGCGTGCGAGCGACGCCGCGTGATGCCCAGCTGTATCGTCCAGCCGTTCACGTCCGTGTGGCTGCAAGGGTTAACGGAATGTAGACAGAACGGGGATGTTTAGGGTGTGGTTACATTCATTGACGCGGAATAGGCTTAAAACAGTCAGACAGACCTTTATGACCATGCGAAACATTTGCCTCTGCAAGTCACTCTTATTGCATATATGTAGATCTTTCTGACTGGCAGAACTCGATTTCACTTCGATAAGTGTGGTCACTTTCTAGTCCAGCAATGCCGCTATGTCACTACGCTCGAAGAGCAGAATAATAACCTCGTTGTGATGTCGCCGACTGTTCTTGTCATATTTGACAACGAGGCACAATAATAGCTAATAAGGCTGTTGTAAAGAAGAGTCACACTGGCATGGACAAATTGCGGACTGACTGCAGACACCGGACACTGACAGACACTTCTGTAGTATTTGAATGGAGATGTCCGTGTTCATAGCTGCGTCCATAATTTGCCCGTACTAGTTTGGTCAAACCTTTATTGGACTGACCCTTATAAATCAAGAGAATGGTTATTTCTCGAACTTCAATAAGCAATCAATTCGTTGGAAGATCTTCCTGGTTCCATCTTAGAAAGAAACGCCATTATACTCACTTCCCAACACAATGCGCAGCCGTCAGCACCCACTGGTCGGCGATGAGCACGCCAGCGCAGTAGAACACCTCCTCAGGTCCTCCGAGGATAGCTGCCAAGAACGGCCAGTCGCCCGGAGATGCCTCCACGCCACCCACGATACGCTTCGTTGCTACGCCTATCGTTCGCCGCTTTCCGCATTCTGGGGACGAAAGTGCATGGTGAGGTAGGGAAAATTATATGAACATAACATCATGCCTGTAATCCCCGAAGGGTTAGGCAGAGGTGTACTTTATAGTACACCCACATTTCTCCAGTTATGTTTAAGTCCCCTGTAATAGGGGGCGAACCTATTGCCACCAACCGGGCACAAATCCAGACTCCGCGGCTGCTACTAAGAAATTCGTGATTGAAAAACCCTAGTATTTACAAACATTATTTAACGGCCTATAACATTCACGATGCTGGATGCTTGGGAATAAGTAGTCCATTGTGTTGGAGAGAGTATGCAAATACCATAGGAGTTTACGTTTATGTATGTATACGGGTTGCTAAATAGTAAATAGTGAGGTTCTAATAGGTACTGATCAA
This sequence comes from Standfussiana lucernea, assembly GCA_964057025.1. Lineage (NCBI taxonomy): Eukaryota > Metazoa > Arthropoda > Insecta > Lepidoptera > Noctuidae > Standfussiana > Standfussiana lucernea. The sequence goes on along the minus strand of OZ059785.1, from coordinate 18,969,503 downwards.
AAATTCTGTAAATGATTCAAAAACCAAAGATAAACAAAAGCATTTAAAACAAAGCTCAGTTAAATAAAATTGTGTCCGCTATAATATCTTTGCGCATATTTTCCAAGCCAACAGTTGTGAACACAAAGTAAGCAAGTAAATATTAATTCTATTGTAATTTCTGCTTGTTCGCACAAATGTTGGGAAAGCAAAAATTAAACTTGTAAAGCTGAACTTCTCTATTCAACCCGCTTGACGTCCGGCGCTCTCTAAATTGAAATTTAAGTAAAACCCTTTTACCGAGACTGATAAACAAATTTTTTCGACTGTTCAAGTTAGAAGACTTAGCGGATTTATTTGATTTACCTTCTTAATTCTTCAATTTTTGAGTCTCGCGTAGACTTTTCGTTTTGTCAACTCAACGATTTTTCCAAAATTCATTTTTTTTTGTCTGTTACCTTTTCTGACTTTAGTCAATAATAATAAAGTTATTTGCTTCCACGATCAGAGATATCGTATACTACGTATACGATATACGTTACGTATGTAACATATAAATTATACTCAGTAGCCGGAAATAATAATTTCAAGTCCCGCCTTAAGTTCATCCCAGGCACCAGCGGCAGCGGTACCCACCTGGCGTGTCCTCACAAAAACATAATTAAAGTTTAGGCAATCGTGTCGCGCCCACAATTATGAACAGCAAATTACCGACTGTTTGTTCGTGTTTCTAGCCTTTTGTAATTAATGTTTTTTTGACGTTTCATTACGAACACTGGTTTTTGTTGAAGATTGTGTTTTGCTCAACGTAAATATTTATTTATGTTTTGTGAAGAAAAGGTTTTCTTCTCTTGTATTTATTTCTATGATCGATCATGTACCCATTAGATACATTCTCACATAATGGTGACTAGTTTCTACGCAACCGTCTCCATGAAAAAAACCTTGTATTGTATTAAACATTTTGCTTCTCTTTTAGTTGTAAAAATATCGGGACGTCTTTCCCAACACTACATAAACATAAAAACTAATGGCTCCCCTGAGCAGGCTTCTTTTAATTTATCAAAATCTAGAAAAAATCTAAATTACAGCTCACATAACTTCACGCTTATAATCCCCGAAGCGATAGACAGAGATGTGTACACAGCCCTATATTTCGCCAGACATGTTTAACTCCCATATGATAAGAGGCGAGCATATCGGCAAACAAACCTAAATATAACTCCAAATTAATCCTGAAACCCAATGGTGGATCTACATAGCCGGCACTGCTGGCGGCTTGACCACAAGCAAGTGCCGCCGGCAGACGCGGCAAGCGCGGCTGTGAATCGTACAAGTCATATTTCAGTATTGTTTTGCTTGCCGTGGTTGATGCCAATTATACCGTTGAAACTTTTTATACGTAGATATCGGTTGCCAAGGACGCATATCTGATGGTGGAGTTCTACGTAACACTAGTTTGTTCCAAATTATACAAGATGAATCTGCACACTTACCACAACTACAAAGATTAGAAGGAAGAAACACGCCAGTGCCTCTTTATTTCCGAAAGCCGGCCGGCGGATTCGATCACGGCTTACGATGAGAGTGGTGTCGTTTCGTATTCTTTGATGGGGAATGCGTCATCACCGATGAAATAAAGAGGCACTGGCGTATTTCAATAACGTACGTGGCGTATTTTAATACTGAAATATGACTTGTACGGGTGGATCCTGCCTGGTGCAATGCCGCCGGCAGTACCGCCGGGCTGTGTGGATCCACCATACGATTCACAGCCGTGCTTGCCGCGTCTGCCGGCGGCACTCGCCGGCGGCTTTTGGCGGCTTTGCTTGTGGTCAAGCCGCCAGCATTGCCGCCGGCAGTGCCGCCGGGCTATGTGGATCCACCATTAGAAATACAAATTCTCTTCAGTTTACGAAAACAGCTAAGCTTACTGACTGAAAAGAGAGAAGAGCGGGGATTATTGGCAACAGCAGAAATGGCTAAATAAACAAAGAAGGTTCTTTTACGTAACAAACCGCGCGGAGCTCATTTTTCTTGTTCAACGCGATATTGCAACCGATAAACTAGTTCTTATTGTGCTCCATGAAATACAATAAATCTTCACTAGACTGTATACAGTTACCCAAACAGTTGATCTTCTTGACGTACCTAAATCATTATTTCATACTTTCTTATCTTGAACGTGAAAAATGAATCGTCAGCTCCTTTAAAGGTCAAAGCACTTATCTGTCTGTATTATTTGTATATATAACACAACGAACTTTGTGCAGACCCAGAGAATCTTCTTCAGCTGTTAATAAATAAGGTATGAATATCACTATTCGTAACTCAAATAGACACTGAAGTTGTTATTCCTTTATCACATGAACATGCTAAGATTAAGATGAAATTTCCTCTTATGCGGTTTTCGTTTAACAGTGTGCCTTCCTTTCTTGGAATATTTCACCATTTGTTGTATTTAACTCTAAAGTTACACTAATTCGCTACAAAGTGTCGCGTCAGCTACACACTCGTAGCACACCGCTACGCTCTCGTAGCACATCGCTACGCTCTCATATCACACCGCTACGCTCTCGTAGCACACCGCTACGCTCTCGTGGCACATCACTACGACTTCATTATTTTTTACATATTTAAATGTACGTCGTTTTGGGACATACCAGTCTTGTAGACCTTTAACTGGTTTTTAATCGCATTTTTGAACATTATTTTAAAGATTTTTTCTTAAATAATAAAATAAGACCCAATCCAATGACAGACGAATATAATTTATATTCCCAAACAAAGATTCTACATCCCACAGAATTGTTTTCAAAATGTTTTCTCAAAATTTGTACAAGTAAATGACAAAAGCATTTACTCGGTAATTCGGTAAAGATATCGCCAACCTGCTAACCTCATCGTTCATAAAATAAGGCTGACAACAAATGATTACTGACACAATTCGCTTACCGCCAATGAAAAACTAGGTATCGTGGAAATATTTCTTGGTTATTTGGATTGTTTTACTTTATGGTAAATGTGAGATTTATTTATTTTTGTTATATTTTACACAGCAAATATATTCATTGTATTATTACACTGCGACATAAAAAAGAGCCAGAAACGTATAAGCGGCAAATGGTAGATAAAACCCATGAATACACATTTTACAGTAAAACATAACGCGTGAAATAAAATCAGCAATAAAAAGCCATTCTTCGCCTCCGATATCATACACAGACCGATAAAGAGTTACAACCAAACACATGACACATCTCGAGGCTTCCCTGTTCATAAATGTATAGAACAAGAATATTTTTATTTCGTCGTCGTAAAAATACAAGTACTGTATGAGCGATGAGACGATAGAATTAAATTGGCGAAACTTATGGCCAGTCGTTACAGGTAATGAAACCACTGTGCACCATGCCGCAGACGAATTTCAACCTTATCGCTCAAGTTTTTGAATCCACATTTGTATAAAAGTAAATCATATTTATGAGTACTTAAAAGCTCTGATGTAAGGCTCTTTAGTATTTCATCAGTTTAGATTTAATTAAATTTTCAATGTTAAAAAGTGAGATTGGTTAAATTGATGAGGCGTTGGCGTTTACCTTACAGAAATTAAGTGGAAAAAAAGGTTTAGAGCTGTAATATCAAATGATTAACTTGTTACTATATGAGAAAATAATAAATTTTAAATTTGACACATTCTACTTTCATTTTCCTGCACAAATACCTATGTCTAGTAACTATATAAATTTTTATTCACAAAGTGCAACCTATCCGCAGCCCATAAGATCTTCTCAGAATTTATTGTAGGAACTTTCCTTTGTTGCGTAAAAATGAATGTTCCTACAATAAATACCTTTATCTTTGGAGTCTATAATAACTTGGAGTGATATGTTACACTAAAAACGCAAAAGGAGTAGTTCTGTATCGTTTGCTTCCTCCACGGGTACAGCCATGAGTTTTTGTATAGTGCCAAATAAGTCGATCAATTTGAAACAAAATTAATAACCAAATACATATAATAAAGCATCCAGACTGGAATAAATGCAATGTCAATGTTAGGTTTTGTGGCTAGGCCTAGGACACTGAAATATTATACTATTGCAAGATATTAGACACAAAGCTGATATTCAAAGAATCCAGCTCGATGTTGGAGCTACATCAAAGGGTACAGACGAGGGCAAATACTCAATATTGGGTAAATAGGTATACTCTAAAGAAGTTACGTGCTTTGATTTCGGCACAATATTATTCCCATTTTTGCAGGATTCCAATAAGCTAGTCTGTAGATAGTTTCGACTGGAATTTTAAGCATAAAAAAATAATATAATATGTCAGAAAATTGTTTATACCAACTACTCGTACCATACAATTATTCTGTGTTTTATTTTTATGCAGAGTTAACGTTTCTCTAAGGCCGCTATCTATATACATTATTTAGTACGTGCGATGATGTGACGTGAGACGTGTTCCCTCTGTCTTGCTTTTGTAGTGTCAAATACACACTAAGTAAAGTTTATAGATTTTGGCCAGTCTTAAGAAAACTCGTTTACAGAAGTTTACTATTTATATCATATATTGTTTAACCGACAAACTAGTTAATTTTACCAAAAGTCACAATGAATTCTGTTCATAATTATTAACTACTGAAGAGCTGCATATTCTTGCAATACTTTAACATCTGTTGACGTAGCGACTGACTTAAATATAAGTGCTCGACGTTGAGATTGAACCTAAAACATTGCTCTGCCCTGAAGAATACAGCTGAAAGCGAAGTATTTACTACAAGTAGGCACAAGAGTACGTAAATAACTGTTTCAAGTGAAATGCAATATTTCTATTGCAAGGTTTTATACTTAGTACTTCTGTCTGTATTTCACTTTAATAACCTGTGCAATGGGGCCATTTGTAGCGCTCTATTTCTTTTTTTCTGTAATATGTATAACATTTTTTTATTTCAGGCTAATCCTTTAAGTAGCAATCCAGCTCATCACGCCTTTGCTCTGCTAAAAAATAAGAAAGAGAAATAAATAAAGGAGATATAAATAATAACTAAATTAGACACTAATGACCGCAGGGAGGTATGGCAGAGCAAGGATCTTCGCGGACGTTTCCTGGCTGCGTTGGGGAAAAATGACGAATAACTATCGGAAATACATTGTGAAGTATGGCACGGTTGACATATGTCGGGCATGCCACCGTCCGCGAGAATCGATCCGATACATTATTTCTCGTCTGGCTAATGGAGAGTACTTGCACAGACACAACCTTGTTGGATTATCCACCAGCGACTTGCTTTGAAGTACAACCTTGTGGAATCAGAAGTGCCATACTATAAGTATACGCCCGACCCAGTTCTCGATGATGGTAATATCACGTTGTATTGGGATCGACCTATCGTCACTGACATGACTATTGTTGCTAATAAGCCTGACATTGTGGTGATAGATCGAATGGAACGTCGCGCAATGATTGTTGATATAACGGTCCCGCATGACGAGAACCTCTTGAAAGCAGAGAAAGATAAGCAATTCAAGTGTCTAGATCTTGCTCGCGAGGTTGTCGACATCTGGGACGTGAGTACAGCAGTCATTGTGCCGATAGTCGTGTCGGCCAATGGTTTAATAGCCAAGAGCCTCGGCCAACATCTGAGGAGGCACTCGCTTGGCAGCTGGTTCAAGGGCTTGATTCAGAAAGCAGTACTTCTGGACACGGCGCGTATTGTTAGGAGGTTCCTGTCTCAAGAGCCTGACCACCGGTAGCTCGGACCCTGTTCCCGGTGCCGATGGGCTACTATATTTTTAAATGTTTTTTGTACTTATACAATTTTGTTAGTAAGAATATTTAAAATTTAAATTATATGTCAGAGAAATGAATGAATTCGCACAAATCTTATCGCTCATCATCCGTTGCGTAACTGGAAATCTCCAGGACGGGAAAGGCTGCACAACTTTTGGATTAAGTGGTTTGTAAGGTCGCACGATCGCCTGGCGAACCTGTTCAAGTCAGCCTTAGAGTCAGGGTTTCTGCCCGAGTCCTGACAACAGGTATAACCCACCTGGTCCATAAATCGGGTAGTAATGCGGAACCCAAAAATTTTATAGACCAATTACCTGTCTTCCGACAATTTATAAAGTTCTTAAATCAACTTTGAGAGCTAAAATTAGCAAACACATTGATGACAATTCTGTTATGTCCGCTTCTCAATATTGATGTAGGAACGGGTGCCGCGGTGCTAAGGAGCTGCTCCTCATTGATATGGCCATTAGCCAACAGGATCGCCGCTCCCGAAAGGATCTGTCGACATGTTGGATAGACTATAAGAAGGCCTAGGACTCGGTGCCACATACATGGCCCATGAGGGTGCTAGAGCTGTATAAAGTTGATGCAACTCTGCGCACATTCCTGATATCGTGTATGGGGCATTGGAGAAGAATCCTTCGCTATCCAAGATGTCGGCAAATCCAGAGGAATAGCAAACCGATAATGATAGAGCGAGGAATATTTCAGGGTGATAGTTTGAGTCCACTTTGGTTCTGCTTAGCCTTTTGCCTTAGCACGCTGCTAGAGGATTCAGGTCTAGGCTATCGGTTGAGGAGAGGTGGTATAGTTATATCTCACCTCCTTTACATGGATGACCTGAAACTCTTTGACTCCAACGATTTGCAACTGATGCAGCTACGGAAGGTAACTGAAACTTTCAGTAGCGCCATCAGGATGGAATTTGGTGTGGACAAACATGCAGTCATGCAATCTCCCCTCGCATGTAAAGCGATTGTGGAATCCGTGGGAACCCAGCTCTCGGATTCCATAAATCTTAGATCCCTCTCAGCAACCGAAACCTACAAATACAAGTTGGAAGCGCTGGGCATCAATGTTGCTGACATGAAGCAATCGTTGAAGGAACGCTTCTTTGGCTGCCTGAGAAAAGTATTTAATAGTCTTTTATCAGGAGGAAATAAGGTATGTGTGATTTACTCTTTCGGCATACTCAAATGGACACAAACAGAACTAGACGCTCTGGATAGGAAGGTCAGGACATTGTTGACGGCATATCGAATGCATCACCCACGCACTTCGATTATGAGACTGTATATCCCGTGGAGGTGCGGAGGTCGAGGCTTTTTCAACGGTAAGACTCTTCACAATCGCGAGAGATGCAGTCTCAGGGATTTTTTCCTAGAAACCGACGTGGGGATGCATCAAGATGTGGTTGCGGTGGACAAGGGCCTCACCCCGCTTTACTTGGCTAAAGAGAACTGGCGCAAACCTGCAGTGCTTGACACTAACGACCGTAGGGAGGTATGGCAGAGTTAGGAGCTCCACGAACGCTTTTTTCGGGCCCTGCATGGGCCCGATGTAGATCTATCAGCGTGCGTAGCCTGGCTACGCTCCGGGGACCTCTTCGGTGAAACTGAAGGTTTTGTCTGTGCAATTATGGATGAAGTTATGTAGACGAATAACTACCGGAGATTAATTGTGAAGGAACGGCACGGTTGGCATATGTCGGGCATGCCACCGTACGGGCGAATCAATCCGTCACATTATCTCCGGGTGTTCTCGTCTAGCTAACGGAGAGTACCTACTTGCATAGACACAATCTTGTAGCAAGGATTATCCATAAGCAGCTTGCTCTAAAATACTTCCTTGTGAAATCAAAAGTGCCGGACTACAGGTATGTACCCGACCCAGTTCTCGAAAATGTCAATATCACACTGTACTGGGACCATCCATAATCACTGACAGGACTATTGTGGCCAACAAGCCTGTTATAGTGGTGCTGGATCGATCAGAGCGGCGCGCAATGATTGTTGAAATAACAAGAACTTCGTGAAAGCCGAGAAAGATAAGCTAATCAAGTATCTTGACTTGGCTCGCGAGGTTGTCGACATGTGGGATATAAACTCAGCGATCATGGTGCCGATAGTCGTTTCAGCCAATGGCTTAATTGCCAAGAGCCTCGACCAACGTCTGAGGAGGCTCTCGCTTGGCAGCTGGATCAATTGCTTGATTCAGAAAGCAGTATTTCTGGACACGGCGCGTATTGTTAGGAGGTTCCTCTCCCAAGAGCCCTGACCACCGGTAGATTGGACCCTGTTCCCGGGTGGGCTGCTATTTTTATATATATATATATATATTTACTGATTTTATATAGGAATATAAAATCAGTAAATATATATAAATAATAAATAGTGTTACGTGGTTTTCTCTGGCTAAAAATGCAACATAAAACATTTGTAGCGTTCTACTTAGTTTCTATCGTTTTGCTAAGGTTTTTCCATTCTTGGCTGAAAACAAATTAATTGAGACGTTTATGGCAGCAGTGCTTTTTTGCATACATTGAGAGCTTTAGGCGACATGACATGGTTGTGCGCAACTTATCTCGTTTGTAAAGAACATAGTGGTTCTTTCGCTACTTTGGGCAAAACTGACGCGTCCTTACCGACATTCATCTGAAAAGCAGGTTGGCATATTGTTCTTCCTGAATACCTGGTGATGCTTGTACTTCACAGGTTCGTTTCGGTGTGGGCGGACTATGGACGTGCGACGCTCAGCAAGCGGTCAAACCTTCAAGTAACATTGGGCCAAAGCGCGGTCGTCAGCCCGCCGCGGCCGCGCCGTTGCGTAAGTACTACGTGCGATCGATAATTCTTTTAGACACAACAACTTTTTAGCCAGATCATCTTTAAGATGTTTGTATTTTCATTCGAGCGTACAATAAAACTCGAGCTATCTTTTGCAAGGGTCGGAAATTGTTACCGGGTTCGGCTGGCATGCAATAGGTAGCTTACATAAATTGAATGTTTCCTTCTCCCGGATATTATACGTCGATCCTTTGGCGGATTGTGTTTTTTACCAAGTAAGCTTCTCATAATGCACCTACCGTATTATTACATGTTTTCCATAGTTTTACGAGGACTTATAAAAAGCTGTTAAAATTTTCCATTCGTTTTTAAATTACCCAAAAAGTAAAAAAGTATCCCGCCTACACGTCCTTCAGACACGCTGAATAAACCAACAGAGATGATTATATTTTATTTTGCCATAAAATCCTCTTATGGAGAGTTCAAAGGGGCCTTTTGTATAACATTTGGTTTTCAATAATAAATAAGTAGCTCTAAGGTTTTTGTGCGACTTTCCTCTTTGATGGGGCACACATAAATGCCTTGGATTAGAGATTTGGTGCCAGCAATTTTCCTTGAAAATTGGTTACATATTTATTAGAATTTCTTACTTTGCATTCTCACATTCTGATAATATTTGCACATTCTATTTACATTTAAAAAACCCAACAATTATTGCAATTTTTCCCAAATATCTGAAAAATAACTCCCGATTCACAGAATTATTATAAACGCGAAACCTGTTACACGCAGAAATATTTGATTCATTCACCGTTCATCACTCTTGCTCACGCGATGTGACTTTTCCACATTTTTAACTTGATTGGATTAATCTTTGTTAATTTTTTTTTGCCATATTTGCTTTGAAATACAGAGATTTTTGAAGGACTAGACAATTTATATTACTAATGAACATGTAGTTTGTGCCACATGTTTCTTATAGATCATAGTACGATGCATTGTGTTCCTAGGCAAAAGCCCTCATCATAATAAACATTTAACTATAGAAAAATGGTATTTAAAGTTCTAAAAACTTCCTCTTTTATGTGCAAATCGAATCAAGGACCCAAATTAAATAGTTCCATTTGGGTTTTCAGCAATATTTTAGAAAGTTATCAATTTACAAATATTCAACATTAATTTACGGAACACTAATGGATCCAACTCGGTGGGTGGGACCGAAATATTAAAATAATTCAACTTTTGTAGGTTTTCTGTTCGAAGATTTAAAGTACAATGTAGCTTTTCACTTGTTTTTTAATAAATTGTGAGCTAAATATCATAATTATCATCATAATATTATTTCATCCTGGCTTTTTGCTGAGGGATTTATTACACAATTGACGACTTCCTTAATGATAAATTGCTGTACTGATTGACATACTGTTATATATATTGACATACATGTTACTATTCTGGCATTTTTTCCTAATATTTTTTCTGTTTTAGATACTTAGCATTCCTTTTGACATTATTGTAATTTTTTTTACTGTTACTAATCTGATATTTATTATGTTTGTTTTTGTAATTCTCATGATTTGACATTTACATTAATTATTCGTTCATTAACTATACAATTACATTAATTTTGAAATTTAGTATTATTTGCATGCCCATGCGACGCGGTAGAATATGGAGCACTATATTATATAAGAAAACATCTATGTACCAATAACCCATGTTTGCAAAGAAATAAATGATTTGATTTGATTTAAAAGCTGGGTGGTAGTTAATTGCTAGTTAATTGTACATACATACGTCTTTTTTAGTTGGTACTTTGAGTTGCCTGTGCAAACATTAACGTAGAATGTAATAAAAAGCTTGTAATAAAGTGACACTAGCCCTTTGTTGTGTAATTCGAAACAGACATGATCTAGACACTTCGCGCGGTTTACCAAGTTATTTCGTGAATTCATTTTGAATATACTTTACCTACCTCCTAATATAACATATTTGCGTAATTATGATATTCCTGGCCAAAACTTTCCGTGCCGTTGCGGTCGGTAAAGCTGGCTAGGTTTCAGGTAATAATATTTCAGGACAACTTTAAAAGCCGGCGATCTGAGCGTATGAGGCAGATACTTTCATGTCAGTATAAGATAATTATGTAAGCTATCTCAACTTTTCTATATCACGCTTCTATGTGTAAAATTATGTTTAATAAGGGAAGTGAATTGTAAAGCAAACTGACTAACAACTTTTTTTTTCGTAAATTCCATTTTCAACTGTAATTTCTTGACAGTTGTAATGGCATCTACAGTAAGTACTTTCACAAGTTATTATGCCCTGTGACTCGGACTGTAGCTTAGTTTTTTTGTGTTTTTTTACATTCAAAAGTGCCTGTAATGGTCTAATTGAAATAAATGCTTTGAGTTTGAGTTTGAGTTTGATTTTGAGTTGAGTTTGAGTTTGATTGTTGAACGAAAACCTGAAATCTTACGAATACCAACATAAAAGTCACAAATCAAGAAACAGTGCAGTAACAGCAGACAAAGTTGATCCAATAAACAAGCAAGCTTACAGCCAACAGGAATGTCCCAAGAAAGAGAGAAGATAAGAATCTCATCAACTTTATCAATAAGTCGACTGGGCTTAGCGCTCCGTAATTCGTTTTACATAATTGCGAACAAAACCTTTCATAAATTTTTACACTCCTCGGCTATGACAGATTTTATAATTAAAAACCATTTGTCTTGGCAAATTACATTTCATTTTGTTATGTTGGCGAGGAGGCAATCTTCAGTGGTACTGACATTGGAATCTTTATTGTTACGTTTTGTGGGATTATAGTATGCCCATTGTCTTAACTAAGTTAAGGTTCGGTCAAATCGGTACTTACAAATTGTGGACATATTCCCGGAAATCTGTCCCGGACGGTACTTGGACAGAAAATGTACTGAAGCGTCCGCCGCCGGTCCGCATCCATCCATTTTTGAGAGTGGATTGATTATTAAGAAGATTGGTGGAGAAAGTCGTGAATTGAAGCATAATATCGTTACGTAAACACGAGTTTCTACATACCAAACACAATACACGTACCGCACCTCGAGCATTTAATTTACGCTAACAGCTCACTTGGTGGTAGGCACCTAATGATTTATTGGCGTTACGAGAAGTTACAATGCTGCGTGTACATAACCATTACCCTTCTCACATAATATGAAAAGACTGACACCTACTACGGAGTAATTTAAGCGAATTGTAATAAAGGAAAGTCAAACTGTTGATTGAACTGTTCTAATTCTATGTAAGTTACGGTCAAAATAATCACAAATCTCAATATTATTTGCTAATCCATTAATCATAACACCACATTGTGACCATCCCATCCAATAATCTATCGGTCCCGTCCCTAATAATAATGTATACCTTTACACATTATTGTTCGTCGCTCACTCAGCCTCAGCGCGGATCGCCCGCGGCCGTCAGTCGTCAGGAAACATTAGCGCGCCGAGCGACATGCGACACCCACCTTTATCTGTTGTTGTAATGTCGCCGCTTTGTTGTTACGTCTCGATTGTAATATAAAAGCTATTTATGAGTATAACGTAATACTGCTTTATTGAGGAAATGTAATACAAATGTTAACGTATGTTAGGGAATTGATTTGGGGAAAAAAAGATTTCCTCACTTTTATACGTAGATACTGTTTCAAATAACTTTTGTAATAAGTATCAGAGAATTTCTTTGATTCGGTCTGTAAGGGATTTGATATTGATTATTCTGAGACCCAAATAAAGGAAAGCCTCTCTTTTTGACAAGCAAGAATGTCTTTCGTCAAGATTGCTTATGTTGATAATTATAGGTAGTAGTAGTTCTCCTAACAGAATGTTGGCCGACGTTGTCAATCACAGCGGAGACTATCTTCCGTCGAGGTACATATGTACATAGGCGCGAATTTTAACTTTAAATAAAACATTATGTGTTAAATACTTACAACCAACTAAACATTTTTACACCAACCCGTACCCTAGTAGGGGACATACATTTAAAAGCTTAACGTCACCTTTGGGTACAGTTAACAATGGTCTTATAAAACAACAGTTAATTCACCCTTCTGAACTGACAAGATTTGATCCACTCGCAGCCTCCAGCCTCCCGTCTCCAGCCTACGTAAGTACGTATGTCTGCACTCAACGGATGTCAAACGCCGCCACTTACGTTGAAATAACAGAGAATGAAAATAAAGCGGAGCCCTGATTTAGACAGCAAGTATAGAAAATCTTGTGTGCATTTTTTTTTGGAATGAAACCTTTTAAGGCTCAAAAATTGTGTGATTCTAGAAACGGTTATTTCGAGAATTATAAAAGAAGACTTGGTTTATTTTCTTATCTTGAAAATTTGATGAAAAATAAATGACGAGAAAATGATTTCGAACACCATGATTGGCTTGAATACGTTACAGAAAGATAGAAGGTACCTAATGGAAACTTTTACATTGTATAATGGATTCGAGATCCGAGCGGTAAGTTCTTAAATTTTCTATTAAATCCGAGTGGCAGACGCTTCCAAACCGCCGCAACTCCCTACAGGTACGTAATAATAAGCCGTAAAAGCCCGTAACACGATCACATGCAACACTGGGTCTATTGCTAGCCGACGCGACGCTGAGCCCGGCCATGCCCGACTATCAGCCAAATAGCGGCCGGCTATCAGCGTATTTTGTTCCACACGATTCGATGACTTTCAATGGATTTCATTTTTAAGTTAATTTTGAACGTGATGTTGTGTAGACTATTTGGATGTCGTATTTTTTTTCAATTACAAGTTAAATAAAATAATAATGGATTAAATAGAAAGATCTATATTTTTAATCTCCAAAAAAACCTATTATATTATATAAGAAGAAATATCTTAGGAGGGGAGATTTAAACTACATACGACCTTATGCCATTAAGACACAAATGAGGTGGTTATGCTAGCATAACTATATCATTTCTATAATTCACTTATAACAGCCCTATTGCTAGCAATAGAGCTATTATAAGTTAATGGGTAGTATTAAATCCGCGGTATTTTGGAGTCTCCCCAAGTCCGAAGGTCCTAAGCAGAGATCGGAATAGGTAGAGTGTATTTGCCTTAACTTCAAGGAAGTAAGAAACTTGAGAATAATACCTTCCTTTAATTTAACAGCTTTATTTCAGAACTTAATAATCTTTGCGGGATTTTATACGGTGGTATCCAAACGTTACTTACTCCCTTGAAGTTTATAAGTAAGTAAGTATATAGTTTAAGAAGCAAATAAACTCTACCTATTCCGATTTCTGGTCTTAACACATGATGGTCGAGGCTGGGCAGCTTCTTAATACGTCCATTCGCTATTGCGGATGAACGTACCTCCACATCTACACCCTGCTGCTAATCTTAAGGATACTTAAGATTGTGTGATTGTGTGTGTTGATTGCTGTGGAAGTGTGTCACAAATTATGGTCCACCTCCTATCCTGCCCTCTGTGCCCCAAACATGCAGACAAAGCAACCGACGACGCCGTGGAACTGGCGATGTACTAACGACACGAGGAAGAAGAAGAATAAACGCTACTCACCATAGTTGTTACAAACGAGGTGGACTCTTGGTGAGTTGGGTCTGCATTCCTTCAGCTCCTTCAGCAGTCCTCCCTGACTCCTCAGGAAGGCGCGGTAGGTCTGCGCCGCGCCATGCTCGTGCACGAAGCTGGCGCGAGGGCCCGGGGTGGCGCTCACGTTCACGGCTGCCTTTATACTGCTCACCGCTGGCCGGGTCTCGTTGATCACTGCTTGGCTTTTGTTTAGCCATCTGCGTGCAAAAAAAAATGTTGAGAAGAAGGCTTCGAACTTATGGTTTCGTTTCTTTTTCGGCTGAGCTGACTAATAAATAATTTGAAATGTTGTCGTAAGATATGTGTAGTCAGAAGTCTGACAACCGTTTACTAGGTAATACGATACCTCTAGAAAAACCTAGAGGTATAGTATTACGAAGTAACTGGGAGGTGTAGGTCAGAGAGGCAGTTCCTCCATCCATGATAATGGTATTCAGCTGCCTCCGATTAAACTATATAGAAGCCGTACCTAACATAGTTGGGCAAAGATTTTGCAGATTGGAAAATAGCGTTTTTAGGGTGACGAAAAATTGCGAAGAGAATGTAGGTATGACTTTAAGCGGATGCTCATATTAAAAGGCTTCACCTAAACGTACACAACTTTTGCACTGTTAAAAATATTTTATCTATAGGCTTAATTAACATTCACTTATAACTACTATTAGCATTTAGAGTTAAACCGTACAGTTCCAGTATGTAGTTATCACCACAAACTTCCAAAGAGCGTACGTGTGCAGACTGTACTAATGAAATAAATTCCACAGGTAAAGTCCGCGCCCCACCACGCGGGATAAGTGCTTTTAATTTAACCAATTGCCGCGCGCGCTGTGGTGTGCAACATTATTTACGTGTTGGAGCTAAATTGATACGACTCTGTGGGGTTGTTGAACTTTGTACTCGGAACTATTTCATTGAACTACTACGAGTATTACTACTACTATTGTGTTGACCAGTTATTATTTTGAATTTTTGAGATATAATTAACTACAAATATGTATTTGTTGACTAACTGTTTTCGGTACAAAGAAGTTTAATGGTAAAAGACAATATTCGAGACAAAATATGAAAGCCATTAATTCAAAGAAGACATACTGTAATAATGATTTATTATTAACTGGCTTTTTCCAGCGGCTTCGGTCGCGTATAGGCTTGAAATTATTCCGTAGAAACATACAGATCGGATAAAGATATCTTATTTCTTATCGTCCTAGCTCATTAACTGCCGGTATTTCGGCGTGAAAATGTAACAGATAGAAAGTAACTCTATTTTCGCAATTATGATGTTAGTAGGGATTAGCCATAAGTAATAATTTACCATCACATTCTATGAAACCATTCGACGTGTAGACAGTCTACAAGATCTATTTAATAACTTACGAGTATCCCAATATTGAGCACAGCTTGAAGGCAGTGTCAGCATCCAGGGTTGTGATGCAGGCGGGAAACCAGGAGTGGTTGGCGGCGCGGTACACTTGCAGCTCACCTCGACCCACGTCGCCGTTCGCTTGGCTTAGTCGCACTGTTACGAGAAAGACTTTGGCTTAGATCTTATTAAGATGTAGTTAGCATTGATATAAGTAGTTAACTGTTTCTAGCAAAGATTAATTCGTGATTAGATGCCTCACCGTACTTAGATCGGGTGAAAAAGTGTCTGAACAGAGAATATTGTGGACACACATTTTGCATGGCATGATTGAAACGATTTTCAGTATGAGTGAGAAAGACAATAATTCTATTCAAAGGTCATATTCGATGAACAGAAGTTTGACGATCTTTTCATGCGCTATGCCGAATCTTAGGCTTTAAATCTTTGGTCTAGCTAGTAAGTCCCACCTGCAATTAATAAAAGCCGTTTTGAAGCAGCGAGTAGGTATTGGCCGAACTTGAAATTCAAAGGAAAGATCCGCCTACACCATAACTTATTTATTTATCCCACAAACCAATTCACAAGTTCCTGCCGCTAAAGACAAATTCTTGTTGGCAAAATCTCGCATTAGAACAAGACCCTGGCACTGAACCAAGTCATGGTTAAAAAACGCAGTGAAAGCCAACATAACTATTTATTTAAATACACAGAATTAAAACAAAATTAAGTTAAATGCACTCTGATCTTGGCAGTTCTCATTGCTTTTCATTAGTATTTTAATTGGTTCGCCAATAAATTCTAACGCAATTTCTATCTTAAAATAGTACAATTTGTAAGCTTTCACATGCGGAACTGTATAATAAATATCATTAAAAAAATACCAATGTTCACGTTAAACCCGGTAGTTTATCTACAGCTACAGTCATGATAAAATACACCAAGGCCCCGTTTACGACCTCAATTAATGCTAGTTGTGTCAATTGACACGCGCGTGCATCATTTGTGTCCTTGGCGTGCGTACCGTCGTATCGTAATTCTATCCAAGCAATTTCATTCTCCGCAGTTGCAACCCGCGTGTCGTTTGAGGCAAAGTTTGAAGTCCGTCACTGTACAGCTAAGGTGAATAAAGTTTAATCAATAAACAACTACTTACAGCAATTCCTCTCATCCTGCCCCCACGGACAGTCAACCTTCCCGTCGCACAGATGCGCCTGCGAGATGCACCGTTGGTTCCCGCAGTGCACCTCCCCGCTGCGCTTGCACACGCGGCAGTTGAGCTCGTCGGAGCGGTCCTGGCAGTCCACGTGCCCGTCGCAGCGCCAGTCGTGCGGGATGCAACGCCGCACATCGCATTGGAACCCGGTAGGGCAGACTGTGGGAAGAGATCAGGGATTTAGTTGTTCTTGCAGAAATTGCTTTGAAAAAAATAGCAAAATTATGTAAGTATTATCATCTGAAACAGAAACAGCAACTTTGCTGTCAACCAGAAACTTGGAGCCTTCAAAAGTGCTTATGACTGAATGCCAGGATATTATGTTAATAGAAGATCGACACTAGCGAGGCCCTAGCACGAGAACGCGGTGTAAACGTAACGTAAATACGAACGATTTTAAAATTTAACATACCTGTTTTACATAATAATATAAACTTAATTTTAAAAATTTATTGACATCTGTGGTGATACTAAATGTGCTTGTCGCAATAAAAGTCAATAGGATAGTTGCATATTCGATTTTAAAATGACGTATTTACGATACGTTTACACCGCACGCTCGTGCCTTCAAATCAAATCAAAGGAGATCATTCATTTTCGGCCCAAAAATCAAAGTTGCCAACGAAAAAAAAACGTGTCACCACTGTTGGGGAAGTCAGTCCGAGTTTTTTTTACTACGGCACTAAGTCTCTATAACCATTCCTTCAGCTGATTATTTTGGTTGAAAAATTGGATTTCCGTACGTTTTATTAGAAAAAAATCTTTTCATCTGCTGGCGAAAGAAGTGATATGAGCTTGTTGGGATGATGACCTTGAACAAGTGTTATGACATGACTAACCATCGACACATCTCGCTAGCCACCACCAAAGCCAAGGTACTTGACAGTCTGATGAAAGGCTGCCTCTCAGAATATGTTAAAGTATATGTTAAGGTGTCCACAGAGACTGCCATCCTTAGCCTGAAGCACACCGTCAAGTACTACAATAAAACAACGCTTTCAGGATGCTGTTACAATTGCCGCGCCGACATTCCATTCGATATTCACCCGACAGAGTACCGACACACCTCACCCGATTCGTCTGGTGAGCATACCAGTATCTCAGGAGGGCAGTGTGCCCCGCTGGTACACCCGTGCCCCTCAACTTGCCCCATAGCACAACATAGGAGACGAGATCGACGGCTTTCGAAAAATCGAGGAATCACTCGTACCCCGGGGTCCTCCTCGCAGTGTAGTACTTGACGGCGTGCTTCAGGCTAAGGATGGCACTCTCTGTGGACACTCCCACCCTGAACCCGAACTGGGCGTCATGCACTTTAACATATTCTGAGAGGCAGTCTTTCATCAGACTGTCAAGTACCTTGGCCTTTGTGGTGGCTAGCGAGATGTGTCGATAGTCATGTCATAACACTTGTTCAAGGTCATCATCTCAACAAGCTCATATCACTTCTTTCGCCAGCAGGTGAAAAGATTTTTTCTAATAAAACGTACTGAAATCCAATTTTTCAACCAAAAAATCAGCTGAAGGAATGGTTGTAGAGACTTAGTACCGTAGTAAAAAATACTCGGACTGACTTGTGAATGATCTCCTTTATTCGTAAATGTAGGTTTCATTACAATAAGATGTTATAATAAGATGTTTAGTTCGCTACATTTAACTCGAGAGCATACAAATCATAATAAAATCTTGTCTTATGCCTTTAGATGAAGTGTTCACTAAATATCTACGTGTGATTAAAAGGACTTATAAAAGGAGGTAAGTATAAAAAATCTCTTCTCAAGATATAAAAGAATAAGAAAGATAAGACGTTTTAAAAAAATCTTCAACAAAATTGGAACCATTATTTTGTCGTGGAATTCTGAGACAACGCTTTTGTACCAAACACAGGTGTCGGAAAATAATGGGTGGTGACATTTGGCATTACAGAAATACATCGCCAAATATTAATCTGTAGCGAGATACGGTCCTAATATGGGAGTAATACGTGGAAATAATAATTAGAAAGCTACAAAAACGGGCTGCTTATTAAAGGTCAGGATCACTGACTTATACGTACAAAAGGTCTCTCGAACACAAACAATATGTTGTATACGTAGGTATTGTTGGGTAACCATTTATTTGTATCCATCATTTACCTATGAACTACTAATCGTAATGACTACTCCATGTTTCTCAATAATTCGTAAACAATAATAGGTAATGAGACTGGAAACGTTGATAGTGAAAATTTCTGAAAGTGTACTTAGCTATGCGGCTATAAAGAACAGGGTGTAAACTTTTCATCCCCCATAGACAAGGGACGATCTTCCGAGCAGACGGTTGGTGTGCCAGGTGGTCTACTGCCCGATAGTTGTTGTCTGATTTTCCATTTAGTATTAAATCGCGGATAAATTTAACTGCGCGATTTAGGATTTTGATGTTAGTTCTTCATTCGTCTTATAGTTGTCTTATAGATGGCGCTATAGTACTTTATGTCCTATGTTGCTGTAGTACTTTTGGTAGTGCCGCTACGTAGCAATCTAGTCTCGCAATCTGTCTTAGACCGGGTTATCAGTCAAGTTATAGATGGTTTCTTTTAAAAAATAAGCCTACTGTGTGTAGATAGAAACAGAAGGGTCACGTCGTGGGGGAACCCGCATGAACTAGAACAAAAAATTCGAAGACAAATGTGTTATCACGGAACCCGCGTGAGCGATTACAGCCCGTCTCACACAGAACAAACCTTGTGTTCTATCAGTAACACTATATTTACAAGCAGTGATAGCCTTGTGGTGTGACCGTCGTCGGACTGCCAAGTCATTGGTCTCGAGTTCAAACCCAAGACACGCACCTCTGATATTTCGGATTCATGTGCGTATTGTACCTATTATTATCACTTGCTTCAGTGAAAGAATACATCGCGAGGAAACCAGCATGCCTGAGAGATATTTCTTGACGGCTTGTTAAGCCAAGTCAGAGGCCCGCGGATAGCATAAAAACTCTGACACCAGGTTAGGCACTGGCCACTAGATAAAAAAAGTAACACTTTAATCTTAAATCTTTAATCAGCCAGATTATGCTTACATGTTGTGCCTAAATAATTAACGTAAACTTCTAAAAATATAACCTGCTCCTTTTTTTGATGTCGGTTAAATAGATTAAAAAACAACTACTGACATATACAGCATAAGAAACAAAATCCAAATAAAGGCATTCTTTTCACTGAAATATGTAGGAACTCTCGTAACTGCTCTATTTCCGTGTTACCTGGCATGGCGTCTCTAAAGCGCGCGTCGGCAACCTCTCGATTGCCGAGACACACATCCGTGTCCGTGGACTCGGGAAATATGTCGCACTGGAGGTAGTCTGGCATCGTCAGACCGAACACTTCTAGGAAGAACCCGCAGCGACGCATGGTTTCTATATGGAAAAAGGAATAATTTGAAGATAATTTTGGAAAGTTCCATATTTCACTAGTCATATTGGAAAATTGATAATGAATTTTGACAGTTGGTGAATCGAGAACACTTCAATAAATGCATGCAAAACAGCATTACCCTCAATTTTGAATCCAGACAGAGCAGGCAATATTTTTTTCAATTTTAACCTTATCATTGAGGGCAAAGACGATAAGTGGCAAACCATCAACTTTATAGAGAGTACCTATCAAGTTGCAGAGAAAACACGACATGGGGCTAGGAAATGTTCATAGAATTAGGCAAGAAAATACTCAGCAGGTGCTAAAGTCTTACCATGACATAAACTCCTGCAAGGCCGCACCATATGCCCCAGGGGACCACATTTTGGCACAAACAGTGAGCACAGGAACAGTGCTGTGAGGTCGTAACAGCGGACGTCTACCACAGCTTCGTAGACCTCCAGGTCCTGGCAATAGAGAACAGATGTTTAAAGGACTATACACCTGTGGAAAGTGTGGATGGGGTTTATCTTTCAAGCTGCATCAAAATTATCTGGTCTATGGAGTTTTTTGCCGGTTCTTCTCCATAAGAAACACCAACTCGAACCGTGAACCTGTTTTGGTTTGGCTTAGGTATGTGAAATGAAATCTATTAATTTGAATCAAATTCAACAAGACACAATCAAAAAGATTGTGATCTGAACAGGAACTAACACTGATTTCTACATTGAGGATTTCAAGTTGAAAACTAATCACGTGTCAACCGCCCAAGGAAGCACCAAGGTGATTCTTTTAATTCTTGTGAGATTAACCTTAGGTAAAAGTTAAAGAAGAATAATTATGAAAAGTTTTATTAAACTTCTTTATTTCTTTCTTGGGGGTTTATGTTAAAGGATGAACATCAGCCATTTTACCAAAATACAATGGATTGTCGTAAAGTTCTGGTAACAACAGACTGTAATACTTATGAATCTATTTGCAGGCGTTTGTGTATATTGCAGGCTTCAAGAATAGTACCTATCCGATAAGAATACCACCTACACGCACGATCCCTACCTTGCCTCCCACTCGTGTAGTAAGACGAAATTTTTAAATTGGAGACTTGCTATAAAGGTTTCTTTGAACAACTATGTCAGACATAAACGGAAATGTTCTTTTTATCCTGTTCTATTAATTAACCCGTGTGCGTAGTCAGAGTTTTAGTAATATATTTTAAACTCACGCCTTTTTCCGTGTAGGTATGTAATACTACAGAACGCCATCTGGTACGAACCTTAGTTCCTTACATATCTCTTTGCCTAACCTGGTGTAATAATGCACCTACTGTATCACTGACATCGTTCCACTCCACTTCATTTCCAGATTAGACAAGACCTATTTATTCCCTTGTAAAAAGCAATCGCTGTCACAGGCCAAGGACGACGCAATGCCACGTTTTAATAAACATTGCTCGTTAAAAACGCGCTTTAGAACCTGACGCAGATATTTTAGTTGTCGGGCGCGCATTGTTTCCGCGACAATGATTGATTTGCGCGCGAAAGGGTACCGCTAATGGTTATTGATGTCGCCGTGTCACCCGCTGTTGTGGTCGTGGTGGGTAATACACCGTGAATGAAAATATTCGTGTATCAATTTTTGTTTGCGGTAATGTAAATCCGATGAATGTGGTTTAGGTAATAAAAAATTGCTGGTCGTTCGTTTAACATTAATATCCGCTAGACTCTGAATAGAAATCGCAATGATTGGTGATTTGGGTTCAGGTATTTTTTTCCTATACAGATCCCTGCTTCATTTTGATAAAATTCCACCAGAAACTCACGATGGTCATCAGCTAAAGTAAGGCTACGAGTGGTACGCTTTGTCTTAAAACTTGACGCCCTGTACACTTCCTCAGGTGACCAACATGGGATCACCATGTTTCCTTTGCGTGAGTACCACCGCGTTGCAACTCATGTCAGGCTGACTCGAAGCATGCTCTAAGCAACCTCTATCATTTGTTATCTCCGCAATCAATTTCGCAACTCGCGTACCTTTTGAGCGTGTGCTTGTGGCCAAGGGGTGAAACATCCCTAATATACACGTGCTAAGAGAACCAGTTTCCAATAATTATCACTACCAATTACCACAAAATAATCATCTTAAAATTTCTCCCAATATTCGTAGAGATAATTACAGCCTCAGAAGCGTGCCCTGACACTTGGCGCAGAGATTAGCGGCCGGCGAGAGACGAACACAAATTAATTGCCCCATAAGCCCTTTGATCTGCGCCGACTAGGTTTTCGATCAATTAATTTTCGTAAAGAAGATTTTGAAGAAAGTTCACCGCATAGACTTATTAGGTACGAACTGTTGTAGGAGTACTTCAAGGTCGCACAGAGCCCGCAGTTGTTGATACAGTAGCGGAAATGTTTGGATTTGTGTAGTGACATTGAAAAATAATATAATATTATGGGGGATCCAATCATCATTTCGTTTTGTTGGACAACATTTTCAGTTAGACAAACAGTGCTCCTTCTGAAAAGTATAGTATAAGTATTGTTGTAGTTGCCCCGTTGGTGTAGTAGTCACAAGTGATGCTGAGTATAAGGTCTGAGGTTCGATTCAAAGGTCGTGAAAAGTGTTAGTGTTTTTTTAAAGGTTCTTAGGTCTACGGTGGCCGGGGGCCACCACGTGGCCCCCGACGCCCGGTGCGTCTCCCGCGGCGGCTGGGACGTGAGGAGGAACGCTCTCTCTCACGTTCCGCCTCCTCCAAATGGCAAAAAACGGAACCCTTATGGATTCGTCATGTCTGTCTGTCTGTCCGTCCGTATTTCACAGCCACTTTTTTCCGAAACTATAAGAACTGTTGAAACTTGGTATGTAGATGTATTCTGTGAACCGCATTAAGATTTTCACACAAAAATAGAAAAAAAAAACAATAAATTTCGGAAGTTCCGCATACTTAGAACTGAAACTCATTTTTTTTTCATCAAACTCATACTTATGGGGTATATATGGATAGCTGGTCTTCAAAAAAGATATTGAGGTTTCTAATATTTTTTTTTTCTAAATTGAATAGTTTGCGCGAGAGACACTTCCAAAGTGGTAAAATGTGTCCCCCCCCCCCATGTAACTTCTAAAATAAGAGATGATAAAACAAAAAAAAAATATATGAGGTACTACCATGCAAACTTCCACCGAAAATTGGTTTGAACGAGATCTAGTAAGTAGTTTTTTTTTTTAAATAATAAGGCAGTTACTTGCTGCTACGGAACCCTTCATGGGCGAGTCCGACTCGCACTTGGCCGCTTTTTTAACAGAAATTCTTTAGTAGCAGCCCGATGTCTTGACTCGTGCTCGGTTGATGGCAATAGGCCAATTCGGAAATAGTAAAATCGCGGCGGTAATGTTATGTAGCAAAAATATCGAATTTTGTTACTCAACAAAAAATTAAAATCCCGCCAAAACACTTGAATACATTACAGGTCGGCTAATTAACGACCCCCGGGACCCACCAAGTGCCTGTTAAAGCCTGTTAATGGCATTTTAACGATTCACCTTGGATTCGGGCAATTAAACTCATTGCCCACTATGCTCAGCAGTAGATGGGCATCGTCTTTGGACCTCCGTACTGTTGGGAACCCTCGTGATTGAGCATTGTTTCTGTTGTGTTTTGCATCTTCTTTATTACAGTTTGTAAATAAGTGTAAAACTGTAAAAGTATTCGTTGATTTTACCAGTATTTTTGTTACTTAGCCTACCTACCTACTTTTTGGCTAGACATAATTTGTTTGTTTGTTACAAATGGTACTAACATATTATTACATGTTAGTACCATTTTTAACCACTTTAAACAGTTGGTATGCTACACTCGCCCTCATCTGCCTGCCCTTGTCCCTTACTTGGGGTCGTCCTCAACACTTTTTTTTTTCTATTCTTCTGTCAGCCTTCACGGTCTCATTTAATCGTTTTCTTTCGTAACATTTCTAGTTGCTACTGTAAATTGTTATCAATGTATAGATTAGTTTGCCTAGGCATTAATGATACTTATTTCGTAATCCAACAAGTAAACAAATAATAAACAAACTAACAAAATTACAGTAGAGACCTCGTCGCCAATATTAATTTAAAACAGAATATTTACAAACCGAGAATCACTTATCACTTAGCAAACTCAATTTCCCGGCGCTGTTTGTTCGTACGGCAATTTAACTAATATGTCTAGCAAACCGAACTCATCCAATTTGAAACTTGACGTATCAAAGCTTTGACTTGCCGTATTTGACTTAAAAACAAGTCCAGGGGATAGTATCAATATATTTGTGGGCTCTTCAAACTAAGCCAACAACCCGTTTTCGTGGAGTCCCGTAGAGACAGTAAATTAAACTCCGCAATTAGTGTTTTTGTTTAACTAAATATTGATACTTTGATAATTGTTTTGTCTTTTCTGAATTGATAGCTAGTCAGTGGAAACGTTTATAAATAAGCATCAAGCAGTTATTAGGGTTTTCAAAGAATTTCGTCTGCACTTCAAAATCTAAAAGCTAATGTATTCAACCTTTGATTGCATACATATGACCAATAAACTACTAAAGTGTGCCAGTTTAAATTATTTGAAACCAGCCCGATGTGCCAAAACACAAAATTAATTTCCATATAAACAAAACTGAAAATATTTAAAAAATTAAAAAAAAAATGTCACTTAATCCTACAGGGCCACTTTTGTAACGTTAGAAACCAGGTGTTGGGTTCGAATTTGGTCGATTCCTCTGGAAAAGAACAGGCACGACACTCCAATGTGGACCTTGTCATATTTGCAGTGTTTAATAAACTTAAGTATGAGAGGACAGTGTAGGCCCGACAAAAGTAAACAACATATCACGAACCTGCTGAGCATCCCGCTGTCCAAAGTGTCCGATGTAGTTGGGGAACACGGTGAAGTTGTACGGTACCCTGTGCTGCTGGCAGAAGTTGACAATGACGGGCAGACACACTCCTGGCGCAGGGTTCCTGGCGCCCGGCGGGTCTGTGGGCGCCGGCCACGTCACCACTGTGGACCGGTTCACTACTTGGGACACGTACTGTGGACAACGAGGTAGGGTTAGCTTCTGTTTACTTGGGTACTTGGGGTGGTAGATACATCATGTGAAGTGTCGGATATGCTTTGATTATGTTATTTATATTTCCATTTGTAACAAAAGACTTTTGTGAAAGCATTACCGTAATAATTAATTAATAAACGTATGTACCTAGGCACTTCAGTACTTTCATATCCCACAAAACAGCTTCAGAACACTCAAGACCGTAAGCGCGTAAGCAAACTACTTCCCTTAAAAAAATCCTGTACAAAATGTCTTGAGGACAAAAAACAATATGTATCCACAATAACGCGTCCTTTACAATGTGCCTATTGTTCGAACTCTCACAAAACAGACAAAGACGCCAGGTAAGACGGAATCATTGCCCAAAGCCTGAGCACCGACTACGAGCAACGAGCACAATAATTGTTTTGTTCGCAAAGCTTTGCCTTTCCAACGTTTTTGTGGGTGGGGTGGCTTTCAGCTGTATGCAAGTGGTTCAGTAATTGAGTTGCTTCGTTTTGTTGATTTTTACACAGTGAAAAATTGCGCGCTTTTTCGAAGGGTGAGAAAAATATTCCAACTTCGTTTGAGGGAGTGGAAGCCAGTGCAAATAAAAGCAAAAATTTCGTTTTGTCGCAATGTTCCTAATTTCCGACAATTTACGCATTGTGGTGACTTTTGTTGCCGCTACACAAAGCTGGTGGGTATGAAAGGACTTGTTTGTTAATTCATGGTTATTGTTAGTGCGACGTTTTCAAGAAATAGAAGCCTATTAAAACATCCACTACAGGACTTGGAGATTTATATGTTTGTCTTTTTACGTCAAGCATTTAGCATTTTCATGTGACCAAATTAGTATTAGTTCCATAATAAAAGAAACCATGCTGTGAGTCATGCACGCCCCTATCCTCCTTAGACCGATTGAGTCCGAGTTCCGGCTTCAAATATTATGGACTGATTATACAAATAATATTCGTAAAGATTATATCTTACCTGTACCGCTGGGTTAGCTCTGAAGTAGGCGAACAGGGCTCCTGTGATGGCAAGCAACGCCACCGCGTTCAGGGCGAGCTGCATCAGTCTGAACTTGTGGGGGTTGGCGTCTGTGCTGGCGCCTCGCATGTCGCGTAGCATCTGGTGGGGAAAGAGTAGATTAACTTGATGTAGACTTAACATACACTTATGAGATGTTAGGGGAGCTACATTCATGTTTTAAAAATACAAATAAATATACAAATAATTTATTTTTCATCCCACCATCTCGGAAAGAGTATTTTTAATCTTCAATATCTGAGTGGAAAAGCCGTTTTTATTCTCTAGAGGATAAAGTAAATTGAATTTAGAACATCGTGTGCACTAAGTTTGTGAATTAAAAAAAACATTAAACCTATTTACTGCTACCTCTATGGTGCCGAATATATCATACAACTTTTTTTTAATTTGTTAAAAACTCAGACTCGGAACCTTCTTGGTGTTCTTTTTTCAATTTGCTTTGTACGCGGTTCTTTACGCGGCATTTTTTCACGTCATTGTTAAACCTTATATTAAAAACAAGAAACTTGAAAACAAATGAAAAAACTAAAATGAGTGATTCTAGCGACGAGTTAGTTTGCTTGACGCCAACAGAATTGACTGAAACTGTTAATAATGCGCAAATGAGCTTTCTCCCTCAACAATCACGCGAGAAGTATTTAAAACAGTACGATATGTTCAACACGTGGCGACTAGCAAAAGGAGCCCTTTCTCAGAAAACGTTTTGCTGGCATATTTTATAGAATTATCCGAGAACAAGAAAGCAAGCACTCTATGGAGTACGTATTCGATGCTAAAAGCAACAATAAAGATGAAAAAAGACAAACATATCGATACCTATCCTAAATTAGTGGCATTTTTAAAAAGAGCCTCATCTGGTCATCAACCAAAAAAATCGAAGGTTTTCACAGTATCTGATATTGAAAAGTTTCTTAACGAAGCACCCGATTCCGTATATTTGGCGGCAAAAGTAAGTCAGTTGCACATTCAGTATCTACTTAAGTATATTAATCTCAATTAAATAGTATACTTAGTAGATGTTGATAGGCATAATTATGCGTTCATATCAATTTTATTCATTTATCTACTACAATACTCTTTACGTTACAGGTTGTTCTTATTATTGGAATAAACGGAGCATATCGAACTAATGAACTAACACAACTTAATGTCAAAAACATTGAGAAACATTCAGATGACTTACTATTAATTAATTTACCTAATACAAAGACAAAAAGAGACCGCAACTTCGTCATTCGCAAGGAATACGTAACGATTGTTGAGAAATATCAAGCCTTACGCCCGCCTAACACTCCAATCAATCGATTTTTTCTACAGTATCGCAATGGAAAGTGTGTTAGACAGCCTATGGGTACTAATAAAATTGGCAGTATCCCACGAGAAATAGCAACATTTCTTGAACTTCCAGAACCCCTGTTGTACACGGGTCATTGTTTCCGACGAACTTCAGCCACACTTTTGGCTGATTCCGGAGCTGATCTCCTGTCCCTTAAGCGCCACGGAGGCTGGAAGTCCAATGCAGTTGTAGAGGGATACATAGAGGATTCCATCCAAAATAAGTCTAAAATATGTGAAGGCATCGTAGGAGCCATTACACTGAAAGAGCCTCAATCGGATCCTTGGACTGGCCCTTCTACATCAAAAATAAGCCGTTATGAAACACCTAACCATCTCCCTCTCTCTCCAACATTCACGCCAAGGGAATCCGATGAATCGGTACAACTATTAAGTATGACAGATAGTTTACCGAAAAACAGTACACAAGTGACTAACACCAATATTACAGTACCAAACAAAAATATTACACTCAATTTAAATAACTGTAGCAACGTTACTTTAAAATTTTCTTAATTATACCTTAGTATTATTTTGTTATAATTTAAAGATTATTCTGTAATACTTACCTGTCATAATGTAGTAATTAATACCTAAACTGAAATAAAAGTGTACCTATCTTGTGATTGTAAACGTTTTTTTTTGCATTTAGTCATTTCCTCGCTGAGGTGGAATGAAAAGTTACGTGTTGCACTCGAGTGCAAAGATTTTTCACCTCGTGCTCTTTTGATTCCCTCGCTAACGCTCAGGATTCTAATTTTGAATCACTCGCTGCGCTCGTGATTCAATTTTAGAATCCTTCGCTTGCTCGGTCATCAAAATTGAACACGCGGTTAAAAAGCAACTTTGCACTCTTGTATAACAAATAACTATTCTTTCACTTGTGAATGTACAACATCTAGTGCTTTCATGTTTATGTCGGGACTGTGTTTGGCACAGCCGGTGAAGGAGCCGCTTGTATTGTGCTGAGTCGACTTAATCATGATTCAGCGATACCGTCTGTTGAAAGGAATTTTCCGAGCGGCACGAGATGCATAACGGTTTTTGACTGGTCGGCACGTTTACTTGAATGAAAGCCGAATAAGTGTAGGAATTGCTTCGGGTCGTCCTTGTTGTTCAACAAATATTGTCGAATCGAATGCACCCAATAAGTGTCTTGCGGCTACACACTGTCACTACAGTCATTTAATGTTCGATTACAAATAGACCAAATATTGAAGAAAAAGTTGATCGCCTGACTAGACACTCTTTTCAATAAAAACTGCAATACAAGACTTCCTTTCTTGCTTTAGTTACGAATATACCGGTATCAACTTCTACTCACTTTAACTTGAGGTTGGTACTGTCAAATATTTCGATAGGTTGTATACCTTGGTCTTTGGCGAAAACTACCGTAGAAATACAAACATTACTTTTCATTCAGTTTCCTGAGCCGGGATCCTGCGGGCTTACAGTGAGCTGGTGTGATAGTAACTCAATTAATTCAGCGTCACGGTCTCCATAGACGGTTGTTTGCGTCTGCGTGTGCATTCACTACTGCATTGTTCTGTTACTGAATTTGTGAATGTAAAATAAAGAAGCTATTTTACTACTTTCATCGCTCGTTCGGGGCAGGAAAGAGAACCTATATTTAACTTTCTATTGTACTAAAATTTTCAGTGTGGCAATAGTTATTTGTTATACAAGAGTGCAAAGTTGCTTTTTAACCGCGTGTTCAATTTTGATGACCGAGCAAGCGAAGGATTCTAAAATTGAATCACGAGTGCAGCGAGTGATTCAAAATTAGAATCCTGAGCGTTAGCGAGGGAATCAAAAGAGCACGAGGTGAAAAATCTTTGCACTCGAGTGCAACACGTAACTTTTCATTCCACCTCAGCGAGGAAATGACTAAATGCAAAAAAAAAAACGTTTATAATCACAAGATAGGTACACTTTTATTTCAGTTTAGGTATTAATTACTACATTATGACAGGTAAGTATTACAGAATAATCTTTAAATTATAACAAAATAATACTAAGGTATAATTAAGAAAATTTTAAAGTAACGTTGCTACAGTTATTTAAATTGAGTGTAATATTTTTGTTTGGTACTGTAATATTGGTGTTAGTCACTTGTGTACTGTTTTTCGGTAAACTATCTGTCATACTTAATAGTTGTACCGATTCATCGGATTCCCTTGGCGTGAATGTTGGAGAGAGAGGGAGATGGTTAGGTGTTTCATAACGGCTTATTTTTGATGTAGAAGGGCCAGTCCAAGGATCCGATTGAGGCTCTTTCAGTGTAATGGCTCCTACGATGCCTTCACATATTTTAGACTTATTTTGGATGGAATCCTCTATGTATCCCTCTACAACTGCATTGGACTTCCAGCCTCCGTGGCGCTTAAGGGACAGGAGATCAGCTCCGGAATCAGCCAAAAGTGTGGCTGAAGTTCGTCGGAAACAATGACCCGTGTACAACAGGGGTTCTGGAAGTTCAAGAAATGTTGCTATTTCTCGTGGGATACTGCCAATTTTATTAGTACCCATAGGCTGTCTAACACACTTTCCATTGCGATACTGTAGAAAAAATCGATTGATTGGAGTGTTAGGCGGGCGTAAGGCTTGATATTTCTCAACAATCGTTACGTATTCCTTGCGAATGACGAAGTTGCGGTCTCTTTTTGTCTTTGTATTAGGTAAATTAATTAATAGTAAGTCATCTGAATGTTTCTCAATGTTTTTGACATTAAGTTGTGTTAGTTCATTAGTTCGACATGCTCCGTTTATTCCAATAATAAGAACAACCTGTAACGTAAAGAGTATTGTAGTAGATAAATGAATAAAATTGATATGAACGCATAATTATGCCTATCAACATCTACTAAGTATACTATTTAATTGAGATTAATATACTTAAGTAGATACTGAATGTGCAACTGACTTACTTTTGCCGCCAAATATACGGAATCGGGTGCTTCGTTAAGAAACTTTTCAATATCAGATACTGTGAAAACCTTCGATTTTTTTGGTTGATGACCAGATGAGGCTCTTTTTAAAAATGCCACTAATTTAGGATAGGTATCGATATGTTTGTCTTTTTTCATCTTTATTGTTGCTTTTAGCATCGAATACGTACTCCATAGAGTGCTTGCTTTCTTGTTCTCGGATAATTCTATAAAATATGCCAGCAAAACGTTTTCTGAGAAAGTTTTGGCTCCTTTTGCTAGTCGCCACGTGTTGAACATATCGTACTGTTTTAAATACTTCTCGCGTGATTGTTGAGGGAGAAAGCTCATTTGCGCATTATTAACAGTTTCAGTCAATTCTGTTGGCGTCAAGCAAACTAACTCGTCGCTAGAATCACTCATTTTAGTTTTTTCATTTGTTTTCAAGTTTCTTGTTTTTAATATAAGGTTTAACAATGACGTGAAAAAATGCCGCGTAAAGAACCGCGTACAAAGCAAATTGAAAAAAGAACACCAAGAAGGTTCCGAGTCTGAGTTTTTAACAAATTAAAAAAAAGTTGTATGATATATTCGGCACCATAGAGGTAGCAGTAAATAGGTTTAATGTTTTTTTTAATTCACAAACTTAGTGCACACGATGTTCTAAATTCAATTTACTTTATCCTCTAGAGAATAAAAACGGCTTTTCCACTCAGATATTGAAGATTAAAAATACTCTTTCCGAGATGGTGGGATGAAAAAATAATTAACTGTCTATTTCTATGTCACCTCAATTTGTAAAACAGAAAATGTATCTTCATTACTCTCCCGTTTTCGATCATTATAATCTTCCTGAACTGAAACCATATCAAATTACCAAAAGACACACATGACTACAATGCTAAGCCGGTTAGATCGGAGAGCTTGCGCCGCTCTTAACTAAATTTCTATGAACAAAAGACTACGGAAGCCCCTTTTGTCGTTCGTCAGCCGACATCAGAACATAAGCTGACCAATGTGTATCAGAAAGCGTGCTGGCGTATATTGGCTTCATGAACGACAATGCAGTAATGTGGTAGGATGTGAGTCAACTCGCGCTTTTAAACCTTTGTGCATTATAACCGTGGCATATACCGATTGCGAATTTTAAAAATCATCCTTCAATACACAAAACTACCCAGAAACTTCAAGTACCTAGAAAACGATTCAAAGTACCTAAATGAGTCAACAGAGCTAGATAAAAACTTTTTTGCAAAAAAAACCGACTTCCGGTCTAGTCGGTGACTATTGTTTGTTTCATTGACTTTTTTGCCACCGACTTCCGAAAGTAAAGTTATTTCCCACTTTTTTAGTGTTTTTTTTGGAAGTCGGTTTATTTTGCAAAAAAGTTTTTATTTTACCCTTTTTAACCGACTTCTAAAAAAGGAGGAGGTTCTCAATTCGGCTGTGTTTTTTTTTTTTTTGTGTTTGTTACCTCATATCTCCGTCATTTATGAACCGATTTGAAAAATTCTTCTTTTATCTGAATGGATCTACTCCCCGAAGTCCCCGATTGGTCCCATAGAAATTTCATCAAAATCGGTTCAGCAGTTTGGTTTTGAAATCAAAATAGTTGGAAAAAATTTCATCCAAGTAAAAGAAATTGCGAAATTGATACTTGACAAGGATTTGTGTGTGATACTAAAACTAAAAAGGGTAAAATAAAACGTTTTTGCAAAAAAAAAACCGACTTCCAAAAAAACACTAAAAAAGTGGAAAATAATATTACTTTCGGAAGTCGGTGCCAAAAAAGTCAATGAAACAAACCATAGTCACCGACTTCCGAAAGTAATATTATTTTCCACTTTTTTAGTGTTTTTTTGGAAGTCGGTTTTTTTTTGCAAAACGTTTTTTTAGTTATCGTATCACACACAAATCCTTGTCAAGTATCAATTTCGCAATTTCTTTTACTTAGATGAAATTTTTTTCCAGCTATTTTGATTTCAAAACCAAACTGCTGAACCGATTTTGATGAAATTTCTATGGGACCAATCGGGAAGTAGATCCATTCAGATAAAAGAAGAATTTTTCAAATCGGTTCATAAATGACGGAGATATGAGGTAACAAACACAAAAAAAACATACAACCGAATTGAGAACCTCCTCCTTTTTTGAAGTCGGTTAATAAAAGAGAGACAAATTGATCAAGTTAACTCAAGAATTAAACAACGTTTGTCCCTGAACCTTGCAACACGGGCAACCAATTTGGGTCATCTATACAAAGTTAAAACAATGTGACTATTTCATCATGAAACTCTAGCGACGTTCATTCATGGCCTGTTAGCCATTCTACCGAAAAGGATTTATCTCGAACTGCAGTGGCACCATGAATGGGCCCAGGCTCAGGCCCCGAGCGGCAGCGTGAACTCACAATTGGTTCACGTTGAATACGAAGCCCTGGCTTTGTAAGCCTCCTCTGAGATATTATTGTTACGTAATCTCTATTCAGGGTCCCACATTCGTGATTCCTTGTTTCCAGATACGATAAGATACGATAATAAGGTGTATTTTCATGTATTACTTTGAACAGTGAGCATTTCATTGGAATGTCGTTCTACGAGTATATTTTAATTTGTTGGGATAGGAAATTTGACAGCAATTTCACGTGTTCGCGGGATTTTCAAAACATGCCTTGTAGATATGTAAAGAATGCGCTTAGTGAATTACGAGCAGATGTCTGGACATTGATGATAATAAATTAAATATTATTGGACAAATATTCAAAACTTGTGAATCTATGGCATCCTTAGTTACAGACACCTATACGATTCAGTGATATCCGTCTCAATGAACGTCCAAGATGAAGTATTAGCTTAACAACCACGTTCGGGGCTGACCTACATCCGGCAGGTCATATGCAATATGCATCTGATGTGAGAACCGATGGATATCGATAAATCCGGTATCAAAGCTGCTACCTCTATGAGAACTATCGTATCGAATTGGATTGATACGTGTCACATATGTTGAAAAAAGACAAGAACGTCTTTTTTAAATTTAAATAAAGGGTCTTTATTTCGAAATAAAGATTGACCAGCCTATACAATGTATGCCCACTGCTGCGCTACAAGCCTCCGCTTATAAGTGAGGAGTGGGCCGTAATTCAGATTACAAATTTTATTTAGGGACAAATATACTTACAAAAGTACTCGCCAAAAGATACCGAGATAAGTCCACAAGAAACGATGAACCAACAAAACAAAACTCTTTTGCAATACAATACAGAGTACTCCCCCGAGTTATACGTAGGACGGGACGCAATCTTGACTCATGTAAACAATAATATGTGGCCCGGGTTGTACAATCCTTCCTACTAGCTGTAGGGGTGGCCGTACACCCTCCGCGCACATACGTATGTGGCGAACGCGAACGCTGATTAGAAACTTTGAGATTGTGTAGAGACCTTAAAAGGACGGACTTTAACATTTCATTACAGAGGATGAAAGAAGTTGCTGCTCGTACTTAGGGGGATGTTCGTCTTTGCAGTGAACAGTTGCAAACTTGAGCGCTGTCGTTAAAAGTTTAATAAGACACTATATGCTAAATTGATGAGAGTCTGTTTGTACTATAATGGTTCTTTGAATTTAAATTGTGACCTGGACATTGACAGATACGTTAATGTCCAGCTCACAATTTGTTCGTATCAGTTTAATTGATCATTTACTAAGACTGACTTGTAATGCACAAGGTAACACAAAGTATTGGATCCTCATTATCATACCAGCACTATAACCATGTTCTGAGTCGATTAGATAGTTTTACTAGTCTGTCAAGCACTCTTGCATTTTTCCCTCTCATTTAAACGGTTCATATCCACCGTTCGCTTTACTCAAAAGATGGAAGTTATTCGGCCAAATAAGCTTACTATCTGGTTTTTATACAACATGTGTTTGTTTTGCATGAAGTAATAGCAATTATTTTCTAAAGCGCTTCAGAATTTCTAAGGTAAACAATATTATTTTATTACTGGGTCGTATAGTCCCACTGCTGGGCAAGGGTTTCCTCCATTTCTTCCATCGGTCACAATTCATAGAAAAGTGGCATATGCTTTCATAGCATTTACACTTCCACAGTGACTTCCTACAAGATTGACACAAGTTTTTCGGTAGCTTTATGTCGATTCCAATACAGTTTTGACTTTTCTATTGACACTTTGTTTAGGCCTTCGGCCGCCTCGCCATCTCCTTTGTTGCTCGTCGCTGTTTCAAGGCAACAATCCTATTTTTACGGACTGATATCTTTAAGTTTCAGCACTGCCTCTCCAAATTGTTAATATTTCAATGGTATATTTGATCGAGACAAGCGGCTGACTTCCCAACAAACAATCGGTCTGTGTCAAGTGGCTCGGGCGCGCGGTATCGCAATCACTTTTCTCAATTTATTTGATTTATTCCGATAAGAATTGTAAAGCCTCCCAATGATTAGAAATCGATTTTAATTTCATGTTGTCTAGATATTGCTTCGAGTACCTATATCAAATAGACATTTTTATTGAAAGTAAATCAACATTTCCATTTCTTGGTTTTCCCAGTAGGTTATTTCAAGAATAGACTGTATCAAGCCACCCGCTCTTTACGTTGCAAAACATCAAGAGTGATTTATTATAATTATATAAGTTTAATATTGATGTCCTATACACTTGAACCTTACGAAGTAAATTGTCTAAATGTTGGTGAAAACAGCATAAAAATCCGTTGCCCAATGCATCTGAAAGCGGTCACGCAGATACCTACCACGGAAAGCGACTTTAGTTGAGAATATGTTTAGATAGATTCCGTATGCTACCTATAAATTCACAACAAAACAAGAAAATAAATTCTTCCAACATATCCTGCGATACTGACAGAAATATAATAGCTATTTCATTTCGCTACAAAATACGATGCAACCCAATCTCGAGATCTAAACTTTCCCGTGTAATCGAGACGGAACACGTTCTAGTGCAGTCCGCCATCGATTGTGAAATTGAAGAAACAAGTGAAAAGCCATAGCGAATTTATGATGGAAAACAATGACACGATACATTTACCAAGACAAGATTCTGGGGAAAGTTTGAATTTTGTTAGGCAGATATGATATCTGAGTTTTGCTCACAGCAAACCAGCAATCACTTGTACAGAACAGAAGTTCTGACCCAGCAGTGGTGGCGCAGTGATAACGGCGAGTTGGAGTTCGTGGGTTCAAACCCAGACCGGCACTGTATTATGTATAATTTATATCATCACCACTGGTCCCAAAATGGTGAAAGTATGGAAACCAGTATGACCTAAACCAAAAATTCCAAGGTATGTCATGTGTATAACGGAAGAAGACATGAGTTTCATTAGTGGGGCGTCATCGGCTGATTAGGTTATAACTACAAATTTACCTACCACACTCATTTAACAACCTCTTCTCGCTGCATGCTGCATCTTGGACCACAACTGGCACCCAAAGCATTTACCGTAAACACTTGAAAAGTTTAATGCGGCGCAATATTTTAATTACGACGCACCGCTTGCTAGCGACACTTAATTTTACAGTGGCCATATGTGTCATACACTTCTGTAGGAAAATACTGTTACTACTTACTTTTACGACATTTTGTTGAACGCGCGATTTTTGCAGCATTTGCAGCTAGAAAAATATTTCTGCAAACGGCGTGATTGTTACGTTTTCGGATCTAAAAAGAAAATACAAACTGACTGATCGTTTTATTTATGGTACTCACCCGATGATGCAAAGACATGTTGCTTCCATTCTGGAACCTGACGATCGTCTGTAATGACGCCGGCGTGGACATACTCTTGGTAATGGACCCGTTGCCCGAGTCCCTGTCTTGTTGCTCCTTCAGGAGAAGACCCCGAGCAATCTTAGCATTGAGGCTTTTGTTCACATGCTGGTGAGGAAGCAAGGGAGCTTCCATCGTCTTCGTCGTGTAAGACGGTGAGGATGTCTGACTGAACGAGTCTGAGGACACGTTCGAGTCCTGTCGGACGCTTATATTTGACCCTGAACTTGGAGACCGTTTCATCGGCTGGACAGTATTCTGAGGAGGTAAGGGAGCAGGGAAGGGTGTAGAGTCAGGGATTCTTGTGGGAGGGAGTTGTCTTCTGGCGGACAGAGATTGTGTATGTGAAGGATTTCTGTTACAGTCTAGCCTTGGTTGTGGTTGCACTGGGGCGATGGTTCTTCTGTTCCCGTTGGGGTCTGTCTGTGGTGTTGTCGTGGTCGGTGGTCGTGGTGGTGTGGGTGGTGGCACTCGACGCGGGGGTTGAGGAGAGGCGCGGCGGGGCGGCGCGGGGGGCGGTACAGGGAGGGGGATGGGCGCCACTGTCGCCGTGGTGCGCTGCGGCACCGGTGGTGGTTGCGGCTGCACTGGCTGGATCTGTTGCGGTGGTGGCTGGAGCTGTCACCGGAAATATACAAATCAAATCAGTAGTTTTTCAAGGTGTAGTCACGAGCACCAAAATCACACGTCAGAGATTTTTCATGTGATTTTCTCCCACTGTACTCATTGCAATTTACCATGAAATAGGCCTTATCTCAAATTTTAATGCGATGCAAAATATTTAATGGTAATTCTGTGATAACTGCCCACCCTTTTACACGCAAATATAGGCAAGATTCTGGAGATGTTGACTCCGCGCCGCTCGAGAGGGTGGGCCCGCATCCTGCATCCAAGCCTGGATCTTATTAATTTCGGAATTAATTCTAAATATATACTTTGCAGAAATCCTTGACATTTAATGTTGTGTAAAATCATTAAATGTCAAGGATTTCTTCAAAGTAACGCTTGAATCCATAAATTATCTTATCTCAATGCTAAAATCGCTTTTGAATGTTTTCTCAATAAAAAAATTACTGCGTTACACCTTCATTACTGTACAAACTATTGGTACCATGGTTTACCTTCATGATGGGTCTTGGCGGCGCGATCCTCGAAGGTGGGCAGTAGGGCAGCGCATCAGAGGGGCAGTACACGAAGCCGGCCGGTCGCTGCGGCTGTGCCGGCGCACACGCTGCTGTGCTGTGGCGCCGAGGGGTTCCCACGCTCGGTCGGAGCAGTTCTAGAAGTTTTTCGCCCGGAGTCGCTGCAAGGCTGCCGGCGCGTCCACACCTGAGGGCAAGGAGGAGGTAATTAACTGTAGTAACAGAAATAGTGATAATAAATAATTAATTCATAAAGATGATCCTCAATAAATTCGATATGTCAAAGTACTTCTGCTCAACATTTTTGCTGGTTTTGAACATTTACTTTCAAATAAAAAAAAAACAAAAACCCTCACGAGCTGTTTCCAACCTCATGCGATATGTCTTGCGTCAAGTGGCAATCGCATGTGTCACTTGTTTCCTTCACATGGGTGCCGACGACGTGTCGCAAGTTGCATCGCGGTGAGTCGTCGCGCGGCACGTTCTAAGCAATTCCTTTAATTTGTTTTATCCGCAATTCTTGTCACATCACGCTTATAGCATGTAGCTCGTGTCCAATTGATGTGGGGGTATTAATAATGGTTCTAGTTATTCTCATCTCATTACGTACGTCATAGTCTTACTATGGTAAAAGCATTTTTTTCCTACCGACATTCCCTGCCAAACCACAACTAACAAAAATAGAAACCTCCACCAAAGCCTTAACGCAGGAATGCCATCCCCGAATCTCGGGCAGCCGCCACCGGTCGTGCAGTCGCACTCAATAGAAGTCATCGTGCAATTGTCACGTCACGAGCGCCGATGCCGAGCGTATTGATTCAACGCTCAGCGGGACCGGTAGCGAATGTATGGCCGCCCGAATGATTGCGGCCGTACATATGTGGAGTTGGTATAGATGTATCTTCTGGTATCTCGTGTGTCAAAATAGGTGCGTCTATTAAACGCTTTCAATTTTAATAAATAGCTTAAAGGTATATAGGATGTCATCCACTTTATCTAATAGCTTGAAGATGATACATATTTATATTAATCGAAGAGTGGATACAAAGATGACAGAACTGAAGTTAGATTATCCGCATGACGTATTTTGAGCAGTGGTAGGTAGGGAACACAGAACCGGTACCGTTGGTGAAGTGGTGGCCCAGTGGTAATTGCCCCGACATAAGAGTTGTTAGCGGTTCGAACCCAGCGGCTCGCTTTACTATGTAGTTTATTTATTAAATAATGAGGGCAAAAAATTCAAGACGTGTGCCATCCACTAACCCGCACTGGATTCGTGTGACGGATTACTCACAGAGAGGGAGGCTGATAATGTATGTGTGACCAGAAATCAGATTCATAACTCGGCTAAACTATCGAAAATGAAATGCGATGCACATCACTAAACCCACCACCAACTAAACTTCCTCAGCGCTGTAGCCCGTCGTCAAATACCTTTATTTACTTGAAATCTACTCGTGCTAAGTTAACATGGAGTGCCTTGTTCAAACACGGAAGCGAGTGGTTCCTGCCGCGTCCCGGCGATTACTCGTCACGAATGCTATGTAGGCCAGTGCAATTCTACGGACAGTCGGCCCCGGTCTGAACACAGCATGAATTATATTTGAGGTGAAAACTGTAGTAGTGAGAAGGTACAGAACTTATTTAAGAGTAATAGTTTGTTTGGCAGATATACGTTTTCTTGTGTTATTAAAACTGTTGACACAATGACACACTTTGTGTACCCGACAACAGAACATATCCATACCTAGAGCTACATAGGTAACTCATCTACACACAAAACACAGGTAAACATGACGCCCGTTGGTGTCACCCGGTGATCACAGTTCCGGTTAATGAATGGCGCTCGAGCCTGACCGGGCTTGTCTGTTGGCTACGGGATGCGTTAATGAACACGCTTCACTCTGATTGGCTACTGAATAGATGCCGTTGAATTTGAATCAAATGGTGTACTGTGTGTGCTTGATTTACCTAAGCTTGTAGTGTGAATTGTGGTAGATTATAATAGCTAGCGGTAAAATAACCTTTTTGAGCAACAAAAAATTCGGGCCACGCGCCAAAACATGGATGTTTTGACGTGGGCCGTACAACTATATTAAATGTATATCCATGACGCAACGGTGTATTGTCCTATTGATTCTGTGGCATCAACTTAACACTTCTGTAAAGCTTAAGCGCAAATAAATCAGTAGCCAGCCGTTACGAGCAAAATCGTTAATTTGTTAAATGTAAAGCTCTCGAGTGGCACCAAGTTGCTGTTTCACCACTCACTAACTCTCGCGTCTTCAACTTAATGATCAACCACTTACTTATGTTACTAATTCTCTTCTCGA
Source organism: Standfussiana lucernea (assembly GCA_964057025.1). Lineage (NCBI taxonomy): Eukaryota > Metazoa > Arthropoda > Insecta > Lepidoptera > Noctuidae > Standfussiana > Standfussiana lucernea. Next base: position 18,929,690 of record OZ059785.1, on the reverse strand, counting down.
ATGCTGCTTCAGTTATTCAATTTTTGATGAAAATATGAATTTGATATATTATATAATTGGCTCAGCAACATTAAATGAACATGTTTTTACATCTTAGAACAAAGAGTTTTAGCCATTAAAGCGACAAGATACAAGAAAAAACACAACTGGGTTTCAACTAGAGACCAAAACAGGAACAGAGCAGGCCACCGAATTATCTTTTTTTTTTGGAAAAAAAATTGGAAAATAAATTTACTTTCGGAAGTCGGTGACTATTGTTTGTCTCATTGACTTTTTTGTCACCGACTTCCGAAAGTAAATTCATTTTCCATTTTTTTGTGTTTTTTTGGAAGTCGGTTATTTTTTTTAGCATTTTTCTATTTACCCTTTTTAGTTACCGTATCACACACAAAGCCTTGTCACGTATCAATTTCGCAATTTCTTTTACTTGGATAACATGTTTTTACTAGATATTTTGATTTAAAAACCAAACTACTAAACCGATTTTGATAAAATTTCTATAAAAGAAGTATATCCTTTCAGATAAAAGAAGAATATTTCAAATCGGTTCATGAATGACGCAGATATGAGGTAACAAACAAAAAAAAAACAAATACAACCGAATTGAGAACCTCCTCCTTTTTTGAAGTCGGTTAAAAACAATTGGGTAACAAAATACGCTTCAGGGAGTTAAGAACAGTGAACTTAATCACAATGCAAGTGTGTCCGCTCGAAGTTGAGGCTGGCACAAACAACAACTCATGATTCAACATACTCATGATTTCGTTCGAACGTGGGTGATAAGGTACACCGCAGCCTAACCCTTCAAATATTAGGGGCGTGATTTTATGTTATGCCTCATTTGCCTTAAACACCTCACCTACACATCTAACTTAATGTTTGTTTACACCCGAAACACCATGGTACAAAAACCACATAGAAATCGGTGGAAAACTCGAGAATGGTTCGTTCCATCCATTACGGTAGTAAATGGAGCGACTAATGGGCGCTGCTGATTACATGCTCGTAATGAATCGAATGCCGCCGCTTTGATTCCGCCACCGTCGGCCGCTCTGAGGTTTTATTCAATCGATTCCGATGGTTTTAAGCGACAGTACAGCGATTTTTTGAGTTGTGTATTATTTTGGGGATTCTAGATGACTGGGGGAGCACACATCGGTTACAGTTAGGGGTGTTACACATACAGGATGTAAACGGGCCCCTCACAAAGCCGCCAACCAAGCGTTCTATACATATAACTAAGTAACACTGCGCAAATTTTTTGGCCGTGAAACGCCTATTTTGGAAAATCATGGTTTTTGGTAACGTACTCGAATGAGTCGATGGATACTTTGCATAGTACAGGGGTCATGGAGGTATTGAAAGTAAAGTTATACCATTTGAAACTTGTATTTTTACAAAAACCTGTGAATAAATATGTCTGAGGTTTTTTGCGTTAAGCTAATGTCGTGGCAAAAATATAGGTAAGTCAGTCAGAAGAAATTGTTGCTAGGTGAGTAGGGTCACACGTACTTACTTATGTACTCTTGGGCCTTTGATTAATGTTATTTTTGCATCACACCCCAATAGTCTGAACACAGTAATATTCCAGCGAATTCAACATTTTCTCAAGCCTGTCCTGAACTTAGCCCTCTAACAGGCCTCCCCAATACCCCCCCCACCTCCCTTCGTGTGACAGTTTATTAATCTAAGCAACGTCACAGGACGTGACGTCACAGACGATGATGCTAAGAAACGATGACATGAACTGTGCGCGGACTATGAATGCGGAATAAGATGGATACTAATTGTTATTTGCCTTTGTTTTGCTGCCCTGCTTTAAGGTCTTAGGATAAAGTCGCTTTTCCGCCAGTGATATGCGAGGATGAGTAGCGAGAGATGAGCGTAAAACTAACCTGTCACCAGGCTAGCTTAGCTCAAGCAATGAAAAATACAAGATTTTATTGGCTAGTTTCGCCACAATATAAATATGGACAGTAGGGAAACTACCTACAAACGCTCGAAACGGCACACTCACACAAACATGCGCAACGACGAGATTCCTAAACGCTCGCCGCGGTGCTCTCAGTAGTGAGTGCCGCGTCAAGACGAATGGTCACATTTAAGTTTATCTCCGCGATGTTTTTAAAAACAATATCAAAAACATTAAAAGTTACAACCCTATTGCTTCAATGGAGCGCAGATAATGATGTCCTCAACTAGGCTTAGTTTCCGTACTGTCCGTATTTATACTGTGGTTTCGCTACTCGTTCTCGTACATCTTTGGTGGTAATACAGCCTTATATTTAGTATTAAATTCTTACTTCTGCTATGATTTATACAGATACCCGATTACCAAACTGACACAAAACAGAGAAAATAAAAATACTAGAAATACAATCCGTTTTTCACATTGAATTGAAATGTTGTATGTTGCCTCTCAACCCAACATACTCTATTCGGGATAATCATTTTTCTCCACCAATTACGAATTTTACTACCAAACTAAAAGTTTCAGTAAGACACTTGAAGTGAAACAATGAATAAAATTAAATTAGCGCGTGCCGCAAGGCAGAGATACGGGGGGTGCCCCCCCAAACCCGCTCCCAAAATTGGCAAACTTAACGGTTTCGCAAATTGGTGTGATTAATTGTGTTTCAACTGGCAACAAATGTGGCCGAGGACATGTCGCCGACGTCGCGCGTCGCGGCGTCACGATGTTCGGATGATAATAATTGTGAGGGATTCCGATTAAATTCAATTCGTTTTATTGGTTCCGTTTTTGCCTTGAAAAGATGGCTGTTGTTGTGGCTTTGGTCAAAATGTCAACCTTTATTTATTGCATGAGCAGACTCGATTGAATATTTGAGTGAAATGACTTTAATTAATTTGAAAAGCCTCGGTTTGCCAAATCTTTGTTAGTAGCGGACACGCTATCGTGTTCTTCTTTTATTTGGAAGAGCGATTCAACATTCAATTAAAATAACATAAAATCACGTCGCCTTTCCCTGAAGGGTTAGGTTAGTGATATACTGATGCACAGTTAGGTTTAAGTTTCATGCAATAGGGGGCCAGCCAATGGCCGTCAACTGGATACAAGTCCAGATTCTGGTTTGCTAACGAGTAATGCCTGAAGGGTGAACCCAATAAAACTTTGCCTGTTTTGGGAATCAAACCCAGGGCCCTGTTGCTCAGCAGCAGTGCTTGCAACCACTAGATCAATCAGGCAGACATTGATATTGTGTTTATTTAAAGGCTCTGCATCAGAAATTATTGTTTCGTAGCGCTGTCCGCGTCTTTATATACTATCCTGTTGTTTATTTTTCGAGTGAAAATCACTGCGTAAGTTCGTGGCACGGAAGCTTATGTGAATTTAATATCAACAAATATTGTAGTAAATAACTTGGAGCTGTTCCAACTGCTGCCCGCTAGCACGGGCTAGCTAAATAGGTAGGGTACCAAACCCACATCAGGGAAATGGGTTTGTAATTACTTGTGATTTGAAGTAGTTTCTTTGTAAGGTTGCTAAACACTAGTTCAGGGTGGCACATTCGATTCGGTGGAGAATTCGCGGTTTACTCAGAGTGGCAGACTTTTTACATGTTATTGTTATACTTACAGATTTTAAATAAATAAATATAAAAATAAAACTCCTTCTTATTACGACTATAAGCTCTCGCATTTGCTGGTTTACCACGTATATTGGACATAATTATAGTGCACTTAAACTTGCTCTAGTTTCAATTTTTTCTTCTTCCCTTTACTTTAAACGATAGCCTTTTACCAACTATGTTGGGGTCGACTAACAGGATGCAGCTGAATACCAGTATTTTACATGGAGCGACTGCCTACCTGATCTCCACAACCCCTTGGTAAGACTATCTGTCAGACTTTCGGGCCACCTGACTACCTGTAACGACTATCAAAGATCTACAAATGATAACCGGGACCAACGACTTCACGTGCTTTCCGAGGCATGGAGGAAACTCGGTATGCATTGGATGGTCACCCATCCACGGGCCAACCGGGCTTAGCTTGAAGCCACGAGCTCTTCAATAAAATGAATCATTTAATATACCTAACCATTTTTATTGTATCTGTAAATTATGGTAAATAATTATTGTCTATTTTGTTGCATGTTTTTCTCAAATAAATAAATACCTAAGAACCGAAATCCTACAATCCAATAACCGCCACCGAACTTATTGAGTAAGCCTGCTCTCCCTTTTGTGCAAAACAGTTTTGACATTTATCACTAAGTTAAATAAACCATTTGAAACACAAAGCCTGCTCAGAAACCATCTCCGAACATTATAACAATGGCTGTCGAGTAAAAACTGATCAAACACAATAGTCGGGACATTAGCGTGTAATCAGAGGCACCTGGCAACCCTGATGTAATTATATACAGATGGACAGCCGACTGTTACTGGGCGGAAAGCGCAACTTAATACTTTCTTACCGCTTTTACTTTTCATTGTCTAGTATAACGCTACTAAAATTCTCGCTGCCTTTAAGACCGTAGTGCAACCTTATCACATTTTATGGTAGATGGTAACGGTAAGTGCAATGTTGCTACGGCGTAGCAGCTACGTAGGCTACGCCGTAGAAAATCACAGACATGACGCTACGCAGGTTTTGTTTGGCTTCGAGCTAAGCGTGTATTCTTTACGTAGTTAATCTCAAAATTATCTTCGTTTTGCCTACTCCGTAATGTTTTGAAAGGATGAAATGACCAAAATACGTCCCTACTTTAGTTGCTAGCCGGCCGAAAGCTCCTGATTCAGTTTATTTGTAATTCATTGTTACTTGTTGACTGACTGCAATACAGACTATATTTACTGGGATGAAATTCAGCTAAATAGCTGAGAAGTTCGTGTGCGGAATGGTAACAAACAAAACCGGCTAGCATTTGTATTCGTGGTTACGAAACATCACTTACTTAGGGTTCGGTTAAATCGGTGTGGACAAATGATGGACTCGCTATGGACACAAGACACTCAGAAATTCTTCCGTGCATTCTGTGTACGAATCTAGTGTCCGGAGCCGCGTCCGAAAAATGTCCCTACCGGTTCGACTGCACCTGTAGCTATCAAAAGCGATGTTTTCACAACTCGACCCGCAAAAGTCCGTTCCTACAAAACTTCTAGCAAAACCCAACGTAACTTCTGAAGGAAATTAAAAAAGGTTGATCTACTCGTAAAGAAATTCAGGAAAACTCATAGAAAATTTCCAAACTTTTTTCCGAATTCGAAGCTTGATAACCAAACTTTTTGATCTCGGTCTGTTAGCAAAGTTTAAATTGAAAGTTGATAGCTAAATCGATGGACGTAGGTACAAAAGTCTGATAGGATAACTGAGTTTTAATAGTTAGAGGCCTTTTACTGATGAGGTTTACGATAGCGGTTTAATTGAAAGTAAGGGTCAGGGTCAGGTCACTGAAGTTAGTTGCTACGTGGCGTGTCTGCTTCAATTGTAATCATTGTGTAACTGTACTTAATCGTACATAAACAATAATATCTCTACAACTATTCATTTACTGTGCCCGCGTTTTCAATCACGTGACTGTGGTTTCTTTTTGCATTACAAGTTAATGGGAACGTAAACTTTTTAAAACATCTTTGGTTTAAGAATTTGAACGAAAAAAAAATTGCCGTCATTACTAATTCCTGAATATATTATTATTATGAGACCGCCCATTGTGTCACCATATGTGAAATATTTTCTTTTATGAATGTTACTTGTATGGTGCACAGAATAAAGAATATTCTATTCTATATTTTGCAGACGTGCATTTCTCGAGAGAACGATATATTGAATTTATCTCGTGAGATCGTGAATTCTTTTCATTGAATAGTTAACGTAAACCTACCGATGAGTGAACATTATGAGTCAACATACAAATTTAACATAACATCACGCCTTTAATCCCTGATTTTTAGGCAACACATAAAATAACACCCACATTTCGCTAGTTATGTTTAAGTCCCATGTAATAGCGGGCAAGCTTCTTGTCATCAACAAGGCACACATCCAGACTACGACGCTGCTTCTGATAAATTCCTGAGGGAAAAATACATACTTTGCCCGACCTGGCTATCCAACTGAGGACCTCATGCTGAGCAGTCGCGCATGCGACCAGTAGGCCAGCGAGGCAGCAGTAAATATTAAAAAAAAAACTAATATAAAACGTAAACTTCTCAAGGAAAATATCTAACATTCAATTCAACACGATCTAAAACATCCAAGCCTCCAAAACTCCGGACAGGTATGAACAATTCTAACATAACCTCTAAACAGTCATTAATCACGGGTCCTTTGTCGCTTGTATGTGACAAATTTGTCTCATTTAGTCACGTCGTACTACTCAGCCTGTAGCGAGATATTGCCGACCTACCCAGGTACAGGCAGCATCACAAACAGAACGAACAAACTGTTCAAAATTATCAGAATTTCCGATGGCATAAACGACTCCTGCAGTACAAACCGCCTAATGCGGGACGTCCCCGGGCTATGTGGGCCGTCGATCTTAAAAAGGGGACATGCTGGATGCGGAAGGTTGTGGACACGGCGTTTTGTGAATGAGGGATGTCGTCTTTTTCACAAGGAAAAAGAGACCCAGCAGTAGATGAGGCTAGGCCAAGGGCAGGTTTATGGGGATGTCCATTCTGAAAGATGACTGGAGTCATTGAGACAAAATTAACTTTTCTTAGTTATCCTCTTCTGGAAGTCACGAGGAGAACCCTTTGCCCAGCAGTGGGATGACACAGGCTAACAGTATCAGTTATCCTCTTAATTTAAAACGGCCTGTTCGCCTCCCATATTTTTGACACTGTCTGTACCTCTAGCGGCCTCATCAATCAACCGCAGGACGTTTTAGGAGTATTGCTGCGTTCCTAGGGGCTCCCAGGCAGTGCGGGGCTATCAAGACGGAATGTGTCTTAAGGAATAATCGATCGGTTACTCCGATAGTATTAAGTTTTCATATTAACCTGTCGGATTTATCTTTTAGCTGAGCCATTTTTTTAGTTGAGTTTATTGATTAGAGACAAGATTGGAAAAAAGTGCGGCTTCCGAACAATTTCTCGCTTTCAGTAACACTAAGCAACACCCAAATGAAAACCCTAAATAATATTTCACTGTTGGAATGTGAACCAAGTTCACATTCAAGAGTAGGTACGAGTGTGGAGTATTATAGCAAGCCAGGTTCCAAATGGCTTACGTGGGATTTTTCTACAACAACAGAAAACATTATTCAAAAAGTTAACGCAAATCTATTTTTTTTTTTCGATTTGTACCCCAGGGTACGGTTCTAGGGTTAAAAACAGTAAAGTTGCTAAAAATCTACAAACGGTTTTCCAACTGTAGTATTCTTATCAGCGATTTGCAATAAAACAATAATCAGCAAGTCTAGCGGCGCGGTGTCTGCGGACGATGGCGTCGCGGCGACTGTCCAGTCTGCTGGAAACTTGCCACAGGCTCGCTCACTGCTCATGGCTTGCTCCAGGCTTGCTATATTAGTTTGCACGGCAAACGATGGTGCAACCCGCTTCAATCGACTTTACTGTTCGCAGTCACTTTACCAGTTATAACTGGAAATCCATTGATATGAATTTCTTTGTGTAGTTTATGTTAACAAGGGTATTTTATTGAAAAATTTGACACAGCACGTGATTACTCTGGCACATAGAACTAAAATAAAATTCGTTAAATCGTGCTATTGGTAGGTACTCCATACTGCATTTAATACTACGTGATATTACAAAGCAAATGTTGTTCTCGCTGAGATGCAACAAAAGTCGGACTACAAAGTTGATAATAGGCATTCCTGTAAGACACGTTGTTCTTTCTTATCCATCTTCATTAAGCTGCTGGCTACATGTAATATGCTTGGAACACTCATCTGACTAGAAAAATTCTTACAACGCAACGCGAAGATGAAGAAAATATACAATAAACAGTTATTAAACATCAAAACAACAACAACAAAAAATCTTGCAACATAATTCTTAAAATTAATAATTAATTCAAACAACACCAATAAACCTCAAGTTGCGAACAAATCCGTTTAATTAAAACACAAGAGTAAAGTTTTCTCAATAATCGCGTCCCGTCCGCCGCCGCCGTCGGCGGCACGGTACAACGCGGTACGGTGGCGCGAGGTACTAAGTAAACTCACCGAGATCACTAACTTGATTATTTGTGGAGTAATAACCGTTTTGTTGAGGGCGTTAACGACCCAAAAGTGGTAGATCTAGTTAAGGTTCAGTCAGATACCGGACTCTGACATGAAATAACAAAGAACTATCTGCCAGAGTCTGTAAAGAGAGAGTAGAATGACCGCAATCTGGCCGAAATGGTTTTGACCGAATCGTTAGGATTCATAAATATGTTGAGTGTCGGTGCAACCAGTCAAGATGTTAGGAAATTGGAGTAGCAACAAACTGGAAGTAGTTACATAACGAAGGTCCGAGTCCCCGAGGGTGAGTTCTAGGTACAGTTCACACGACTAGTGAGTGTAACAAGGGCTTAGCGTTTATACGAGCTCAGTGTTCAAGCATCGTTCACGCGGGATCACGCGGTGAGTGTACACGTCATGAGTCCGATAAGTCGCGTGGCGACTGTAGCCTCTTGCCTACGAGCTACACGTGTCTTACAACAACGACTGTGTAGAAAACAAATGTAAAAAGTTGTTATGAGCAGAACCCGCACACGGTTCGCCTGACGCAAGTCGCATCGCCCAAGGTCGTGAACGGGGCTCAAGACTATAGCCATGGCCATGGTCTCAACTCGAACAAATTATAATTAGTCATGTAAAAAAAATCATAGATGGCTGCATAGATAACAATTATGAAATGTACAATCTCTAAAATGGCAGATTTTGGCTAAAGTAAGATTAATTAAAATTTTCTTGTCTAATGCTGATTTATCTATTTACACTCATAAATCACGTAAATTCAAAAAAAAAAAATGAATCTCTACATCAATTCGATTCCATAGAAGTAGCCATCTTTTGCTATTATTTTGTTTAAAGCTCTTTGTAATATATGTATATGGCGGTTTACTCAATATGTCACAAAAACTGCAACGTGAAAATAGCTAGCAAAAACTGCAACGTAAAAAATATCATACCCACTACGGGTATGATATTTTTTTTTGTTGTATTGTTATTACTTGTCCTTGAACGCACGGTGCGATGTCATTCATACTCGATTTGCGATGTAGAGAATCTATAGAAACAAATTAAATTGAAGTGTTTATTTGTAATTTCAAAATAAAATCTTTTTACTGAAGGCATATGAAAGTATTTATACTGTACTTATAAAAAAACTTTATTTTTAAAATTTTGTCTGACTGTCTGTCTGTTTGTTCTGGCTAATCTCTGAAACGGCTAGACCGATTTTGACGGAACAATGACTGGCCGATAGCTCACGTTATAAGAAGTAATTTAGGCTTTTATTTTAGAAAAAGGATTAGGATTCCGTGCAAACAACGAAAACCCATGAAATTGTTTACAAAATCGGATTATAATAATAAAGTAATATTTTTATAAAAAATCTAAGAATCTAAAAAGCTAGTACACAAGTAACAATACTAGCGACCCGTCCTGGCTTCGTACCGGTCGTAGAGCATATTATGCCTACATATTGTTTTGTCTGTCGTAGGGTCGCATCAGCTTGATGCGTCGAGTGATCGCATCAAGCGTGTCCCGTGTGGGAAACGCGCTTGAATTTATTTCGCGCGGGTTAATTTTTTGCGATGATTCCTAAGATATTAATTTAAATTTTATGGTGTAAGATTGTAATAATGTGCATGAAATGCTCAAGGCAACTATCGTATTTAAGTTGAAAAGGATTAATAATGTATCCCTCTAAATAACTTTCCAATTACCGCATTGTGCGTGACCGTTTTTTTAGAAGATAGAATGGTATGGGAATGGTAGCTATCCTTAAAAGATACACATATACCATCACGAGCATTTTTGTAGATTTTTTTAAGATATAATATTCCGTAGTACATTATTTTGATCTATCTTGTAAGGTTAAGTCAGCGTTTGCAATGTAAACGCAAATATGTTTTTACGACACCACATTACAAGTGTTTGAAAATCTTGGCATTTCTCTACTATAATAAGTATGTATTATACATATAAGCCTTCCTATTGAATCACTCTATGTATTTATTTATTTAAACTTCATGTACAATAGTGGTACATAGGCGGACTTAATGCCACAAGGCATTCTCTACCAGTCAACCTTTGTGTTAAATTGGACAAAATTGTGATAGGGTACAAAAAATAAAATAAAAATAAGAATACTAGGTACTTGTTTTCGAAAATGTAGGTATATACTTTTATAGATACTAATACACATATACAATTAAAATAAACTAATAAATATTTTAACAAATACCAAAATAAAAAACGATAAACCTGATAATAATTACTATGACAAGACTTCTGGGTAATTGAGAGCTATTTAGTCTGACTTAGATAGTAGTTCCGAACTTTTCTTTTAAAAGTGAATTTGTTTTCAGCTTTTTTAATGGCAATGGGTAGCGCGTTCCAGAGTTTTATAGTTGAGATTGCGTAAGAATTAGATATAAAACCGGTGCGGTGTGAAGGTATTTGGAGGAGTAGATTTTTGGAAGCTCGAAGGTTACGACTATGAGAACTGCCCAACACTTTGAAATAAGTTTTTAGATAATCGGGAGCACATGGATCGTTCATAATACTGAAAAGCATACAGAGAGATCTGAGGGACCTCCTGAATCGGATAGGCAGCCATTTAAGCTGAGAACGGTAGGAATAGGTATGTATTGATACCGCATTAAATCCGTCGCGTAGTTTAAAAGATCTAAGCGTACAGACGCTAGACGGCGGCGGGAAGCGACCATGTTTTATACTATGTAGAGATTCTCAAACTTATTAAACAATTACCAACCACCAACCTCTATAAAATACAGATTTAAAAAAATCTTTTAGCTAAATGCCATTACAGCTTATCAGAACTTTGAAACGATTGAAAAACGAATGCATCAGCAATTCAATTACGACATTTCTAGATGCCACCTAGTATCCAGGCCGACTCCTAGATGGCGTTGTAAAACTACAGTCTCTCGCAATTAATGCTGCCATCTGTTGAAAAAAGCGAGGATGAAAAAAAAAATAGCCAGCTCAATAGCCAGACATAGGGAGGTGTCATTTCTTTGAATGGGATTGGGTATACATATGTAGGTAGTATTATATTATCTATGCTATAGTTTACCGAACCGTCGTCGGTGTTTCTTTGTGTAAGTTGATTGTACTCACCGTCCTTTGGCGGAGTCGTCGTCGTCCGCGGAACCGTCTCCTTGCAGCTGCATGCCACCCTGCGCCCACGTCACCGTCAGCCAATCTGCGGGGAACACATCACATGAGACCTAGGATACACGAACGTTTATAGAACGCTCTTTATTCCTTGCAACAAGAATTGGTGACTCAGAGGACGGTAATCTCCCAACTTACAACTTTGAGTAGTAACCAGACCCAGGCCCGCGTTTAACTTGGTATATTTTTTTTAATCACCACTGCTCTCAAAACGGTGATAAATAACTAGAACAACATTTCGAAGACATGTGACATCTAGCAACCCGATCTGGGCGCTTGTGGAGGATTACGGCCCACTCGCTATCACATACAGAAGGCCTGTGCCTCAGCAGTCGAAGCATTATAACCCGATTATGTAAGTAAGATACACTCGTTTTCAAAAAAGTTACCTATTTAATTGAGTTTAGGTTTAAATCGGTTTAATTACGTGTCCTCAAATAATACCGGACCAGTAAGTAACCACCTGCACAGCTCTTTGTTTGGCTTTATTTAAATCCTGGAAGGTGCAGGGGGTTGAGCAGGATGGGCAAGAAAGTAGGTGAGGCATATCCCACAGAGGGGCTCCACACTAGCATTAGCTAATTATACAATTGTCAACATTAACTATGAGTGTGGCCATATTTCCCAACTTAATGTTTCTAGGAGAAAGAAGATCCATATTTATTATTATTTTTCTATCTGAATGAAAAGGATCGAATCTACACAAACTGCGTGTATTACCGGTTTTTACAGTTATTATCGGCAGTGGATGGAGCGAAATAAAACGGCTTGGAGAAGGAATAAACGTTGTTTAATTTTATTATTAGGCACAGTACAAAAAAATGGACACACCGCCTTGACCGGCGTTGGAAGAAGGAAGGAGTTGCCATACTCGAAATTTAATTATTAAAATATAAATGTTGCCACTTTATTACAATATTTAACACACCCCCTCAACATTATATTTTAATTCCCAGACAACCCTTTAATTTAACAATTCAAAACATTTATTCTTAACACCCCCTTAAGAAAAATTCTGAGATGCTTCCCCTTAAACTTCTAAACAAATATGCAGAGCCCTTAAATCTAGAAATACCTAACAACCTTTACATACACAAGATACCTTAAACAATGTTATAAACTCAACACTATGTACGTGCCTACTTGCTTTAACAAACTTATGACAATATCATATCTCTAAGTTTAACAAAAAGTATTTTCCCCAAAGGTTTGGTAAACAAATCAGCTATATTGTTATTACTACAAACAAACTTTATTTTAACTGAACCTGTTGATACATTTTCCACAATATACTGATATTTTATATCTATATGTTTTAACCTTTTGTTACTGTTGTAGTGACCTACTATATTTATGTATCCCTTTCTACATATTAATTATTCTAATAACTTAAATAAACATCAAAGTAGTATTATATAGAATCTAAAAGGTATCGTAACAATCAACATACAAAGACATTTTTACTCATAGATATAATTTCTTATCAGCTAGCCGGCGCAGCTATGACGCGTCTTTGTTCTAGCGGCAAGCGCGCCCGCTACGTCACCCGAACCGGTTGCGTGAGCGGGACGGCACCATTATTGCGTCGCGCTCTGCAAGCGCGCGCGCGCCGCCTAGCCAGTACGTTCACGGAACTTACGGTGACCGTTGCGGTTTAAAAAACATAGCTTCGCCGCGCTTAACATTGACTGTTCTTCTATCTTATTCCGTGCTATCTTTACTCTTTCTACCACTCCTTCTTTTTAGTGGAACTCTTGTGTGTGTGGAACTGTAACCTGTGTCTGTGAATAAACTTTCTTTCTTCTTCTTGTGTACTTCGGACTTTTCTTCATCCTTTATCTTCACACATTATTTCATCACACATACCTCCACACCTACATTGGTGACCCCGTTCAAGAGCACGAGGATGGCCGAAGACAAAGCGCGCAGTCATCAAGATGTCGGCGACTCGGCAGCGGAAAGTTTTCGTGTCGGAGTGCGCGTACCACCCTTTAACCCGGAGAAGCCCGGGCTGTGGTTTCGCCAAATGGAGGCGCAATTCTTTCTCGCCAATATAAAAACTGATGAAACAAAATTTTATTTCATCACGGGAAATTTGGACACGAAATACGCAGACGAGGTAGAAGACATAATCGACTACCCCCCACCCACCGGAAAATACGAAAAGTTAAAAACGGAGCTCATCAAGAGACTCTCGGCTTCGCGTGAGAAGAAGGTGCAGCAGCTTCTCATGCACGAGGAACTAGGCGACCGAAAACCGTCGCAATTCTACCGGCACCTTCTCAATCTGGCTGGTCCAGGTGTTCCGGAGGAGTTCTTGAGGACCATCTGGACGAGCCGTCTCCCCGCTGGCACGCAAGCGATTGTGGCTTCGCAGTCGAAGATGGATCTTCCCGAGCTGGCTGAGCTGGCAGACAGGATCCATGACGTCGTCGGCACCCAGGCGGCAGCTACGGCAGCCATCAACACTCCTGGATCCTCGAGCGCTTCAACCTGCGGCGTAAACCCCGAGATCGCTGCGCTAACCAAACAAGTGGCGATGTTAGCGGAAAAGGTAGACCGGTTATCCCGGCCTAGAGGTAGGTCCAGTAGTCACACACGCTACCGGTCAAATTCAAGCTCCAGATCGGCATCCAGCTACAAAAGGTCTCCGCAGTGCTGGTACCATCTAAAGTTCGGAGACCGAGCAAGGAAGTGCGTGAAGCCGTGCGATTACTCTAAATCGGGAAATGTGCGGGGCAATCAGTGATGGCGACCGATGATTGTCCAAGTGCTGGTCGCTTATTCGTCACCGACCAAAGGTCCAAGGTGCAGTTTTTGGTCGACACCGGCAGCGACCTCTGTGTCTACCCTCGATCGGCGCTCACTCGACGAATGGAAAAGACCGGTTATCAGTTATGCGCCGCGAACGGAACGTCGATACAAACATACGGTTTCATAAATGTATCGCTAAACTTAGGCTTGCGCCGCGACTTTGTCTGGCGATTTATTGTAGCCGATGTAACAAGGGCGATAATAGGCGTGGATTTTCTATCTTTTTATAATTTGATTGTTGATTGCAGGAACCAACGCCTCATCGACAATCATACAACGCTCTCCGCCCCGGCTTCGCCTGCCCGTCGTTCTGATGATATTTCGTCGGTAAAAGTAAGTCTCGGTGATTCCGCGTACACACACATACTACGGGAATTTCCCGACATCACCCGTCCACCTGGCATACACCGCACACCCAAACATAATACGGTACACCACATCCGCACTACTCCTGGGCCACCAGTATCCTGTTCACCCCGTAGACTGGCCCCTGACAAATTGAAAATAGCGAGGGATGAGTTTGACGCCATGCTTAAGTGTGGCACCTGTCGCCAGTCCGAGTCACCCTGGTCATCGGCTCTGCACTTAGCGCCTAAGAAAGACGACGGTTGGCGCCCCTGTGGCGATTACAGGATGCTGAATGCACGGACTATCGCGGACCAGTACCCTATCCGACACATCCACGACTTCGCCCATAGCCTGTCTGGCTGTACCGTCTTTTCACAAATTGATCTGGTGAAAGCGTACAACCAGATTCCTGTGCATCCAGACGACATCCCGAAGACTGCGATCACCACGCCGTTCGGTCTTTTCGAATTCCCATTTATGACCTTCGGTCTTCGAAATGCCGGGCAGACGTTCCAGCGCTTCGTGGATGAAATGCTCAGGGGTCTGGACTTTACCTACGCATACCTGGACGATTTTCTGGTCTTTTCAAAAGACCAGAAGACTCACGAGCTCCACCTGCGTCAGCTCTTCACCAGGCTCAAGCAATACGGTATGGTCATCAACATCTCAAAGTGTGTCTTCGGAGTGTCGGAGGTAAACTTCTTGGGCTACAATATTTCAGCCAAGGGTACCAAGCCACTGCCTTCTAAGGTCGAAGCTGTGCAAAATTTTCCCGCTCCCAAGACCGTAAGAGAGCTGCGGAGATTTCTTGGGATGCTCAACTTTTACCGTAGGTTCATTCCTGAGGCAGCTTCTCATCAAGCACCCCTGAACGCTCTTCTTACCGGCTCAGTTAAGGGTTCACACCCTGTTCAGTTTTCACCGCAGGAAGATGAGGCTTTTCAAACGTGTAAGAACAGCCTGTGTCAAGCAGCATTACTGGCCCATCCGGACTGCAACGCAAAGATGGCGTTGGTCACGGATGCGTCAGACAAAGCCATCGGAGCAGTCCTGCAGCAG
The DNA here is from genome assembly GCA_964057025.1 of Standfussiana lucernea. NCBI lineage: Eukaryota > Metazoa > Arthropoda > Insecta > Lepidoptera > Noctuidae > Standfussiana > Standfussiana lucernea. The sequence goes on along the minus strand of OZ059785.1, from coordinate 18,914,122 downwards.
CTGAACGAGGGGGCATGGGAGCCACTGGCATTCTTCTCACGTAAGTTGACTCAAGCACAGGTTAAGTACTCTCCTTACGATCGGGAGTTGCTCGCTATTTACGAGAGTGTCAAATATTTCAGACACATGTTAGAGGCTCGTCATTTCGTCATTTACACTGACCACAAGCCACTCACATATGCCTACCACTCTCGTAAAGAAAATAGTTCCCCCCGGCAGTTCCGCCATTTGGACTTTATAGCTCAGTTCACGACGGACATCCGGCACATTTCTGGAAAGAACAACGTCGTGGCGGACACCCTTTCGCGCGTTGAAGAGATTGCTCAACCTGTGCACGCTGAGAGGATCGCCGCTGCTCAACTTGAGGATCCTGAACTGAAGCAACTCCTAGCTGGTGACACATCCTTGCGCCTGCAGCAAGTAAGGATTCCAGGTTCAAGCAGCCAACTATACTGCGACGTCAGCACCTCCACACCGAGACCTTTTGTGCCCAAGGAACTGCGCAGGTTAATTTTTACAAGCCTGCACTCCTTGAGTCACCCAGGTACCAAAGCATCCGCAAGGTTGGTCGCAGACAGGTACGTCTGGCCTGGAGTAAGGAAGGACTGCCGTGAGTGGGTTCGTTCTTGCCTTAATTGTCAACGTGCAAAAACCACACGGCATGTCTTTGCCCCAATAGGCAACTTCAAACTACCTTCATCAAGGTTTGCCTTCATCCACATTGACCTCGTAGGTCCTTTGCCTCTGTGTCAAGGGTTCCGATATTGCCTCACCGCCGTCGATCGCTTTACGCGATGGCCTGAGGCAATACCGTTAGCAGACATAACTGCTGAAACAGTGGCAAAGGCTCTGCTGAGCGGATGGATTGCTCGTTTCGGCTGCCCATCGGATATCGTAACCGATAGAGGTAGGCAGTTCGAATCAGCGCTTTTCAAATGTTTGTCCAGTATCGCTGGTTTTCAACACCGTAGAACCACAGCCTACCATCCAGCCTGTAACGGATTGGTGGAGAGATTCCACCGTCAACTCAAAGCTGCTATAACTTGCCACGCTAATGCCAGTTGGGTGGAATCTCTTCCACTGGTCTTATTAGGCGTTCGCAGTGCATATAAAGAAGACGCACAGGCTTCCGCCGCTGAACTAGTATACGGCCAGCCAGTGCGCCTACCAGGTGAATTTTTCGACCCGCAGGCTGATGAGACTATTGACACGACCGATTACTTGTCTAGGATCAGAAATTTGGTTCGGAAACTGCATCCATCACCAGCATCCAGGCACAACAAATCCAAAACCTTCATTTTCAAGGAGTTAGCAACGTCTACTCACGTTTTCCTTAGGGACTGCACTGCCGGTGGTGGTTTCAAACCGGCATATTCTGGTCCACACAAGGTCATCGAACGAGGGGACAAGGTGTACAAGATAGTGGTAAACGGTAAACAGGTTACCGTATCGATAGACCGCGTTAAGCCGGCCTTCATACTGCGTGACCCAGATACTTCATCATGCACACCACCTACCACAAATATTCATCACAACACATCACAAACACCTCCTAACAGTAACACTAATCACAACACTCCAAGCGCGGATAAACGGGACTTACCAGATGCTAACGATGACGTCACCAGAACGACGCGGTCAGGCCGCCGCGTTAAATTTCCCGACTATTACCGCCCTTGACGGTCTCTGGAGGGGGGTGATGTAGTGACCTACTATATTTATGTATCCCTTTCTACATATTAATTATTCTAATAACTTAAATAAACATCAAAGTAGTATTATATAGAATCTAAAAGGTATCGTAACAATCAACATACAAAGACATTTTTACTCATAGATATAATTTCTTATCAGCTAGCCGGCGCAGCTATGACGCGTCTTTGTTCTAGCGGCAAGCGCGCCCGCTACGTCACCCGAACCGGTTGCGTGAGCGGGACGGCACCATTATTGCGTCGCGCTCTGCAAGCGCGCGCGCGCCGCCTAGCCAGTACGTTCACGGAACTTACGGTGACCGTTGCGGTTTAAAAAACATAGCTTCGCCGCGCTTAACATTGACTGTTCTTCTATCTTATTCCGTGCTATCTTTACTCTTTCTACCACTCCTTCTTTTTAGTGGAACTCTTGTGTGTGTGGAACTGTAACCTGTGTCTGTGAATAAACTTTCTTTCTTCTTCTTGTGTACTTCGGACTTTTCTTCATCCTTTATCTTCACACATTATTTCATCACACATACCTCCACACCTACACTGTCATTGTTTTTTGCTATATTAATCACACTTTGGTTGTCTTCAAGTATTTCAAAATCAACATTATTATATCCAAAATCTTTGAGTAACATTTTTAAAAAAGAACCTTCCATAATACTCATGCTAAGAGCTACATATTCAGCTTCACAAGACGATAATGATACACAAGACTGTTTCTTGCTGTACCAAGAAACTGGACAGTTAAAAATATAAAAAATTTGACCAGATGTTGACTTCCGGTCTGCAACATCACCGGCCCAGTCTGCATCACTATAGCCTTGCAGTTTACATACATTTCTACTTTCCTCATATTTATATATTAGAGACAAATCTATAGTACCCTTTATGTATCTTAATATCCTCTTTAAACATTTAAATAAAGCTACACTAGCACAGTGCACATATCTACTAAGAAATCCTACTGCTACACATAAATCTGGTCTAGTGCAAGTAGCATACAAAAGACTGCCAACTAAACTTCTACAGGCTTTTTCTATTTCAAAATTTTCACTTTTATCTTTCTGTAACAATTCAAAATTTAAATTCTGTTCAAATCCTCTGGCTACTAAGCGAGCTTTATACAGAGATTTTCCTTCTGCCTCCTTGATTTTAAATACCCACTTGCTACTCACTATGTTTTCTCCATCAGGAACTTCTGTCACCTCCTCCCAGGTATTATTTTCCTCCAGTGTCTTCAACTCTTTATTTATGGCTTCCTCCCATTTAGTTTTATCTGGTCTTTTCATAGCTTCTTGGTAGGAAACAGGTTCATCACAGCAGTAGCTCAGGAACATGTTTTCGTCTTCTTGTACATAGTCTTTCAACCAGCTTGGCTTTTTCCTTACTCTTCTGGATCTTTCTGTTGCCTCTTCTGTCTGTCCTGAAGTTTCCTGTGAGTTTTCCTGTTCTTCTTCTATTTCTTCCTCTACCTCTTCTTCTAGTATTGATTCCTCATGAAAAGAATGAATGGAATCCTGTTCATTTTCACTTTCTATTGTTTCAGGGTTTTCAATATCCTCATACTGGCTTTCTTCTTCCTCTGAAACTTGTTCTGTCTCTTCTTGAGTGTCAGAAACTATGTGATACTCCTTTTCTTGTCTTCTGTCTCTATCTTTGTTTTCTATAGACTGTTTTATAAATACTATGTCTCTTTTGATGTCTACTTTGTCTTCCTCTGGAAAATATATTCTGTATCCTTTTGTATTTTCTCCATATCCTATGAAATAGCCTAATTCAGCCTTGCTATCAAACTTTAACCGTTTTTGATCAGGAATATGTACAGATACTTGACTACCGAAGACTTGAAGGCCGTTGACATCAAAATCTTTGTTCCACCAAAGTTGATATGGTGTTTTGTCTTTCACACGACTAGGACCTGTTCTGTTAATTATGTAGACAGCGGTGTTGAGAGCTTCAGCCCACATATTTTTGTTTAGGCCGCTCTCCAGAAGCATAGTTCGTGCCGACTCAACCACCGTCCTCATCTCACGCTCTACACAACCATTCTGTTGTGAAGTATATGTTACACTTCTTTGGTGTTGTATCCCATGTGATTTCAGCAAGTTTTCCATTTCTTTACCGATAAATTCCTTTGCATTATCACTTCTTATGTATTTCACTATGTGACCAGGATTAACTTTTATTTCTTTCAGATACTGTTTTAAATATTCTACAGACTGACCTTTATTCTTCAGAAAATACACCTTTCTAAATTTGGAATAATCATCCTTGATGAGCAGAAAGAACCTTGCCCCTCCTAGTGAAGTTTGTTCTACTGGACCTCCAATGTCAATATGGATAACCTCTCCTGGTTTCGTTGCCCTATGGGTACTGGATGGGAAGGGAAACTTATGTTGTTTTCCTTTCAAACATGGCAAACAGGTTTCTTCTTCACTATTTTCGAACTTAATGTCTTGCTTCATCAAGATGCTTTTCACTTGGTTTATGTCTTGGTGACCTAGTTTGGCATGCCATTCCCTCAGATTTGACATTACTTTTCCAACCATGGCATTATTCTCATACTGTCTGAATAACATTGTGTACATTTTACCATTTCTCTGGGCTACCGCACACACACTGTTGTTTTTGATAAACTGGCACTCGTTAGCAGTCGACTCCAGTTTGTAACCTTTATCCAGAGCAGCACTCATGGAAAATAAGTTTGCCTTGAGGCTTGGCACATGTAACACACTGCCTATTGATGTTTTAATCCAATTTACACCATCATATGCCTCTAGGTTAATGTCACCATAACCTAATGCTTTTATTATTGTCCCATCCCCAATAACAATGTCTTTAGGCACTAATAACTTTTTATAGTTTATGAAACTGTCCACTGTAAAGCACATATGCTCAGAAGCACCACTATCTAAGAACCACTCATTATATTTACTTTTTGATATAAGTCCACACACCACTGACATGACAAATGCGTTTTGTTTTTTATCTTCACTTTGTTGTTTATTGTCTTTGCTAAACCAACACTTTTCTTTTGTATGTCCTCGCTTTTTACATTGCTTACAAAATAGGATGTTTTCAGTTTTATCACTTTTGTGCTTCTTTACCTTACAGTCCTTTTTATAATGCCCCACTTTACCGCAGTTAAAGCATTTTCTTGAGTTTGTGTTCGTTTTGAACGCTGTGGAACTACTGTTTTCACTGTTTTGGTACAGTTTGTTTCTTTGTTCTTCTATGATGAGCCTGGCTGTCAACTCCGAAAGATTTCGCTTTTCTAATGGCACAGAGTCCCATGCAGAGACAAAGTGTCTGAACTTTTCACCTAGCGAACTTATGATTTTTGTAACAATCATGTTTTCGGCAACTTCGCCCTTTGCTTGCCTTATTTGAGTCACAATGGCTTCTATTTTAGCTATGAACGTAGATACATCTTCCGAACTGTTAAGTTTCTCTTCGAAGAAGCGCTGCTGTAATATGTGGAGTGACATATCAGATTTTTGTTCATAAACTGTATTTAATTTGTCCCACATTTCTTTGGCTGTTTCGCAATTTTGAACATGCAGCATAGCCGTGTTACCCAGTCTTGCTACGATGATTCCTTGGGCTTTTGCATCTAACCTCTTCCATGTGGTTAATTTTTCATCTTCATTTTCAGGGCATTTTGATGAGCCATCCACCAAGTCAAAGACATTTACCGCCTTCAATATGACTTTTACTTGAAATTTCCATGTATGCCAATTACCGACATCTTCTAATAACATGCGATTATTTGAAGCTCCAAAAATATAGCCCTCGCCGTCCATCTTGTTCCGCCTTTGCCTCTGCTTGACCGCAGGACCACGCGCCGCTTTACCACAGCTTTTAAGTCAATATTCCTTTATTTCGCTCCGGATGCCTGGGCCCATAACCTTTTACAGTTATTATCGGCAGTGGATGGAGCGAAATAAAACGGCTTGGAGAAGGAATAAACGTTGTTTAATTTTATTATTAGGCACAGTACAAAAAAATGGACACACCGCCTTGACCGGCGTTGGAAGAAGGAAGGAGTTGCCATACTCGAAATTTAATTATTAAAATATAAATGTTGCCACTTTATTACAATATTTAACACCGGTGACAGATTCAGATGGATCGTAACAATATAAGTCTAAAGTATCAATGATGGATTGAACAAATAAGTTATAAAGTACTGAACTTGGGCTGATCAATAGTTTACTTATAGTTACTGTCCAATAATCTCTAAGAAGGTATGGGTACCTATTTTGGGAGAGAGCTTTTCCTAAAATACTTTGGTCTTCTATAAATAGCCACTTAACGCCTACGAACTTGGTTTAGAAACAAAGTTAAATAAAGCATTAAGAGCGTTTACGTCTATCGCGCGAAGTCAAGTTTAGGTAATTCAATGCATTTTTTACGCACACAAAAGCGCGCGTGCCTGTGTGCATAGCGCTGGCGCGTTCTCTTGCGCTATAGTCAAACTAACCCACTATGATCCGTTCGAGTGCAATTGTTGTAGTAAAATTTAATTTGAATTTGAATTTGAACGTACACGGATTACTAAAGTACGAGTGCATAAAATAAGTATTCAATAATATATTGCAAGTATAGCTATAATTATGATTAATATTAAAGTCGTTTTTTAGTTATTCAAACATGAATTTGTTGATCTAAAATTTAGAAAGAAACCGAACTTCGTTAATTATTATTGATTTGTGACTGATTAATAAATATTTCTTATTCTATTCAAATAAATCACTTTATACGGATTTACTTACGTTTATTTTATATTATATTTAACCTGGCGCGATGTTCCTCTTAGTGACACCTCTTATGAGGGAAATACAATAGGTTGGCGTTAACTTTAAAAACAATTTATGTTCTTATTTACAAAAAAATAAGTAAAAGTTTTAATAAATAAAATTCGTAGGTAAAAAAATAGGGTAGATATTGGTTGTCACTAAAAATATTGTCAGTCATCAAAAATAATAATAAAAAAATTTAATCATCAAAGTACCAAGATTTTTTAATCACACTATAAACGTCCGCTATCATTCCAAGTACGACTAAGGTCAACTCGGGTCAGGCAGAGTGCCGAGCGACATGTCCTCTCTCTAGAAAGCCTCGCGGCGGACTGATTTGAAATTGCTCGCGCGCAGTGATTTATAGTAGTTTTTAAATATTTATAGAAAAATAATCACTGTAAATTATTTGAAATTTTAAATTGGATGTTTTAAAGCATATGTTCTTCTATTATATTATGCTATTATTATATTAAATCAAGTAAGATATATCGGTGAAAAAATCATTTTAATTCCTTAATATTTCACATTGTTTGAACTTTAATTTCTTATATAAAGAAACCTAAATCAAAAAATTTTCTTCTCCAACTATATTCCTTAGGATCTTAGCAATAGGTAAAAAAAAACCTAATTAGGTTTGAAAGTGGTTTCCTATAATTAGAGCGTCGAAACTGACGCTGAAAGGGAAATTAAGAAAACCTCTGTTGAGTTATCTTGATAGAATTTACCAATACTCTATTAATTGAAATATTTTTCTCTCCAACTATTGAGACAACGAAATTTCCTAAAGTTATTAGTAATTATCATTTTTGTAAAATAAAGGGTTGATGGTATTAAAGGGTTCGAAAAGTACTGTTTTGGAGTCAAACAGCGCATGGACGGCGTAAACGCTCTTAACCAGTGAAGTCTTAATAGGAACCTCAGTATAATTTAAAAACTTTAAAACATATTAAGGCCACCGGTAACTAAATCCATTCTTCATGCTCTATTCAGAATTATAGAAACTCCACCTTTTGATAAAAAAACCACTCGTGAAACTTCTGAAAAAAGGTTGAAAAGGAAGTTTATTCCGGATTATAAATCATTGGAATCACGCGTAGTTTCAATAGGATCAAGATAACTAACTGTTTCTGAAGTTCGGAATATTGCTGCGGCACGGTTTAAGAAGACTTTTTGTACTAAATATTGAATATAGGAAGATATCAGAGTAGCTCGTGGCTAAATAATAACTTGCCTGGGTTGGTCCGTGGATCGGTGACCACCCATACATACCGAGTTTCCTCCGTGCCTCGGAAAGCACGTTAAGTCGTTGGTCCTGGCTGTCAATTTTAGATATTTGACAGTCGTTACAGGTAGTCAGTGACCCGAAAGTCTGACAACCAGTCTTACCCAGGGGTATCTTATTACCCAGTACTGACTGGGTTGTGAAGGTCGGATAGGCAGTTGCTCCATGTAAAATACTGGTATTCAGCTGCATCCGGTTAGACTGGAAGCTCCGGTTAGTTTTTTGATTAGGACTTCATTATTTCAAAGTTTTCCAAGTGTTGGAAGTAGCTTTAAAATATGTTATGATGATTGATATAACTTGGGTGTTTTTTCCATTACTTACTACTAATTGATCTTTGACTAAGATTTTACAGCTATTCACCGCATAGTAAGGCGTCTATTTTCTGCCAACAAGGTTTGAGTTTGAATAGTGTCGAATTGTCTAGTATTTATTTAAGAGGTACGCGACTCCTTTTTAAAAACCAACGGAGTGTTCAGACCGAACCAAACCGGTGTTGTAAATAAGGTTTAACTAAATAATAAACGAATAACACTCTGTAAAAACAAGATTAGTGAATACTGACTCTGAAGAGTTTTAAAAATCCCGTATATTAGCAGATTTATCGAGATATTTATTATTGAGCGTTCGCTTAGACGTAATCTGACATAATCTTGAATGGCTAAATGGCTATCTCGGGTATTCTTCGGCTTAGACAGAGAACTCATAGATGAGCGAATACTTTATTGAAGCTTATGGTAGCCGTTTCATCGTAGAAAACATTAATAGAAGAAGAATTTTATTCAAATTATTATTAGCACTTTTTTCGATCTTCATCGATCCAGTCCAGGAGAGCAGTAATGACCTAATGTTAATGTCTTCTACTAACGAGGTGGCTCAAAGGCAAAGGAAAACAAATAATCGTGAGGGAACCCGCATGCCCTAGAACCTAAAATTCAAAGATATGTGACGAGAGGAGACCTGTGTTCCAGCTATGGGCCCATTACAGGCTGATAATGCAAAAAATCCCGTCATACTTATATTCATGATTTTCCTTACCTTGTTATAAGTTAAAATGACACACGATGTCGTGTTGCAGAAAAAAATACGTTTGATTGTCGAAGAGCTTCGCTTCGGAAATCAAACAAAAAAGTATCGGTAATACTTTGTAGTCCGATCAGGGCCTGTCCATTCGCAGATATCTCTTATTTGAATTAAACACGGCTAATGGGATTGAAGCTCTCGTTCACAAAGAGCTTCTTTCAAATTATCTGTGCGGATATATCGGATCATTTGAAGAATTTTAATAAAGAGGAGTTTTCTATGTTAAAGGCTGTGGGTAAGTCTATACAAAAGAGTGTAGATACAGTTGTAAAGGTTTCAAAGAGTTTCAGCATTTTTTCGCATTTTGAACATCGATTGTATTTCTCATGTTTTCTTCTTTGATTTTATCATAGTACTAACTTATTATTGTTGATTTAATACTGTTACGAGCTGGGTATGGGATAAATTTAAAAGACCACCAATTAACACCATATATCTTGAAGGATCAGTGCAGGTTCACTCGAATAAAACACGGATTGCGTAGAAATATTTGGTTATAATACGTTCTGTTCGATGGCTGAATATCAAGTGAAGTTACTCCAAAAGTGAAATCGCCAGTTGTCATTTTTAAATGGCAACTGTTAGTTGAATACAGATAGTAAAATGACCCGACTATGATGAGAAATAACTCGACTAAATACTATGAGGCTAACAATCTTTATCTTCATCTTTCTTTATCTTCACCATTTACATATCTTCATTAACACGAAACACATTTCATTTCATTGACATGTAAAATACTGGTATTCAGCTGATTCTGGTTAGACTGGAAGCCGACCCCAACCTAGTTGGGAAAAGGCTAGGAAGATGATGGTGATCTTCATTAACACGAAACACTTATAAATCAATCACAAATTCACCACTGATCACAATTCACTTAAATATCGAACTTGTACTTCACTTCGATTAGCTTCCTTGTGTAGCCAAAATCAGACAGACTCCTCCCGCATACACGACGGGTATTTAGATGCCAGCCGACCCATTCTTCGCGAAACTTCCACAACTGTCTGGAACTTTCTCGAAGTTTCCAGAAAGTTATGGAACTTTCTGAAAGCTTCGAGAAAGCTCCATAGTGGAAAATTACTGTAGGATTATTCTCGAATCTTCTAGATCGTTCCATGGTGAAACATTCTAGACTTGAGCGTAATCTTGAATGTTCTCGTAAAGCAGCCGACGTAACAAAACGTTTAAAGGTGGAATGACTGCTTCAAAGGCTTGCCTTGTAATTCTATGAAGAAATGCTAATATATAAGATTATAAGAATTCTATGTAGGCTTTCATTAGAAATATAAAACAGTATCTATAATAATGTTATAATAATATAGGTAAGAGTCCCCTTCCTGGAAAATCTCAGTAAAATATTACAGTTAATAAGCTTAATAATAATATAACGTACCAAAGTAATTTTTCTCGGAAAGTCATGCAAGGATTATGAAATAAAATACTTAATATTTTGTAGTAAGTTCTTATATTTTTATTCTTTCCATTCTGACGATATTTCCCGTTCTTACTGGATAACGTTATCCCCTAGGAATAAAGATTAACACCCGTATCTATGAACAAGTCAAAGTGTTTACTTGAGTAAATGTCATTAGTTCAGATACGATTTTATTATTTAGTTTAGTAATTGCTTGAAGTTGAACTGTTAAAAGTTAGAATTCTTAGTTATGCTTTCTTTTACGGTTCTTACTTCGTTTAAATTCTTGTCTATTGCAAAAAAAAAAAATTGCACGAGTAATTACTTAAGCTCAAGTAATTACTTTAACCTGACCATAGACACGGGTGTAAAACCACCTACAATCGAGTTCTTGATATAAAGAAAGAAATGGTGTAAACTAGGAAAAAAATACGCAATTACTTAAAGACGTCCACGTGAACAATAAATACTCTAGCTATAACAATACATCATTTTCTTCACAAAATATTTGTTCCTTTTCAATCTAAACAGAAAAATATTTGCTTTTAACTGTGGGAACAAATTGTTCTACGCAGAAACTCATTATTTACGCAAGAGCGGTTGCAAAATCAAACGGCCCACAATCCCTTCCAAACTTGGCCACTTCTCTATTCGCGAAACCTTCACAAAAGAACTCCTACAATACATTGTTATTCTTTGTTTTTGTTTCACAATTAGAGTATTTTATTATGTTCTCGTTTGTAATTAATAGAACAATTGAATCGGACTCCTTTTGATATTTTTTTGTCTTTGAGTTTCTATTGCGATGTTTTACTACTGAACTTTTTGTTGACTCCTGATTCGGTTATTTTCCGTGTATAATTCCGTTATTGTGATGTGGCCGAGTGAAAACTGACCCAACTTACGTTTGCGTAGTTCGTGGGTCTGAACTTTGAACTCAGTTAACTTCAGTCAGCCTAACTTTCTGTAATTTATTTCATCACCACTTCACTCAAAATGGTAAAGGAAAACATCATGAGGTGACTGGTATGTTCTAGAAAAAAAATACACCTGCCCGCACTGGGCCCGCGTTGTTAATGATGTACACTCCTCACACAGAGAAGGCCTGTGTTATCAGGGGGCCGCTAGAGGGCGAGGCTGATCATTCTTCTCTATACAGTCGTAGTTGTATAGTTTTAGTCTAAATTTAGTCCTTTTTAACCGACTCAAAAAAAAAGGAGGAGCTTCTCAATTCGGGTGTATTTTTTTTGTGTTTGTTACTTCATTTTTTCGTCACTTATCGACGATTTGAAAAATTCTTCTTTTATCTGAAAGGATATACTTCCCGATTAGTCCCATTGAAATTTCATCAAAATCGGTTCAGTAGTTTGGTTTTTAAATCAAAATAGCTGGAAAAATATGTCATCCAAGTAAAAGAAATTGCTAAATTGATACTTGACAAGGATTTGTGTGTGATACGATAACTAAAAACGGTAAATTAAAAAGTACCTATTTTGAAAAAAAAAAACAACCGACTTCCAAAAAAAACCACAAAAAATGGAAAATAACTTTACTTTCGGAAGTTAGTGGCAAAAAAGGCAATGAAACAAACAATATTACAACCTTATTTTCAATTTTTTTGTTTTTTTTTTTTGAAGTCGGTTGTTTTTGCTTGTTGTAAATATCTAGTTTGTATTGACAAACACCCGTTTAATTTATTATGTTTTACAAGTTCCCCTCTATTTGTGTGGTGATATTATTCTGGCACTTCCAAAGCCAACTTAACCAACATCCCTGGAAATAGATAAAGGCGTTAACGCAATATAATCACAAAAGCATTCTGTGAATATTTACAATGCTCGCGCGAACAAATCTCGTGATTGTCGTGCGGCCGCATAACTCTGCCATGAAAGGGTTGAGACGGCACAAACCCGCCGTAGTACGTGGATGTATACTGGTAGATATTGCAAGTACACCGGTATGGGTTGAGCATGAGTGTTGTTCGCACAAATGCAATAGTGCTTGACTATCAATAGGCTGACAGCGTCTTGAGGCGTGGATAATTGCCCATATGTTTATCTACTTAATTAAAAAACTTTTTTGCAAAAAAAAAAAAAAAAACGAATTCCAAAGAAAACACTAAAAAAGTGGAAAATAACTTTACTTTCGGAAGTCGGTGACTATTGTTTGTTTCATTGACTTTTTTGCCACTGACTTCCGAAAGTAAAATTATTTTCCACTTTTTTTGTGTTTTATTTGGAAGTCGGTTTTTTTTTGCAAAAAAGTTTTTATTTTACCCTTTTTAGTTATGGTATCACACACAAATCCTTGTCAAGTATCAATTTCGCAATTTCTTTTACTTGGATGACATTTTTTCCAGTTATTTTGATTTCAAAACCAAACTGCTGAACCGATTTTGATGAAATTTCTATGGGACCAATCGGGAAGTAGATCCATTCAGATAAAAGAAGAATTTTTCAAATCGGTTCATAAATGACGGAGATATGAGGTAACAAACACAAAAAAAAACATATTTGAGAATTGAGAACCTACTCCTTTTTTTGAAGTCGGTTAAAAAAGGCTTTTATTGTCATGGTTTCTTTTTTTTATTATATTCGCTGTGGCCTACTAGTTCTGTAATTGTGCATTACAATTGTTAGAAATATAGGGTGGCGCCGACAATACGACAATAAATTAAAACACGATGTTAAAGAATTGATACCGCATATCTTTATAGTTGTTAGTATAGTGGTTGGAAGCGAACATGAGCTCCTGGTTTCGATTCCGGGTCGGGTAAAGTTATAGGGTTTTTCCATCAGGAATTTCTCAGTAGTAGTCACGGAGTCTGGATTTGTGCCCGATTGATTGGAATGGGTTCGCCTCCCTATTTTATGGCACTTTAAACATAACTGGCGAAATTTAGATGTACTATTAGGCACACTTATGCCTCACTCTTCGGGAATTACAAGCGTGATATTATGTTAGTTCAATATCCCGCCTGAGATCAGCTTCACTCATCGGTCTATGAAATGAAAATAGTGTTTTTAGCAATCTCAATACTTACGTGAACAATTATAATGTTGCGAATGGGTTGCCTGATGAAGTAAAGTCGGGGCTACTTTTTTATTAAAATTAACGGAAATAATGTTTTTTTTTTCCAAACCAAACGCCGAGAATCTGTTGGGTTGTCTATCTTTTTGTATCCAAGGTAGATGAGTTGATCCGTTATGTCTGTTTTGTTAATAAAATATGTATTTAAAAAAACATATAATTTTATTACAAGCACGATGGTGTAACGTTGTCTAATCAAAATCAGTTAAGCCTCACGGTTGTTAGACTTAATGTTATCAGGCAACCCATTCGTTGTATATGTTTTTCCATGTATGTATATTAAATATATTTTCAACTTGGTATCATATGCCTAATCCCCCCATTTATTCTGTAGCTGACAGGTTTTATTTACAATAATAAATAATAATAATAATAATAAATAAATATCGCTGGACATTACACACAGCGCCATCTAGTGCCACACTAAGCAACGAGGCTTGTGTCGTGGACACCAGATAGTTGATATACTACATAGATACTTTTTTGTTTGTAAATACATACTTATTATACATATTAACATCCATGACTCGGAAACAAATGTCCATGCTCATCGCACAAACACTTGCTCCTACCGGGATTCGAACCCGGAACCCTATGAACGTAAGGCAGCCTCACTACCGCTGCGCCATTCGGGTCGTCGAATAATTCATTCTTCACAATTGTGAAGATACCATAGAGTGCAGAGGAATTACATCCGTAAGAGCAATTATATCACTCGCGGCAAGCCTTTAACGTTTAACGTTTCGACGTGTCGTAATTGTTACATTCATACGCCTTGGAAAAGTATTAGTTTCGGCTGTCATGGTCTATCTTCGGAGATACGATATCTTATATTATTGCCCTGTTCTTCCTCTTCTTTCGTATGGATGGTACCTCTTATCAAATTATTAACACCCAGGTAGCTACGTTAATCATGACGTCAGTAACGTTTTTGACAGTAAGTCCTCTAAAACGCAGGTGTAGAGACATTTTGGATACTCCAGCAAGTCAGCCGTACTACACTGCGATGAAAAACCAAACTTAGAAGCTTTGCATCTGTGGGGGGTCACACTACGGTGCGACATTTAATTCGGAAAAATGAAGATTACTGAAGCGCATACTTTTTCTGGTTCTATTACTTATATAAACATTTACATACATTAAATTCAAACGTTTACAGTATTTTTCAGTAATGGGTTTTTTTGCATATTCCCACTTTTATTTTCCATCGCCTGATTAGCTCTCAGAGTATAAGTTTTTTTTTAAATTTTTATTACATTAACCGTCGGGCTCCTGATAGATCATGAATTGCATCTATTTGCTTTCGTTCATAAACTTCTTTTTAGCGTACCGATGGCAATCTAAATTGATTCCCCGCAGAAATTGACCACGAGTTTCTTTTATACCGAAAACAAAGTTTTACTAACAGGTTTAAGTTTAAAATAACAGCAAGTCAGTTTATTAGTATATATATTTTTTATAGATGTTTTATGCTACGACTTCACGTTTCCATCTAATGTTTCCTAATAATGCCAAAAAAATACGCGAACACGTGCGCGAAGCCGCGGGCACAGCGATTTATGTATTTAATACTTAAATAAATAAATATGTTTTTTATCATATTCTGTCAGTTACAGTGAGAACAATCTACGTACTACCGAGTTCACTGAGAGTTGACCACTTTTCAACCTTTTTACTTAGAGCATAAGGGTGAAAAGTGGCAGTCCTACTACAGTACATGATAAAAGATCATTATGAGGAAATGCCATCTCCAGGTTTTTAAATAAATGATTAGTTTTTTTTTAACTTCTCTGATTCACAAATTTTCCTTCATAGTTTAGCAGAGTCAACCTAGTGCAGCCTGACGGAGCGCTGAGTGTTGTGGCCAACCATTGTCAACATTTACTCTTCTAAAACATTTGCACAACCGGTCATTGCAGATAGACAGATATCGTTGAAACTGTAGGTAAAAAAAAAACAGCTGTTTCCTACAAAAGTGCGGACCTACACGGTCAAAATGTATGCAACTGCAGATTTTTAAGATGAAAAATTTCTATGTGGGGGGGGGGGCTTCAGAATGATGTACTGAGTATGTGGTTTCCATTTTCTCTTCGGTTTCCCTATTGTGGAGGTCTTAAATTTTCCTACTGGAAGTATTTCCGGGATAGAAAGCATCTCGCTGCTAGGAAAAAGAATATAATACTTTTGCGTATTTCGATAACATTTGGCACATTTTTCATACAGGTAGAGGGTTAGAACCCTCAAGCCACAAACCCCTGCCAAGTGTCAATGAAATCCGTTCAGCTTTTAAAAAGTAAGAGACAAACGGAGTTGCTTACACATTTATAATACGTATATTAGCATGAATTTTAATAAAAATGAATACTAAAGTGTCTATCAACTTCAGCCTCCTACTAAAAAGCGTGTAAAGTCCAAAGATGGCGGCACTAGAGCTGCATAAAGTGAGAGATGTTGGCCGCTCGCCAACGAACATAATAACTTCCCTTTGACCCACGAGCCGTACTCACTGCTGTGTTACGCGACTCAAGGGTATAAGAAAGTACAATGGAACAACAGTGTCTATGAATGATGATACATGCATGTGTTTATATTTATGCAAGCAAAAGGGCCAGTCAAGTTAACACTACACAATAACACCCGTATATTCTAGGTGATACGCTAATGAATCAGGTGCGGCGCTTGACAGCTGTCTAGTGTCCCGCTCTCGGAATAGACTAAAATATTCTTGCGTTAAGAGATATGGTAACCCCACAGGTCAGCGCCGGGAATTAAAATTTCAACAGTGCTGATTGTAACTGAAATAAAAGCTTGTTAAATATCTATAAGGTTAAATGACGTCTTTTGATATGTATGCTTGAGCCACTTCGTTCAATAATTAATGTCTCAAAAAACAAAACATTATTTGCGATGGGGTAGCTAGGCCTATTCTGTGTTTACATGTGGCATGTGTCAGAGAAAATGTTTTTTTATTATTTTGTTTGTAGCTACAGAATGATGTCGCATGTCTCACACAGAAGTATAAATTCTTCTAGTTAACTTGCACATTTGTATATTTACCTACATTGCGTAGGCAACGTATGAGATTTTCATATCACATTATGCAGCATCCAAACGTCAGATATTTGATGAGGGTATATTGAACCGTCTCCTGAGACGTTTTCCCTAATAGTTTATACACTCACACTTATTCGTGTCGACGTTGGGGCCTGAGCCCACGAGATACTTCTTACAGCACTTCTTTTTCTTTGTATAGATTCTTTTTTACCGATCGTTTGTGAATATGTGAATATTGTAGGCCTTGTAGATTCGTAGATGCTTGTTAACTTTTCTATCTTGTTCTACGTTTTTGTGAAGTAAGCAACGGCGTATTGTCCTCCTATACTTAAGTACTAACGCTGTAACATAAAAACTTAGTAAGAAAAAACTGTGGAGTTTCTTTGTTAGTTTTGATTCTAAGAAACTGCCTATTCCCTTGTATTATATTGTTTTGCAAATAATGCTTGACACTTTGCCTAAGATGTAATAATAGGGATATTTCTAAGATACAGTAAATCAATATTTTTACGATTGCTCGTATGCGGTTCCGGAAATCAAGGAAAAAAAAAAGACAGCAACCATATTATGTCGTTAATACCAAAAGAGTTGAAGAAGAAAAAAACAGTTGTTCAGTAGTTCAGTTTTGTAGGAAACAGCTGATTTTTTTTTAATGACCGCCGAAAAATTTCCATGTGGGGCGGTTGATGCCGAATGATGTCCTGAACACGTGGTAAATGGCGCGTGGCGTGGCGGCGCTGCCCCGCCCACTCTGTGTTGATATGATAAAGTTTTCATATCAAATGAGTGGATACATAGAAAAACCAATGTCCCATGTTATCGAAAGAACACTAGTGTAATACGAATGTACGTAATACAACTTAAATAGTAAATATGATTGTCAATGTAAATGGAAGAGTTATTGTTATTTGTTTTTCGCATATCAATACAATGACTATGTGTAAGAAAATATATGTATAAGACACAATAGATAAATGTTTTTGGTATTGTAGACAGGGGCGAATCACACACTACACATTGACATTAAGCTTACTTCCATTTTCGTTTTGGTAAAGCTTAAAACTTCGTAATCAGAATACTGCAAAATAATCTACGTATATCATAGCGCCCTTTCTTAAGAACTCCTGGGAAAGCTTGTTCCATCACAGACCTCATCGATTTACAAAAGGTGAAATCGAGGTAAAAAACGGAATTAATATTAATGCGTCAATCAGGAATGTACTTTTTCGTTGTAGACTGAATAATTATAACATATCCACTTAAAATCTATCGTCAGTAGGTATTATGAAGTGCACTCTTCAATTTTAAATTGAATTGAACCAAGCCTACTTAAAAACTAAGGCAACTTTCTACCCTAGTCTATTCAAATGCTGACCTTTAGAAACGGCGACGAAACAAATTAAATTGAGTAATTTCTTATAGGTTCACTAACAACGTCTTAATTGGCCGACATTTAACTAAGAGTTTTAACCTTTACTGAAGTTTACAATATAAGATGTTGTATAAAACGTTTTGTATTTTAGAGAACCTGAGAGGCGGGTGAGTGATACTTGTACTTGTGAAGTGTGGGTTGAACATAGAAGATATATTAATATGAAGTTTTGGAACGTTTTATTGTGTTTTCTTGTTGTGAAAATGGGAGCAATATTAATAGGTACGTAGTTATGTGAACTGGGGGAGTAATAGGTAATATTTTCTTTTATAAAACTAGCTTTCACGCATAGGTAAATACTGATTACTGTCGATAGATAGTAGATTATGAAAAGATTTAACATTATGGTTCTATAGTATTTTATAAAGCTTTGTTGCTTGTTTCATATTGTTCTCACATATAGAAAGTTCTCAATAGAGATCTATGTTTTGGAACGTTTCAACTTTTCTAAGTGACCGAAACTTTGCCAATTCAAAGTGCTTGTTTAATTGAAATAAATGCTTTGAGTTTGAGTTTTCATTTTTAGCAAAACATTTTTGGATTCGAAAGACATCATAAATGAATTACACGATACATAGGATGCTATAGAGCAGACCCTCTGTCAGGTTAGAAATGATGTATTATGATTAAAATGCTAATATGCTCCTAAAATATGACCTATTATCCTTTAATTTGATCATGGAACTAATATAGCAAAGCTGTTAGAACGGGGAGGATATAACGTGGTCGGCGCAGAACCTACTTTAATCGAACCGGCGCTGATTTATGCAAAGCGATGAGTTATGTCCCGCCATTACCTGAGTCTAGAGGGCTGGAGGTCTAAGGTGACTCGACTGAACGTCCGTCATGCTTTGTTGTCAAACAAAGGGGTAGACATCGGTGGTTGTAAGTGAATGCCTTCAAAAATAGTCTGGTTTTCATAGAGATTTTATAGTGTCTGAGACGTAGCTACTTATTTGATGTAGCACCTCATATTATTATAGCCCTAAGGATTTGTCCGTCACACAAAATAAGAATTAACATAATTCGATTGACGTAAACTCAAATAAAAAAATCTGATCTGTGAAAAATCTTAACTTGTAATTTCAAGACTATACTCAAAAGAAGCCAGTTACAAACTGAAATCAAGCAGCGCACCCAATCACAAAAAGCAAAGCAAACACGACGCTAGTCTACATCCCGTTTGGACAAGTGAACAAAATACTATCACAAAAGTGCCGTTTCGTAACTATTTTGATCTTCATACATTGAGTCTCGTTTCGTAAACTTTTGAGTATGCGTGTATTAATTCCCGTTTGGTAAACTTTTTGTTCGGCAAGTACAGTTAGGACTAAGGAGAACTACAAAGAAATACCGCAATAAATATTCTGTAAGCTCTTATTTATTTTTAACTTAACATTAGTACCCAAACTAGATAGGTACACAAAAACAAACCTTCTTGCTATGAGAAAGAAAAAACACTGAAATAAGAAGTCACAAATTGTAACAGAACAGCCACCTTGAATTGATGCAAGCCTAGTACCTTTATCATAAGTAAGTCCTACCCAGAACTTGTGTAATGTGTGTGTAGACGGAACTGTTAGACTAAATACCACCAATACTCTACAAAAAGTACTAGGCTTGCATGTACTAGGTTTGTTACGAGAGAAGAGGTGGGGGTCTCTATGG
This sequence comes from Standfussiana lucernea, assembly GCA_964057025.1. Lineage (NCBI taxonomy): Eukaryota > Metazoa > Arthropoda > Insecta > Lepidoptera > Noctuidae > Standfussiana > Standfussiana lucernea. The sequence continues at coordinate 18,894,591 of OZ059785.1, read as the reverse complement.
AGCGCCATTGAAATACTAAGTGTTGTGCCATTGGGTACTCATTGGTGATTTGAGTTTGGAAATTACATAACTTACGGAAAGCTCCCTCATATTCATAAAGGAAAATAAATCGCTTAATTAGCTGTCAACCTACTTCCTTAACTTCAAAAGCAACACAAAAGCAAAGACCAATATATTAACCTGTATTCAAGCGTTTTCCAAAGTATCCGCTGAATACATTAGCTTTAAGCGGCTGAATATTAAGACGGAGTCTAAGAGCAAAAGCTGAGCATCTCAATATAGCCTTCATGGTGCTAATAAATCTTCTGAAGGAAATAATAGGGCTGTTGGCTACGAATTAAAACTGTTTTTGTATGTAAACCTGACCCTAACTATTATAGTGTAAAAGCAAATTAATAATGTTGCCTTTACCTATTGAATACCAATTATGTTAAGGTACCAATCAAATTGAAATAAAACAAAATCTTGTCAGATTATTTCAACTTTTTCTTTAGCTGACATTGCCTGAATTATTTCAAATTATCTAAGTTTGCGCAAAAAATCACAGTTGGACGGTAGCTGCACATCCATAGTACATAACCAATCTATTTTTCACGGTCGGACGGACGACGACGACTTATGCCCGTTAATCTAATAAAACTCTTTGGCTTTTGCCCACGAAAACCACATACGCACATAAAATTGCATTTTAAACTAGTTCTATGCATGGAACCCACAACGGCACATTCATAAACCACGCTTGCGGCTACTTATCACATGAGGTAGCGTAGCACGTGGAATTTACCAAAACGGGGTGATTGCCTTTGGATATTTGAACTGTAGTCAATGAGTAATTTCATTAAAATTCAAGCTCAATAATACCAGCAGTGGTTCACGGCAGTAATAAATCCAAATCTGAAATTTTAGGGTTGTCACAAAATGTATTTCAACAACTTCTTTTTTTTTAACAACGATACCAGCCCGTTCTTGCGATAAACATTGGGGTCGATTTATTAGGAACCTAGGCACAATAGAAAAATACTTAAAATTAAGTTTTGGATTTCTTAAATAAAGCTCATGATAATAATGTCTTTGACTGTTTTCACTGTAAACAACACCTTGCGTAAATAAAAAAAAAACATTTTTGGATTTTTATCGCACGGCTCAGCGTCAATTACTCGTATACAGTTCAACAGAGCAATAATATTTACGCATTCGTTTAAGTGTTAGTCAGTGAAAACAAGTAAACTTGAACTCAAAAAAAAAGAAAATAATGCAAGATTTGCATCGAGTCAGGACATAATTCTGGCAACCAACGCTAAAGCCACAGCTCTGACAGCTTGGTTTCAGTAATTGTCAGCCCTGCCGTCGCCTTTACACTGTAACTTGGACAATTAGAGAGGGCGAACTCTGTTATTGCTAGATATTACCGATAGCACCCGACGCTCAAGCTGCTCCGATCGACCCCGCTCCGATCTCCGAAGTATGAATGTTTCATCACACCGCGCCGGTATGATTTAATGAAACGATTCCTCTTACATATTTATGAAGATGTAATGGTGACATATTGCCCTGGTACGCGACGGGGAGGCAAAAGTCAGTGGTGCATACTATGTGCGTGTAAAGGTTTAAGCGTGGATTCTTATGACTGGCTGGTTTTGTGGTTGTTTTTTTACTGTATTATTCCTGTCAACTTCTTCTTCACAGATAAATTGAGATAGATCCTATAAAGCTTTTAGTGGACGCAAAACGGGTGGCGATAGAATTTTTATCCTCTCGCTTCAGCCAGTCCGCGCTTTATGCTCTGACCACCCTGAGGTGAATCCCGCTCGGGATACGACCTGAATGCTCGTGTCATTTGTTGTAACGATTAGGACATCACGGCTACTCGCGCCAGTTTGAACATCGCCAGGGACAGTTGGTGGAAGGGTATTTAGTTGCCGCATTGAATTCGCGTAGTTTGGCTGAAAATATTGTAATGGGTCATTCTACGGAGACACAAAAATTTTGTTTGCTTGATATATATATGTAGTAGCTCCGTAAAGTTCAACTACTTTCAAAACCATTTTTTTCAACCCTATGACCTTATCTAACACCACAAATAACACAAACAACAACAAACAAACTTAATTAACAAATTTTCTTTATTTATAGCAGTACAGTACGTGATTACTCACGTCCTGTAGAATGTTCGCAACATAGATGTTGATGAATGTTACAAACATTGAAGTGTCTCTTATAAATATTTCGAAGTAATTCATAATGTATGTATATCACACGAACTAATGTGTTAATTATATGACAAAGAAGCAACTAGCAACTAGCAATATTAAAAATATATCTTATTATTTAAAACTTTATCAAACATTCTACAATGTTCGTGAAAAATAATCACGTCTGTAGAAATAATTTACAAACATTGTAGACATTTTATTTTTCAAGTAACAACATTATTTTCTATGCCTGGGAACCCAGTACGATGTAATCTCATAATAATTTCGGCCATAATTTCGCAAGTGATTGCATTTCAGAGATTTTGAAAGTTAAAAAAGCGTTCTACATCAGTCTCAAAGTTCATTCCTCACTTCGGAACTTAACAAAAAAAAGTGAGTAAACAATTTGAAAATCTAGCATATGGCCTCATTAATAAGTTGGTTAATTATCGAAATCAAGTGCATTCGGATTTCATAACCAAAAAACGTGCACCGGTTACGTATTTTCTATGTGAAAACTTCATTTCTGTAAAACTCACTCCTGTCGATTTATTTCTACTGAACAGATAATTGCTGGTTTCCTTGTATATTTTTACTTTTCTGTTTATTGAGCTGATATAAAATGCTGTTTTTATTGCGATGTAATGATTTTCCCATTGCATTGCTTTTTCATTATCTTTATCGACTAAAGTGAATTGTTCGCTATAGAAGCACGGCACACGGTAGCACGGTTCGTATATGCACGGCTTTCTTTTGCTTTTTTTTTAATTTCTTGATACTCACATAGTTTTTAAGTAAGTTCTTATTTACTAACCCTTATGGACCATAGTTGTTTAAAATAAATATTTTTTTAGGTTGATTTGATTTAATTTTGATTTGATTTACAGTTGTGGCGGGTAAAGGGCGATCTGAAAAGAAAGAAAGTGCGTTTGAAAGAGCAAAAGAAGGCCTGGATAAAGATTTTACACCTAGAGTACAAAAAGTAAGTAGAAAAAGATTAAAAGCTACTAAGCAGAGAGTTCAGATTGATGGTACTCCTCCTTCGAGTCCAGTTTCACTGAGTTCTACAGCATCTTCCAGAGCATCTTTGGGAAGAAGATTTACAGAAACAGGCATTCATTTTATTAGCCAATGTTTTTTTTCTAATTGCGGAATTCTTCGACTGAAAATGTGTTCTAGGAATGTTATGATTACGTCATTTCTGTAGAATTTTTGTATTTTTTTTAGTACTTAATAACTTGATATTACGTTGTGTAATTGACATATTAAGACTTTTGGCATCAAAATCAATTCGAACTGATTATTATTGTATGTTAGTTTACATATTACGTTATTAGTTTTATGAAAAGTGTTTTTATTGTCATGTTATGTTATGTTTCTCTATGTAAAGTTATCGGTCATAAATAAGCAACATTATTTAATTCACAAAAATGAACTAAATGAATATTTCACATTTTATCTTAGCCTTTTCAGACTATTAGAAAAAAGACAGGCCAGCCCAGACCCAGACGACAGTTGTAAACATTTCCTAGATATAGGTACAGACAACTCACAAAGAGACACGATGCACAAAAGACTGGAAGCTGAACAGAAAAGCGCCAAAAGATAAACTCGAAAGAAATAGCAACACATGACCACATTCTTTGAACCTTAGCGGTGTGTGTAGAGACAGAAGACACATTGAGTTTTTAAGTATTTAATTCCAGAATTTTTCTTTTATTAAAACAACAGGCTTACCGCAAGGTCTTTTTAAACATAAATCCGTAGTAATATTTAAAGATGGAAGTAACTCCGACTACCGAAATTTGGTATAGTAGTTTTTACTTTTTATGCCCGCAGTACATTCCCACAGGACATTTGCAAAATCCAAATTGGCGCATCCACGGGTAAAGGCTAGTACTTTTAAACCGACTTGTAAAAAAGGAGGAGGTAATATTCTACCAGCATATTTTTTTCGTAAGTCCTTTTACTCTTATGAGGTTGTGAATTACAAATATAAGTTTTAATGATTCAGTCAATTACAAAAGCAGCATAATATTGACAGTTCCATATTATATAGCCAGGTGGCAAAAATATTTTCCATTTAATAAAAAGCCCATCTCATTCGTTGTAGTCATTATTCCTCCAGTGTAAGTATTGGGCTTAAAATATTCGGCGAACGATCTTGTATTCATTATTGGAACCTATTAATTACGTTGCGTTGCTGTGAGCATTGTATTAAAATCGACATGTTGAATAATTTTTTTTTTCAATCACATGCAGCTTGGTTATTGGTTACAACTGTAGACTTGGACATTTAAAGTATTTCAACAGAACTAATGTTATTGAAGTAAACATTCATAGTGATGGTTTAATAATGTTTGCCATCATTTAAAATGCAATAATTTTATATAATAGTGAAATTGCCATAATCGTGCAAAGACAGTTGCCATAATCGTGAAATTACATAAAATCATTTTCTAATTTACCATAAAATACAAAGAGATACAACTATCTTCACCTTCTGACCGTACATTATGTCTCCTTATTATATACCTTGGCACTCTATATCGGTCTGACACCCGTATTTGACATCCTCCGTCTCACTCGAGCGTCGCGATAGTAATGTTTGAGGCAGCAACTCAATGGAGCAAACAAAACGTTAGCGAAGACGTTACCGCACTTGAGGAGATACGTGCTTGTGCCTAAACCATATATCTTTCTTTTAGTATCGATTGTTTTGCCATTTGTATCGAGTTTTGACTGTTTTTTATGTGAGGTAGACAGACGATACGTACATATATGTGGTGGAGTCTTTGGTTTACAAAAAAGTAGCATGTCTTATGATCAGGTGAGTAGTACTCGCTTATGGAGTGTGTATATGGGGATGTATTAAATTGGACAAAGCAAATAATGGGTGTAAGAAGACCCTTCACGAAACCGAAAGGCACTTGATATCCCCGTCATTGCGAACATTTTTGATTTGGATTTATACGTTACGAAGATGTTGGAGGTCAAAGTTCCAACGTTTTTAAAAATACAAGTTTTTAATGTTATGATTTTTTTTAAATTTTATCCACTACCCCTGTATTATCCAATGCATCATCAACACATGTTTTGAGTGCGTTACATTAAGTCCTATCACAAACATTTACATTTACAATACAACTACAACAACTACAAGTTACATTAAGACTTTTGTTGTTGGAAAACCAGTTATTCTGGGGGTGAACCTTTCAAAAAGTCGTTTCCCAGCAATTATTTTGCGTAGAACTAATGAAATGTTGTTTCCAATGCTAGTTTCAAAGAATTAAACAATTAGTAATCATAAATTGAAAATAAAAATAATAATATATTTCCCCTAATTTTTTTTTTGCACGGAACACTAATTCCTTTTTTAAATAAAGGTAGCCTTAGTTAGTGGGAACAATGGGAGCAAACAAGGAAAAATGGGAACTTAGTTTGGCAAAACACAACATTTGAAGGAGCACAGTTATACAGTTACAAGATTAAATCCGCCGATAATAAAATAAAGACGGTTTGGAAAATTATCAATAGTGAAACTAATAGAAATAAAAAATATAATAATGATATCACACTAGAGACCTCACGTGGTCTTCTAAGCTCTAAAAACGAAGTTGCTCAAGAATTTGTAGATTTCTTTACCAGTATCCCACTTAAAATTACCGAAACCTTAAATTCCTCACCCTCGCTTTCTATTGATTTATTAAGAGCGAACGTTTCAGCCTGTCCGGTTGAGTTTCAATTTAAGCATATAAACCCCATAGCAGTCATTAAAGCCTTTAAGGAAATCAAAATCAAATTAACGGAAGATCTATGGGGAATGTCTATTAAAGTTTGTCAAGCTATTATTGAGACTATAGCACCGTACTTAGCCTTAATATTTAATTTGTGTGTAGACCAAGGAGTCTTCCCGGACCTTATGAAATACAGCAAGGTAATACCACTTTTCAAATCCGGGGACAGTAAAGATACGAATAATTATAGACCCGTATCCGTGTTGCCGGTTTTCAGCAAGGTGTTTGAAAAGGTAATGCTTAATCAGATGCTTAACCACTTTAATACCAATAAGATCTTACATGAGAAACAGTATGGTTTCACCAAAGGACGTTGTACGACTGACGCCGGTGTCACATTATTAAAACACATATTCACTGCGTGGGAAGAGGCACAAGATGCCATAGGAATCTTCTGTGACCTCTCGAAAGCATTTTATTGCGTAAGCCACGAAACCCTACTCTTTAAACTTGAGCATTACGGTTTGGGGAAACTTGCACTCAGTTTAGTGAAATCGTATTTAAACGATAGACATCAGCAAGTACAAATAAATGGTGTCAATTCAATGGGTTTAAAAGTAAGGATGGGTGTACCACAAGGCTCGATATTGGGTCCTTTCCTCTTTCTAGTCTATATTAATGATCTACCCCATTTATTTAAAAACCAACCTCAAATGGTGTTGTTTGCCGACGATACTTCTTTGATATTTAAGATAAACAGACGTGCCACAATTCTTGACGACGTAAATAGCGCCCTACTGCAAGTCCATAATTGGTTTACCGCGAATAATTTAGTATTAAATGGGAAAAAAACTAAGTGCATAAGATTTGCCCTACCAAATGTCAAAACTAGTGATTGTGACATAGTATTGAATCAAGAGAAACTAGAATTCGTCGATGAAACTGTTTTCTTAGGGATCACGCTCGACTCAAGGCTACAATGGGGTCCTCATTTAACATCTCTTGCAGGACGGCTGAGTTCAGCAGCATATGCTGTTAGGAAAATCCGTCAATTTACTGATGTAGATACCGCGAGGCTAGTCTATTTTAGTTATTTTCATAGTATTATGTCTTACGGTATTTTATTATGGGGACGGGCTGCAGACATCGAGTCTATATTTATTCTGCAGAAAAGAGCCATCAGGGCCATATATAATCTATTTAGGCGCGATTCTCTAAGAGACCTGTTTAAGGAAATTAACATCATGACAGTACCTTGCCAATACATCTATGAAAACATCATGTACGTTAGGAAAAATCTGCATTTATTTAGTAAAAGAGGCGACAGACACCACTATAATACTAGAACCAGGGACCATCTAGTCCAGCCAGGTTTCAGGCTAGCTAAAGTAGACTCATCTTTCATGGGGTACTGTTTAAAATGTTACAATAAAATTCCTCCCGGCATTCTACAACTGAATGAGACGAAATTTAAATCTTGTATAAAACGCACACTATGTAGGCAAGCATACTATAAGTTGGGAGATTACATTGATGATAAAAATGCTTGACTCAATGCTGGTCCTGCTCCACAACCATAGGGGCAAACTTATTGGTTACCATGGGAAGTTATTGTGGAAGCTGCAGAAGATTGTAATCATATCTTTGCATTGTATAGATTCAATCTATTAGTGTTGTATAATTGCATAGCACATGTGTGAGTACTATGTACGCTAAAGCTACCATTTACATCTTTTATTGACTCGCATTTTCCATGGTGGCTGAGAGAATGTCATGCTCACTCAAATGTCTCGCTGATGGTGGCGCGTGTGTCGGGTCGTTTAGTTCCCTCCAAAATGGTTGAGTTGAATGATGGCTGATCCATGCGTCATGTTCGTGAACGGGCGCTGTCAGTTGTGACTGGTCATCTCGCAGCTGCCATGGATTATTGTATTTTTGAATTGTTATTTTTATGTTTTTATTCTGGACGCTCTTACTCGCACGTCTTTCTACATCGTTCTCACTTGTATGTTTAATCTCGACATGAATGATGTAACCGAGACTTTGTAACAACATAATGATTTAAAAGAGTGTCCATGGAGTTTCTTGCCCATTCTTCTCCATAGAGATCTACGCTTTCGAATGGGCAACTACAGTACTTTCACAAGTTATTATGCCCTGTGACTGGGACTGTAGCTTAGTTTATTTTTTGTGTTTTGACATTCAAAAGTGCCTGTAATGGTTTAATTGAAATAAATGCTTTGAGTTGAGTTGAGTTGAGTTGATACGTATACAACAAAATACACGCATGTATAAAAGTTAACACTAATTCAATTCATTCAAGACTCAATTGGCTAAATATTTAACAGCAAATCCCAAATTTTGAATGCACTGCATGGGCTACAATGCTCAATGCAGTTACGAACTTATTTTTAATATTAGCATAAGATTATCTATTCTTTAAACCTCAGCTATCTGCCAGTAAAATCAAGTTATGAATCATCATTGATATAAGTAATTATCAAAGAAAATAATTATGTTTATCATTTCGAGCCCTGGTTTGATTGAAGGCTTCGTGAAAGGTCAGTTTACACCTTGTAGAGTATGTAAGGATCGTAGCAGGCGGCGTTCTATGTTTCTGTATACCCCTATAGGATAAAGGCGTGAGTTTATGTCTTATTGAATACTACGACCTATTAGTAAGCACACATAGCATAACAGTTAGGTAATACTATGCATGTAACTTATCCATATTTAAGAGAAAATAAGAACGTTTGGCCATTCAGCACTTCAGCACACATATAAACCTGTCAAAAATAAAAACAGGTGTGAGCAATTGCTTACATTGCCTACAATATCTTTTATCAACTATACTCTAATATTTAAAGGTTCGAACGTCCTATTTTGTTTAAAAATACATAGTAACGAATTTTATTAACAGAGTGGGCCATATTTAACCCCTCACAACCTTTCATCTATATGAAATTTACCTATGTAAAACAACTATTTCTGTACCGACACTTTGTATGGATTCAACGAAACTTTCTCTCGAAATATGTAGTTGTAGGTGCGAGTACGTATGTATCTATGGCTAAACAAAGAAGTGGTATTATAATCAGTAGATATTGTACAATAGTTTGGCAATAATTCATAAATAATTGTTTGTCTAATTGAAAGTTGCTTACAATAGACTCAATGACTTGATTCTTTGTAGTTATTATAATTGGTTAGGTTAGTAGCTATTGTTCGTATTTTGATTTGAACTTATTTTAAATCCTTTAATTAGCAATATCGACAAGTTTTGATATCAAAATCAACAGCTGAAAATAAATGATGAATCATTATGATTTCAAACTTTTCTTCTCGAAAGACGAGAAGTTTTTTTACGAAATAAATTTTAATATTTTAAGTAAAGCACTTAGATAAAAAAAACACACGAAAAAAAAATCTTCTTTTCCCTTTGACAGATCGAAATCCCTGAGTAAATTAAAATTGCAAAAACAAAATAGGTCTACGGTAGTCACCAAATTTTGAACCTAATAAGATAAGATAGTAAACAAAATTAGAACAAAAAACTCCAACTAACCTACAATCTAGTTGTTAGGAACAAAACAACAATATAAACAAAAGCACCCACAATAAGTTCTAGTCCCTGTGTAAACAGCAAAGGACCCGATAACTAACCTCCCAGGTGGCTCAATTACAACTAAAGTTATTACACTGAATGTCACGCTAAGGGCCACAGTTTGTTCACTGCGTTTTATACCACACGACACAGACTAGACACGCAGTAGTTCCAATACACACAAAAATTATCTTGGCACACTCGATCAGGTATCCTTTATGTCAATAATTTACATAGAGCTACTGCAAACTCAAACTCAAAACATTTATTTCAATTAGACCATTACAAGCACTTTTGAATGTCAAAACACAAAAAAAAAACTAAGCTACAGTCCCAGTCACAGGGCATGTAGTACTGTAGTTGCCCATTCGAAAGCGTAGATCTCTATGGAGAAGAATAAGCAAGAAACTCCATGGCCACTCTTTTAAATCATTATGTTGTTACAGAGTCTTGGTTACATTATTCATGTCGAGATTATACATATAAGTGAGAACGATGTAGAAAGACGTGCGAGTAAGAGCGTCCAGAGTAAAAAGATAAAATTAACAATTCAAAAATACAATAATCCATGTCAGCTGCGAGATGACCAGTCCCTGCTGACAGCGCCCGTTCACGAACATGACGCATGGATCAGCCATCATTCAACTCATCATTCACTAGACCTCAACAAAACAATAATAAGGAAGACGACATTCTGAAGTCACGTGTTTTTTCACATTGCAAGATCAGCGGATCACCCAGTCAAAGTCTGGAAACAGTCTAACTACGAGATTAGAAACTGAGACAGTCCGAATACAATAAATCTTGACCTACTTTATACAATCTGGTAAGACTAGAAGATGACCCATAAATATTTGGAAAAATCTTGGCAGATGGTCTACTATTTATTTATGATTTCACACCTATATTATTGTTCTTATTTATTTGTTTTTGCAAAAGCAAGACTTCTGTATTTACTTGCGCCATGGTCGTGGTATTACATATACACAATTATGTATACATAGTAGTATACATAGGATTATCTTCAATTAATACGAGTTTTGTGCGCCGAGACGGTTGTCGTACACCGGCGTGCAAATCGTGCACCGCGCTCGTAATGCAATTCAAATGCCTTATTATATTAGTGTTATTCCAATGAATATCTTGCTAATTGCGTTAGTTATTATAATCGAGTTAAGAAGATGAGGCTTACAATTAGTGTCTCTACATGAACACATGTATGTATGTAATCCCCGAAGAGGTACACAGAGGTGCGTCTCATTAGCTACACCCAGATGTACCAGTTATATTTCAGTGGCATGTAGTACGGGTCACGGCTATTGCTATGAAATGGACTCCGGACTGCTGCTGAGAAATCACAATGTGATGGAAAAAGCCGATAACCTACCGCCAGATGTGGGAATCAAAGTCAGGAGCCCATGCTCAGCAGTAGCGCTTCCCTCCACTGAACAAACGAACCAGTCGTACCGCATTATAGCACGCAGCATGAAATGAGAAGAATAGAATAGAATAGAATATACTTTATTGTACACCAAAATTGATACAGAACGGTTTACAAAATAGTTAATTTTATGGTTACAATGGCGGTCTTATCGCTGTTAGCTATCTCTTCCAGACAACCTTTGGATGGACTGTACGAACATGAAATAAAAAAGGGGGGGTAGTCAGTGGTGTACTGCAATTAATATACAAAATTTAATATAATACAAGTTATTACACACAAGAATCTGCACTGGTGAGACTTGAAATCGATCCCAACATAGTTGCGGAAAGACTGATGATGATAAGCAAACGACTGGGGAGCATCGATTATAATCAACCACTCACACTCACAAAATAATGATGATATCATACCAACTATAACGTTTCCTAAACTCATCATAAAACCGCAAGAAAATCGTAATAAAATACAATTAGTGAATACCGTCGTGTCCAAGAAGACTCTAAACAGGAGAAACATGGCTCATCAGAACTAAGTCTGCAGTAAGAACAATTAACATAAATAGCGAAGGGTTCGGCCGTTTCTTACGACCGCTGAACAATGTCCTTTACTTTAGTTGCTCTAAGTGTGGTCGCAACTTGCAAACGACCGCCGTTTGCTTCTTGTTTACAAGTCGTGGTTATGCTGTTACATGATTAGTGGCTAAAGTAGTAATTTCCAGAGACTTTTTGTAATTTGGGATTATCAACCACATAAATAACGAAATGTGGCGCACATCTCTGCCTAACCCTTCTGGGATTACAGGCGCGATGTTATGTTACTACCATTGCCAAGTGCCGATATAATTTTCCAATTTGGTGTTTACGAAATCTATGAAATCAGTGACAAGTGATGGATGAAAACTTAATGTACGAACACAGATTTGAAATCATCACGTGTTGAGTACCGGGACGATCTTTTCTTTGAGTTGGTTTTTTGTATACAGAGAAGAGGTGTTGCCTTGCAGTGCTTTCTTTATTTTTATCCTTGTTTTAGCCTATCACTCAATATAGCAAACAGGTTTTGTTTTCTGAAGAATAACTCCCACGGCCGCAGTGTTCCGCTAAACTTGTCCCCCAATGTAAGTAAGACTACACGTTTGTAAGAGGGTGTTAATTACAAAATTGTTAAAACGATATTGTCTTGGCGCTCACGGATAACGCTCATTCAGTATATTTAGCTAAATTCGCTTAAACACAAGTACGTTATACAGGTGTGTTTGAGGGAATTACAGGTAAATATATTTTGTGCTAATTGGATAAGCGAATGTGCGTAACAAACCAAGGATTTAGATGAATATTTCATACATATAACTGGCACATAATACAAATACAAGGCGTGTAATATAAATTTAAGCGTTAAGGTCCTGGTAAAGACCATGAGACTTAACCACATTCCAACCAACGGAACCAAGATCAAAATTTCGAAAAAAATTCTGTCATAAACATAGGGTTACAAATAGGGTTAGTGTTGAAAATGTATGCTGTAAAAAATTGTTAAATTATAAAAAGTAAGCTCGTTCCCTCACGCTCCCTGGTCTCACATTTATACCACACCCTTAAATATGACCATACATTTCAGATACACGCTGTATTAATGTTGTTAACATTTCCAAAAAACTTTCAGCTGCATATCATCGAATGTTACCGGTAATTGCAAATCCCATCGAAAATGGAACAATACGCTGAATGCATCGGAAAGACATTTTGAATTCACGCCTCGGATTTTTTCGCCGTGTGTACATATTTGCACGAATCCCAGAGCGGTCCACGGAGTAAATACAAAGAGGAGATGGTCTATTAAGATTTCCTTAGGAAACAACGCGTGACACTTTGCGGGGTGAGGGGGAAAGAAGTGGGCGGGATCTAGCAAGATCCCGCCCACTTCTCTATTTTCCATCTACCGGTCAATAGCAAAACTATTCGCTTGTTCTGTCGATTTTGTTTTGCAGTTACGTAACTATCTCACACTAGATGTCACTAAGTGCAGGATGCAACAGGGTCGTACTCAGAATTTTCGTACCGGGGAGTACTGTTTTATTTTAAATTAATTTTGCGAACCATCTTGATGCGTATTTTTTTAATTTAAATTGTGATTTTATTGTGAAAAAAAAAAGGTTTCTGATGAATGACGAATGAAGATTATTAGATTTTCTCTTATACAACATTATTTTTTGTTTACACTAAACCCGAAAAGGGGACATTGTAGTCATCATTTTGAACAACTTTTTCAATGGGACCAACCTTGAAATCGCGAAAAAAAAATCAGCTGTTCCCTACATTTTGACGAGTTATGCGAACATAAATGTAGGGAACAGCTGATTTTTTTTCGAGAAAAAGATGAGTACAATGACCCCTTTTCAGGTTTAGTGTAAATCAAGAATAATGTTGTATATTTAAATGACTTATTTTGTTAAAAAGACTTATCAAGATGGTTTACAAAGCCAGTATGTTTGTAATCCATTGCTGTCTTAGATTATCTTCGGATGGAAATCTAAAACCTATATCATTTAAAATTTAACTAACTTAATTTTAATTTCAGTAAAATAATTGATTTCTAATTACGGCCCTGTCTTTTTGTTGTTTATGTTTGTTGTTCATAGTTGACGGTAGATGGCGGCCTGTTTACAAAATGATATGAAAACTACAAAAATAATATTTTGGCCATTAAAGGGTCTTTAGGAATGAATGTTGAACAAATTTCAGCATTAATGTTATTAAAATAAGTTAGTTCTGAGGTCTACATACCTAAATATTTTTAGTTTCCATGACACCAAGTGTCGCCATCTAGTGTCGGGTAGAATTATGTTTGTAAACGCCGACGCTAGGAGATTTTTCTAGAACTATTTTAATAAATTACGCATAAAATTACTTACAAATGAAATGTGATGCCATCCATAGCATCAGAACGTCTATCCGAGTCATTTTTACAAGACAAAACACAACACTTCATTCTTTTTTTCGTCTAGCGCGAACAATGCTGTAAAATGGGAACGTTCACAAAGTTGTGCACAGGACGAACGCCAACAATACACTGACTAAGGCCACGCCCACATGATAACGTCAGGGCCTAGTTGAGAATCACAGTGCACAGTTGCTTAGGCCATCTCCTCTTTGTATTTACTCCGTGCACAGTGCACAGTTGCTTAGGCCATCTCCTCTTTGTATTTACTCCGTGGAGCGGTCCGACTTTATAAAGCACGGCGTCGTTTCTCGCTTCATACATTTTTGTTTTTTGAAACGCCATCGTTTTCAGTGAAGTTACAAATTGAAAACCGATTGGATATAAAAATGAACTGGAGTTTTTAAACTTTATTTCTCTATGAGAACAAAGTTCAAGCTTACGAAAAGAATTGCTATACAAGACGAAATTATCGGTGGTTTTTATCGAAAATTAATTCATTACTTAGCCTTAGGCTAACGAAGAGACGTTATAGCTACCATACATATATACTCTGACTTTTTCAATGCTATAGGAGATAGGACCGAAGCCAACCGCCTGGACACTGGACAGTGACGTAGTAGTGTAGTAGTTCAGTGTCCGGAGCCAGTCAGCAATTGGTACGTACCAGTTCGACGGTACCTTAACTGAAATATCAGTCAATGTTACTATCCGAGGCCGCGTCCATAGTTTATTATTTTATACTGGTTTAACCGAGCCTTCATTTCACCGAAACAAAACACAAACACCATCCGCGAACGAAACCAGCAGTCAAGAACCTCATAAGCCGAAACTTGATAAAAGTCAACAGCACAGCTACTGGAAGTTTTCGAGTTGTGCAAGTTGACACGTGGCACCGTTAGGAGCGCTTAATTACGCTCGTTTGCTCACACAGCTCAAAATAGCTCAACATAGCTCGACACAGCTCAAGAAAGATAGCGCTTTGATTGAGTTGAGGACATGTTGAGGACTAATGGGAACGGGGACCTGGTGATGTGGGGACCAAGTTTTTTAATATGGAATGTGAAACACAAGTGGGACGGTTCTTGCAGTTTACATTGATTGCATTGGTCAACAGTTTGGTGTGAGGATTTGCAGATGTCTATACATATGTTAGTGGTGGAGACCTTAATTAGGTAAACTTTATAGAAATATTTACGCAGTACATTTTTTTTTGTTGAAATTGTTTTGACAAATTCAAGTATAGCAATCGAAGTTTCAAGACGAAAGATCTCGGCCAGTATCCATAATTCAAAATTCCCGATGTACAAAAATGATTAAAAAAACTCGACTCCTCGACAAATTTAATAACGCAATAAATGTTCTTGAACTGTCACAATGAAATCATACGACTACTACGCTAATTAATTTTGGAACTCAAAAGTATTAAATTGGTCATATTGCAATCGTGAGAGTAAATTATTCGTACTTTGTCGCTACAAATCGTAGGCTATTTGAAGACCTAAAACTTGTTTCGATCAACATAGCAGAAGTGCCAGCTAACCTTAAACTTGGTGCTTCGCCAACGCAAACCGATCGGATACGATACGTTATGTGGGTCAAACTATTGATAGTACATAGCTAAGGTTATTCAAGACTGGACCTACGACTAAGTGCAATGGCACTTAGTCGTAGGTCCAGTATATTGTTGTTATTTATAAATCAGCTTGTTAACAGTCTTTCTATCTTTCTTTTCTTCTTTCTTAGATATTCTCAGCCAGATCGTACTTTAAATACAAAACGACCTAAGTCCTCGAAAATAGAATTCTTATAAATGGATAATAATAGTCTACGAAACAATTTGTTCCGTAAAAGCTCAGACTTCTTACAGTACTCGAACTTGAGCGACAAAAGTTGTCACGAGAAAGTTGCAAAATCGACTTCGAAAAGATATTAAAAATATTTAATTATATAGAACTAAAGTGAAAGTATTACTATATATAGTACGAGTAGTATTCGCTCACAATTTGATACAGGGGATATTTGTATAGTTTGTTGAGCACCGCCGCGGGTTGGATGATTGCGACTTTGTTTGCGTGTACTATAATATGTAATATTACAGTAACGTGTTTGGTGTCAGAATTTTCCGATCTATCAACCCCTACGCATAAATTGATTGAAAAACCCGACACATACTTCTATATGAACTTTATTAATATAAGTAAACCTCTAAAACTTCGAGAATATTAGGCGTATGTGGATATGTAATGTTCATAATTTATGTTCATTTTCCCGATTTATTAATGTATATTTTTTTTATGTTAATCAAACTTTATGGCTCGTTCAGTCCTACTGGACAGTATAAGTTTTTTAATAAAAAACAGATTCTTCGTTTTTCCATTCACTTCGCTATAAAGCAAGTAAGTTTAAAATAAACTGGTCGTTGAGTTAATAAATCTGTTCAGTCGGTATCGTTGAGTAAGCGATGTGCTTGTAGCAGCGATGCATCTCGGTGGGTAATCCACGACGATTGGCAGCATTACAGGCTCATTGCTGTCTGGAGCTACCTGTCTTTAGCTAGTTCGACTTATTTAATGTTGTTGTGAATTGTCGCAGTGTAGGTAGAGTTACTGATAAAATTAGCGGATTCAATTTATGTTAACCTATCAAATTTTGTTGTAATCAATGCTTATGTTCTGTCAAATACATATTAGTTAGTATTGATATAACATTTACAATTATTACTTAAGTTCTCTTGCGAGACATCGGGGCCTACGCACATCAACGATATTCACAAATAAAAACGCACTCAACAATTTTTTTCAGTACATCATAATCAGTTGTTCGAACAATTAACTTAAGGATAGTTCCCACCACTAAACATTCTTAAGCTTGTCACGTCTTCACACATTTTTTTATTTTCTTTGACACAAAACAGTTCGTACTTCGTTCATTATTATCCTTTGTACCTCACTAGGTACAACATATCATAAAGATACCTAAGTTAATACATGTACATCCACGAGCAAGTGGCGGCAACTGATAAGGAGTTGTGTCGACTCGAGCCGAGGTGCCCAATATCGGCTTATTACGCGTAATTATAATCTCAAGGTAACGGACGAATATGAGGCGGTACAAGGGTATATACATAGGTATCGTATATGCTGGTAGAATTTGGAACTGAGATTGGGGTGCCTTATGGTAGAGTCGAAGAAGCGTTTGGAAAGGCGTTCCATGAAAGACGGTGGGCATTCTGAGGTCCAAAGTTTAGACTCTCATTGCGGCCATAGAAGGGTGCTCTCGTCACTTTACGTAATAACCGGTTTTAAAGGGTCCTCACCCTATAGATATATCGGGGGTGGAGCGAAAACGACACAGGCGTACGTCATGATGAGCCGGATCATCACGGTATAGAGGCGCAACTTGCACTTGTGTGGCAACTTACTCTCTGGCGTTGACTTGAAATAAAACCTACCCATGGCAAAACCAGCTCGTTAACGAGCTGCTTTTAAATGTGCCTACAGTATACATATATGTATATGGATAGACTTAGCGTACATAGTGATCGGGTTGGGGGAATATATTGGAAGTTTTGCTTTAAATATAAATTGCAATTCTGATTAATACTCAATTATTAATAGGTACTATTTTATACCTACAGCTTTATACATAAATCACGCATAATTAATTCTATAAGAATGTTTAAAACAATTAAATATTCCAATTTACATCTAAAATTAAACAATTATTAATTAAAATCGTTTCAATTTTAAGTCTATTAGTATGCCTTGAATTGATTGCGAAATTAATGAAGACAGTATTGTACGTAAATGACGAGACGAGTACACTCAACTTGTAAGAGCAGATATTTGTAAAGGATACAAATTGCATCCTTTACTTGCACTTCTTTAAGAGAGAGTAAAGAAATAGAGAAATTGGCCGCCATAGCGGAAAATCGGTCTAGAGGACTCGTATTTTAGGCACCATTTAACCGTATGTAAAGTAATTGATTCGACGGCTTCAATGAAAAAGCAGCAGTTTAGTAAATTCCTCCTTATCCGATAACAATGGTATTTTAACATAGTATATTGCCTGTCGGCAAATGTTCCCGATCCAACATTGTGTCGCTAAGCGTTCCCGCGATGGGAGGCAGCCACCTCTCGCCCATGCCAACAGACTGGCACTCAATCTGTTACCATGCTCAAATCGTCACGTAGACAAGACGTTTTTAATTTACATGATTTTTTTAGCCAGTTTATGTATTATTTTCGGTAAAGGTTATAATGCTTCACTGAAGGTTCGGGCCGCTTTCACGGTTTATAACTAAACTTGGGAGCTCACAATAATTAATAATCACGAAAGATATCCCACATTTTTTACGAGGCCCTGACATAATGTACTGAGGTATCTGTCAGTGTGTGGTGTCCGCAGCTGGTCTGCAATTTCTCCGCAGCCGGTTTGATCGAATTGTAAACGCACTCACGATACAAGAGAAATTCCTAGTGTGGGGCAAAGTATATTTATGTAATTCGATGTTAAGATATACACTTTAAGAACAATAATTACAAGATGTTCCCTAACTGGAATGTGGTTACCTACAAAATACGTGCTTTGGATGTAGTGTTGCGGACACCAGCCGCCAGCCCGTTATACAATAAAATACAAGGCGTTTTAAGTAAACACAGTTTTCACAGCATTGTCAATAGTTGACACAATGTGAACATTTAAGCGTAGCTATGCGGTCCAATATCTTGGATATGCTTTCTACTAACTTTTTAGACCTATATATCCTGCTTATGGGTATGTAAGTTTCATTAAAATTGGTACAGTCATATCGAAAACTAAGGACTTGAAAATTTGTATGAAATGCCGTACGGCGTACACGCTCTTAAGACCTGGACTAGCTGTGCCTACAACAGTGATTGCTATTTAGCATGCTTATGGCTTGGCGCAGTTCCAAACCGTCGAGTGATACCGCTTGAAAATTCGTTAGGATCTTGCACGTGTATTGCAAGTTCAGTTTTCATACTACAAAATATTTAATTTGCAATTGGAAAATAGCATGACAAGATATATTTTTTATAATAAACTTATACTTGATCCTCGTGTAAGAAATTAGGGCCAGTGCACTGATTCTAGTTTACTACACGAGGAAGTCAATTAAGCCAATTCCAGCACGTTTATAAAAAGACTCTTAAAAGTGTTTTATCCTTCCTGCGTTATAAACAACTTTGTTCCATGTCACATTGAATGTACCTACTACATATTTAGAATAAGATGACTTTCCTCGCTAAACTTATTTTTACAGTACCTATACAATCAAGGAAGTTCTACGTATTGCGTGTATACGGTATACCGTAGACCCCATGTTACATGAATGTATGTGGTAGGAACAGTGTTGTCCTTCTTACATACACAGATAATAAACTCACGCGCATTTCCCATGGGAGCAGTCAGGAACTACAAAACTGGTATTTCAGTCAGTACAAATCCATCGGGCAGACTTAAGGCATTCAGGAGATACACTTTAAGAAAAACAAGAGAACCTTGACTTACCTTTGAAAGACGCCATATTGTGTGCGCGCGACCGTGTGTTCAGTTCTCATCTATCACTTACGCTGGCTCTTCTCACGTCAATGTCACGCGGAACAAGCCACTTTGCGTTGCAATTACCTGCAATATAACAACAATATGAGTATGGGTGCTGAAGTATGTATCGTAGGGATGAAGGATATCCCTGCTTAACCTCTGGACCTTTCAAACGTTAGGAAAAATATTTACCAAAGGGAGATAACGCGTGTCGCCCGTCAACTAAAATCTGTGGGTAGTAATGTAGGTACTTAGTATTTATCACTGTTTAAAGCTGTCATGGTTTATAACTAAACTTTCACTGTCACTTACGGGATATCTTTCGTGATAAAAAAAAACACTAAACAAAAACTATAAACATAAGATATCCCGTGTGACAGTGAAAGCTTAGTATTTATGTACGTAATCTAGAATCTAACAGGCCCCGCTTAGTTATTGGTCCTGCACCAGATCTCTGATTGCCATCCCACTGAACGAGAGAGTAAGGGCAGAGAGAGTGCTTATTATGATGCGCACATTTTTGTGTGATCGTCGCGGGTCATACCTGATATAGTGCACATGACAAAAAACAGTCAAGAGGACTATTACTTATGTGTATAAACGTAAAGGTTTCTAATTATCATAATTTAACTGTAAAATATCATAATTATTATGGTGCACCATAACTGGCTTAACTAGCTATGTTAAAACAAGAACTTTCCTAGTTAAGGAGAGAGCACTCAGCATCATCAAGTTAGATTTGCAAAAAGACATTTATTTCTGTAAATATGTATATTCATGAAAAAAACAATGTTTATCTATGACGAAACAAAACCTTTGTGCTGAGCTAAGCGTTCTATCTTTGTGAGGCTCCACGAAAATCATAATTGTTTTTGCATGGGCCCTCTTTATTATTTTCTTTTATCATGTAATCGTTTTTCCAAATGACGGCTTTGCATTTTCTTGTTTTGAGGGATAATTACAGTGCTACACAGTTCTATTGCCGCTTGAATGATATTTACAGGTAGGCTGTTGGTATACATTAATTATCTGTGAGAATAGTATTGAAAAATATGATGGCGGCGGTAGTTCCAGTCAAGCAGTTTTTAACTAATGAAGCGTTAACGTCTTGATAATAATATGTCGAAAACGCAAGCAAAAACGCTGCAAAACTGACAGATGTCAATCAACACGTTTTAATCAAAGCAATGACAAGCCTGGGCCAAGGCAATTAGATGTTCGGCCAAGTTTCAACAATGTAGTTTTTTTTTCTCAGTATACTTTTCAATAAGTTTCATTAATGAAATATCGCTAGTTACAACGTTTGTGAAATTAAAATATTTTAGGACTATTTCTAATATCTGGAAACTTGTTGGCCGATATTATTTCTAGAAAATATCATAAATTTTTGAATGAAGACAGAAAGAGCCAGGTTTGGCACATAGTGGGTGCCGGGAGAAGACCGCCTCTGCCGAGGAAGGCCCAGGATCCTAGGAAAAGCTGGCGTGACGATTTGGATTTGTTCTTGACTAATTGGCCGGAGAAATTGAAACTCGGAAGGAAAATTAAAGGTGACAAAATAGGCTAACGTAAAAAAGTTAGAAAGAAACTACATTTTTTTCAATCATGTTGTAGCATATCCATAATAAATCTTATTTCGACCTCTAAACAACAGCAAAAAGAAACTATGTAACACTTCAAAAGAAAGATAGTCAAAGAGCATTGCCGCTGGCGATCTAGCTCGTTCAACCCAAGCGGACTGTAAGGACCCCTTTATAGTTGTGAGTTCTATGTACAAACTGAGATAGATTGAGATTATTTATTTCCCTAGCAACACGATTTTTTTATTTAGTACATACTTTATTAATATTAATGCGAAAGTAACGCCACCGGTCTGTCAGTTTGTCTCCCTCCTTACTTTTCACGCCAAGGTTGAACGGATTTGGGTGAAATTTGACACACGGATAGATGATGACCTGCGTTAGGTTTTTTTTTTTCGTTAACGAAGTCGTGGGCAAAACCTACTAAACGTCCGGTAGTATAGTCAAGCACTACACTATACTACTTTAAACGGTTTGGCAAGCAGCATGAGTGAGTGACTGAAACACTTAAAACTGCTGAAACTGTATTGCTAAACAGGACAATAATAAAACTGGTAAATATTACTGAAAGACGAGAAGAGATCTTCCTATTCTAGAAACAAACAATCAATAAATGGTACACAAGACTTCAACAAAAGGATACCTTGTGAGAACGATGCCATCACAATACAGTAAATTTTAAAAGTGTTCCGAATAAAGAAAATTTGACGCAGATGTTACCACTGCCATCATTTTATAAAGCGTTGTAATGGTGTGAAACATAATTTTCATTTCAAAATCACTCTCTTACAAATTGAATATTACTTGTTCCTTCAGAAGTGACCCTCCGTCCCTTTGTCAAGTTCGCCGCTGTCAATAACCTCTGTCAAATGTTTACATAAAGAATAATGTTATGAAACGGTCGGAAGAGTTGTTTATTTTCCTTTCAAATTGTGTGATAAAATCTGTTTGATTAATTTAAAGTGAAATGGAGACAATGATGTCATCTTAAATAAGGCATGGCCGGAACAAGTGTAACGTTTCGTATTTCTGCAACGACTTCCAATAGGATTGACGTACATAAGCTTTCGTCAACTTATGTCATGACATATGTACATTTTCGACTTTTCTACCGTAGTTATCGCTAGAAGCTGCGATTTTGCATTATAATCTTAAAAGTAAAAAAACCTTAACGAATGATCTCTGAAAATCGGAAAGTCATTACGTCAAAAGCAAGTAAAATTAAAAAAGCCGCTGTTTTTAATTATTTACTTCTACCCCACAACGTGAAGTATAATAGAGGTAGGTGTACTTGTCATGATAATCTTAGCTTCTTAATATTTAGTCAAACTTCTTCCATGCCTACAAAAAAAATGCTTCTCAAAACAAATAAATCTGACAGCCTACTTATAAAAATGCCCTAAAAAAATATGAAATTCCTGGGTGTAAAAGCAAAATGTATGATGTTAGCGCGGCGGCGCGGCGGCGCGCGTTTCATTTCCTGCCAACGTGTTTCATAGCGAGTGGCGATCAAATCGGACACGGACTCTTTAAATGACAATATTATTTTGTTATTACTTTTTTTTCGTTTGAGCGATAATGTTATTTTATTGATTGATCTTTTGAAGCGTAAATGGAAATTTTTGTTTGTGTAAGTAATGCTATGAAACTATAAAAACAGCCCATTCATATCGGCTAGGTACCTACACTAAAGTGATTTCAGCGTTATAAGCAGAATATTTGTTTCAGTTTCATTATACCTACTCACTGTCAACATGAGATTAAAGATATCGTGAAGAATAGAAGAGCAAGAAGATGAAGAATGTGACCGTCAGTCTATGTAGTAAGTAAATGCGAAAGTTTCTTTATAGAGAAATTCATGTTTTTGCTTAAAAGGTCCTTCCTATCTATAATATATAATGTTATTTACATAAGTGGATGAAATAAAAGTCCTTTTTTATCTTTCCAGTGAAAAGTGTTGTCAGAAAAGTTCCACCTCGGTCCTCCTAACCTTCGTGGAATGTTGGGATAACTGTTCAATGCGGCTTTTAATTTTCTACTTAGTAAAGGATGCTCAGTAAGAACCTAGCTTTATATTAGAAAACCAGAACATATGAAATAAAAAAATCCTTCGCCAGATTCAGCGAAAATTACCCAGCGTGGCTTCTGCATGCCTTATCTTATTTAAAGGTTGTTAAGGTTGTGTAAACTATTTTCAGCTGTTAGGTTCCAGTCTAAACGGACGCTCCTCAATGCCAGTCAGAATATTATTTAATGGAGAGCTACTGCCTATCTAAGCTCCACAAGCCAGTCACTATGTAATACGATATCCCTTATTAAGACTGTTTGTCAGACTTTCGGACTTTCAAGCAACGACTGCAATACTTTATCAGAATAAAATTACGTTACGTCAATTTCTTTGATAATGTAAGCCTGCCAAAATTCCTTCGCGTAATTTCTTATGTTATTATTTTCTGCACATTTTACACCTATATTTCAATTCTCAAAATGCAACTCCCTCTTACGAAAATGATCGCCAACCCTCTGTTATCCGACTAAAAATAATCCGTGCGTCACATGTTTAATTAAATGTAATTAAAACACGAACAAGACGGGCCTTTTCTTAATTAAACATTAATTTGATCTACCCCGCACGCAGGGGTTCTACGTACATACATGTCTACTTAGCGAGATAGAGGCACATATAAGTACTTGGAGAGGCAACAATATAACGGCAATATGTATGTACCTCTTATTTTTAAGCAAGTATTTTTGGAACGAAATTTTTTTTAAACGTCTGACTGCTTTCAGGGTTTTTTTAAGTTATTAACGGTTTTAATTCAAAAGAAATTATTTTTCACTAGTGCAGATTTACTCTGTCAGGAGTCCAGTGAGTGACGATCTTTGCCCACCTTTCCGGGCGCATTCGCGCTACATAGCTAGCCCACTCCCACTTTAGCCTGGCTGTTTTTTTTTTTTTCGAAAATATGAATATCGTATCGTATAATTGTTTTTTTTTCCAAATAAATAAAATAACACGCACTTTATACTGCAACAAAAATGAAATTGGGCTTGAACTCTGCGAATTGAGTGCATACTTAATTAAAAATGAGAAAGAATAATTACAACAGGTTTCATGATGTTCTCACAAAGGGAAATCTTAATTGGCTTTGAAAATATCATGACAGCTGATGAGTGGAATTTAATCTTCTTAGTGTTGATTATACTGACTTCAACAACTCTTCAATTAAACGTATCGGAAGGATTAATTGATTTTCTGTTGTCAGAATGTATCTGTAGGAAAACAACGGTGAAACTGAAAACTGCTTTCTAGTGAAACCTAAAGTTAATTTTTTTTGGGTTATTTTTCCTGAAAACTGTCTTTGCAAATTTCGTCAGAAAAAAACTCGGAACCAAGACGACTACAGATAAACTAGACTATAAATAAATAATTTTATTTAACAATATGATCACACTACTATTGTTTTCATATAATATTTTCATAAACGTTACTAATCAACGAGTAAGAAAACAAATAACACTCAATACTGAATTACATCAATCTAATTTATAAATGCTCCTACGCTTTAATCGAAACCGTATCTTCCAATAACATTTCTACAACACAATTATATGAGAATTCCTTCCCACGATCTCGCCTAATCGGCTTACGCTCATTACAACATTGTGTCGGGGCCACTGCTAACATGTCTCCGGTACAGCAATCCGACCTAATCCTCGATACAATTCATGTTATTATGTATGCCCTGATTAATTTCATGCGGGGCATGTTATTGGATGTTCATTTGTGTTGCCAGCTTTGTGGGGTAAAGCTGGCGGGATTCCGCGGAGTCGCCTCCGTGGAGAGTGTGTCCGGAAATTATAAAGGAATCGTGTGTTAATATATTTTTCTGTAAAAATGTCTTATTAAGTAACAGACTGTGTGTCCATCGGTAAGAATTAACAAACATTCGCCATGTAACCCGCTAAAGGGATGAATTTTCAAAATCCCTTCTTTAGTGCTCTTGTACCAATGTCATGTTTCTATGTAGACTCAGTGGTTTTAGCTACCCGTTGTTGCCAGAGAATGAAAGAATT
Organism: Standfussiana lucernea; assembly: GCA_964057025.1. Taxonomy (NCBI): domain Eukaryota; kingdom Metazoa; phylum Arthropoda; class Insecta; order Lepidoptera; family Noctuidae; genus Standfussiana; species Standfussiana lucernea. The sequence continues at coordinate 18,869,452 of OZ059785.1, read as the reverse complement.
TAAGATTTTTAGTATTGTATCTGCTTAATTATGACCAAGTTCAAGAAAATGCAATAGAACTTTTGTAAAAAAGACTGTCCATAATATTCTACTGTAAGTAATTACAAAATTAAATGGCGTTGCATACTAACTAGTTAATCACAGACGCGGTAAGATCTCACGTCAAAATAAAATATATTTAACTTTAAAATACGCATAAAAGTCCCACAGCGCTGCGGGCAACCACTTTGCGGGATTGCAATCCTTACCGCGTACCATGTTCATACCGCACTCATTTGAATACCTGTCTCATATGATGTTTGGCTTTTGTTTTAAAACGATCCATGTTTTAATTATGTTAGTATTAGGCAATTAATGACATACGAATGGAAGAAAATGACAAAATATTTATAAAACGTGTCAGAAAACTATTAATTGACAAATGTCCCGTCAAATCCGTCATTTATCTTTTACTGCACTTCCATGACCCCGGTACTATTATATACAATGCATCAATCAACACATCGTTTTGAGTGCGCTATATTGACCGCTATAGTAAGTAATAATAATAGTGATAGAGATTTTTCCTACCAAAACAAAGTCTTTTCCCAGCAATAATTTTTGCGCAGCGCTTCTTAGTTTGAAGTACAAAATACTTGGTTAACGGCTTCGTGAATAGTCCGTTTACATCTTGTATAAGAATGCACTCAGTTGCTAAGTTCACAAAAAATACCTGATAATGATCTATTTTTAACCGACTTCAAAAAAAGGAGGAGGTTCTCAATTCGGTTGTATGTTTTTTTTTGTGTTTGTTACCTCATATCTTCGTCATTTGTGAACCGATTTGAAAAATTCTTCTTTTATCTGAAAGGATATACTTTCCGATTGGTCCCAAAGAAATTTAATCAGTCGGTGGCAAAAAGTCAATGAAACAAACAATAGTCACCGACTTCCGAAAGTAAAGTTATTTTCCACGTTTTTAGTGTTTTTTTTTGGAAGTTGGTAATTTTTTTGCAAAAAACTTTTCCTACAACAGCTATCATATAACATAATATAACAGATTAAACTACCAAGCATTTATCTACAACAACTGAATAATGTCTCAAAACATTAGACAGTTTTGATAACAATAGATTTGAATTTGTGGTCGAAGCTTCTCCACTGTTCTGCGAAATCAGAATTTGCTTCGACGATGGTGGAATATTACAATGTCAGTATTAAAATTCGACAATAATGAAAACACAGGTAATACTAGGCCATAGGAATATTTTTTAACTATCAGAGAAATCCTAACATCAAACAGACATGATTTTTTTTTTTACAAACAAACCAAATAGTATCAAATTGTAAAAAAATAGAACACCATTTATAATAATTGGTTTACTAATCTTAGGTATAAATTGCACTAATTCACATCTAGAAATAAAATTTAAGGAACGAATTTTCCAAAGGTTTTTAAAGTAGCGAGTTGGCAACATGTGTTTAGTGTTTATAGCGTAGTTGTTAACTTGTCGGTGCTAGAATCTACAGCATGTAGAAAATGCTGAAAATGAAAAATAATGTCCTGTGACTAAACTACTGGATAAATTCGATTGATTTTTTGTATGCAGACTCTGAACGTCATAAGGTGTACGCACCCTAAATTATTGTTCAACCTTCTATCTTGTTAACTTTGAAAGAGAAGCATTTCCTAGAAAAAAGAACATCGAAACGACAACCAACATTGTGAATTTAAAAAAGTTTCTCAGTAGATATAAAGTTGCTGTAGTAAATAATGGGGACATGTTCCTCAGAATTGCTCCAACACTTACTGTGGTATGTATGGCCAGCGACAAAAGTTGAAGAATGGTCTTTTTCATGTGAATTTTGGCTATTGTAGTAACAAACAGAACTGATTGAATGCTTGCTACTGCAAGCATTCAATCAGTTCTGTTTGTATTCACGAATAACATCGATATATGGGCTTTAATTTCAGTATCGCTGTTTATTGTGAGCTGTGAGTGTAGTGAGGTAGGAGATAGGCAAATACTATTGGTGTGGAAACATGATAACAATCTCAGCCAAAACGTCGGTAACTAATACATTTCAATATCATATCAACAATCTGTTAGTTAGTGAATATGTGCACATTGGCAATTATGATGGTGCTAATGATAATTTGATCGAATTGAATAATTGGTAAACGTGTATCGTTTTACTAAGTGTCTTTAAAATTAACTATACTTAGATTTTAAGACAGATCACCACTAAGAAAACACTTGAGGACCCAATGGCTGATTTGCTGATTTTTTTTCAAAACAAAAAATAAATTATATGTGCCATGCTAAGAAGCAGTAATGGCGGTCAGCCCAATGCATTGTAAGCGGCAATGGGGTCATTAGCTGCTGTTAATTTAAAATTTCGGGTCAGATCGCAGACCACCTGCACAGTGCACCGTTGATTATGCAATAAAAAATTGAGTATTGAGATAGGTTGAAACCTACTTTATCCAAAACAAAAACATTTTAGTGATAACTTTCTACAGATAAACTTGTTGCAGAAATAATTCCTCGTTCTTGTTCCATCGCTCCCTGACCGACTTTGAGTAAGTGGACTTATCCAACAGTTTGTGTTGATATCTCAGTAGGTAGAATAAAATGATGGAAAAATATAGTTGTCATATCAATTTATAACAGAATGTGTATTTTTGTCAAACAGAAAACTATAGTTTTTATTCATAAACTTTGATTACAATTATGAGAAAAAATATGGTTTTGATTAAACCCAAAAATGTTTACTAGAACAAATTTTAACAAGAATGGTAAACGTATATTTTAAATAGCTAACCCTTTCAATAAATCGGTAAACAAGAGCTGAAAAATACTCGCAAATTAAAATATCGTACAATCGGCTGCCAATTTAAGCCACAAAAAGTAGGTACAGTTTGCATCGAAAATTGATATCGAAAGCAATAAAACAAATTTACGAGCGGTATCGCAAACAATACAGGTGCCGGTAAACCTGATATATTGCCAAACGATGAATACGGACATACATTTTTGCTATTGACTGTACTTGTAGTGTAAAACCCGGTTAGCAAGGCAGTTTTTAAATGCTTTATTTTCAGACTATTTTACTGTAGGTCTGCTCTGTGCAACACCCATGTGATTCGTTTACATAAACTACAACACGCTTTTGTTTTCGTAAAAAGTAAAACTTTTGTTCGCTTTTTGGCTGTGACGTTATGTTAAAGAGAAAAACTGCTATCGGGGACACACGCTTCTACTGGAGAATTTATAGGTTATTTTACACAACAACTTAATTTGAATCTAAACTTATAGTATACAGTTTGTGTTTTAAAACTGTTTCTTTGTAGGAGAAACTTGTATTAATATATTATATTTTATCTTCAAACAAGGAATTTGTCGCAGACGAAGTCGTGGTGAGTAGATAATTTTAATATTGCACTTTTTTTTTAGTAAACACCGGCTGACAAAAGCTCTAAAATGGCTTTTCAAAAGCTTCTATAAATTCGTAAGACATCGAAGTAAACCTTCCAAAAAAAGTTAATTTTATCTTGGAATCACAACTCACGATAAACCAATTATAATGTTAGAGAGATGATAAACTGAGGGCGACTTTAAACTTTGGGCAAATTGAGATTTCTGCTCGAACAAACTTTTATTGCTTTTTGCGAGGACGAAAAAAACAAGTGAATGGGCGACAATAACTGAGAACCGGTTATTTTTCATGGAGGTACGTGATGGGTAGTATTCGGTAGGTAGATGTCGGGTCTCGGGCAATTACGGCGATATGTCTTCAGCGACAAATGGAGGGAAGCTTTGGACTGTATCAACAGTTTTTCGGATGAACTTAAGTCCGTTTATCTAAGCTGGCTTTTTTGCCCGTTTAAGTACGTATTAGCATGTAGCTCTAACACTTTCGGAACGTGGAACAAAAGACTGAGTGTTAAAATAAGTTGACTAATATTATATATAACCACGCTGCTAAATTGAGCCAAAGCCAAGCAACGGGAGGTTGACTTTGTAGGTAGATCCTCCAAACGACTGCCATTACATAGGTCTTTGTTGATAATAAAAACGTCTTCTGTGTTACCGGAAAGGAGAAACGAGTATTTTGTTCTGATTTTTAATAAAAAGAACACTAAAACATAGCAGTCTGTTTCAAACTTTTCTCAAGGTAAGTAATCTTGGTCAGTGCGTCGTCTTAAGTTAAGGCAACACTGTCAAAACACCATGCCCATAACACTTTTGTCTTCATAATAATTCTTAAGAAGTCGATATTTACTGCCAAAGTTAGCACTAAACGGCCCAGATGGTGGTTGAACTTGACCCACATAAGACTTTCGGGGGCGGATCTACTCGAGTGTTCTCTCTCACTCACTCGTGAGTGAGTGAGCAAGAGGGAAGTGAAGGGCTCAGGAGTGTGAGCGATTAGTGACGTAAGGGACGAAGGGGGAGATTGCGAGGAATTTGTTTTTTGGGAGTACTGTGGGTATTGTTTGTTCCTTTGTGACATGAACTCTGCGTACCATATTATATGTATTACTGATATTCTGTTCTTGAAAAAATATTACTTACCTGAAGTAAGTATGCAACTACATTTCAGGGCCATCAATATTGCCTACTGAGCAAAGAAAAAAATCTGTAGATTACATAAATGTCCTTCTGCTTTTTTAAATTGAATCCACCAAGGCGAAATAGTAGATGCTCAAAACCTACCGACGATACTATATGTGAAAATCAACATCAATGGTCAAAAAACCAGAAAGAAAAAGTTAAAATCTTTCTTAACTCTTTTAACAATAACTGGTTGTAATAAAGGAAGATGCTTTATTAAGAAACCAAAGGACTATAATTACAACGTATAATCGATTTAATATTATTGTATCGCTCATCCACTTCAGACAGAGTTTCAGATAAATTTTCTTCTAAAATTCAAACTTTTGACACATTTCGGTACTTGTCCAACTTTGTATTTGCCGAGTACAAAGTTTCTTGATAATGATATTTATTAATTTGCTGTATACTTTGACAAACACTGACTGCTGCGATTTGAAAGAACAAAAAAAAACATGTTACCTTTGTAAAAAATGAAACTAGTTTTGCGAAGTTTGGCGATTGTTTTTTGCTTCATACAGTACATCTTATGACGGTTGAACAACATTGTCAGGAAGGGTGTGGGTAAACAAACATAATGTAATATTGTTTTCGGGAATTGGATTGAAAAAAAAAATTAAATGGCATTTCCGATTATGACTGTCATCTGTCTAGCCTTTTTTACAACTTTTATTGGGGTCAGCTTCCAGTCATACCGGATAAAGCTGAATACAATGTATTTTACATGGAGCGACTGCCTACCTGACCTCCACCACCCAGTTAGTACTGGATAATATGGAACCCGTTCCGATTATGGACAAGTGCCAAAAACCCATGTCTTTTCTTTATTGTGTGGTTAATGCCTAATCTAGTGTGAGAGTTTTATACCGCCCATGGGCCTTGGACTTGGCTTTACATACCGTCGAGAAATATCTCTCAGGCACGCTAGTTTCCTCAGGATGTTTGCCTTCACCGAAGCAAGTGATAATTATGAAAAATCAGAGATGCGTGTCTTGGGTTCGAACTCGAGACCTATGACTTGGCAGTCCAACGGCCACACCACTAGGCTATCACTGCACTAAATCGATGTTAATTTATATTTTGCACTTGTCTAATCACTACTCTATAATCCACGTATATTATTGAGTTAAATGAACGCTACCGCCCTTGAACGTGGCATTTGTATCCATGATATTGTTTACATGAGCCTAAGCTGCTAAAGGTCATCCGAGTTTCTCAACCTTTACTAAGAGACTGTTGGGATCCAATATTGTGCTTCTTTGCATATTCAGATCTTTCTGTTCTATGTGACCTTTACGAAATGATCGTTTTTTGGTCCTTTTGATTTACAAAATATTTAAAAAAATGATAAAATCCACAGTTCAGATAATTTCATAAAGTTACCTAATATGGTGTCGTCAACTTGGTGTAACGTTTAAGCTTTTCTTTTTATAAAATTAAATCGTTGTTTATAAATATCATCAGTTTTAAACTGTTGCACCTTACACAACACGGTGCACTCAGCACTTGTGGCAAACTTATAACAGCAAAACATATTTCAGCAAGTGTGTTTCCCCCGAAAGGGTTAAGCAGAGATGCACAACACATTTGCGACCGTGATGTTTATTTTCTAAGTAATAGTAGGCGACCATTTTACCATTAATCAGCGATAAATCCAGACTCCAAATTTGAATAAAAAAAATTGAAAGTTCAATTTTATATATTATATTTATATTTCATATAACCATGTTTTTGCTTGGGATACTAATAAAAGTCAACTCCACATAATTAGCGCCAAAACGCTGAAAAAATGCAAATGGCCGTCCTTCGTTCATAAGGGGCTTGTGTGCGTTAAGTGCCAGTTTCCAGGGCACGGTCAATGTGTGCCATACCGGTGGCACCCGGCTACGGGTCCGATATTAAATTGGCTTGTAAAATGGTCGACAGCGGTATTTGATGAGGTAGAGTATGTTTTTATCTTTATTTTTGTTTTTCCGGAGTTTGGGCTAGGTAAAAGCCAGTCAGAAGAGCAATGTTCGGTGACCAGTCGGTTCACTTTCAAAGTGAAAGCTCGAGAGCACAAGAAGTTGGCAGATTCGTAGCAGTAGTTTTATGTATGTATATATATGTATTTGTCCTAATGTTTTAGTTTTAAATATTTTCTAGTATTTTATTTCTGTTATTGCACCTGTTGTGTATTGTCTCTGCATCACCCTAAGGTAGACTGGAAAACAATGCCCAAGGCATTAAGTCCGCCTTTGTACAGTTTTTACCTGTGCATAAAGTTTTAATAAATAAATAAATGTACACCTTGAAAGTTTATGCAATAACTACAACTATCTACCACTAAATGCCTGAAGCACGTTCAGCAGCTTGTTCCTTGTTGTGGTCGTTCGTAGATCTTTGACAGTTACGACGCGAAGTTAGTCGGTAGTGGGTTGTGGAGGTGAGATAGTTGCTCCATGTAAGATACTGGTATTCAGCTGCAACCCGACCCTAACATAGTTGTGAAAGGCGGATGCAAACTATATCATACTGATTAATGAAAAAATGACATGGAGTTCCATTTGTTTTTATGGAAAAAACAAACTCTAGTTATAAAAAAAAATTAACCGGTAACGGCCTACAATGGAAGGCCGTACAAGTCTGATTCGAATAGGGAAATATTATTTTTATAATAATTTCACGCGGACGAAGATCGCGACAAAGTTATAAAAAAAATTAATTTATTATGAATTTTATTTTATTTCTCATTTTGAAATAACAAACACACACTCCAATATAATTTATTTATATAGTCTGATGATTACAGAGTTGTCTAGTGACCATAGACTAGCTAGACATTACTACAACCTACCCAAGGTTAGGTCCCACAGACCGACCGTTCCTGGCGTTTTAAAAACGTCTTTAAACCTGGATTTACCTCAAAACACTTCATTAACTTGAAATGGTGTAGGTACCCGTGTTACACCTCCACCTTTGATCATAGTAAATACCACATAGCTACCCAATCCTATCCTTTACCAAAGGATTATAACTTTGCCTATACATGTAAATATAAACCTGTTTAATGTATGTATATCTACATATTGTAGCTACGTAGTTCAAGTAGGTACGTTACAGTGTAGTGACAAGTTAGTTACTCAGCTCGTAGCGTATTAATTAAGCCGTTCGTTTATACCCACAACTTGCTCAATAGGACTGTACTAACCTATTGTGTTTAGTCTATTTTGAACAACATACGTTGGTTATTGTATCGTGGTCTATTTTAGTCGAGTTTGGGTCGAAGGTTTGATAACTTTGTTGATTATATTCCGGAATGTTTCTGCAGTCCCCCAAAAGGATTTAAGTAGGAAAGTATGAAGTGGTAAAATTATATTGGGGAATTTAACTTCCTCATATCAAGTCAAATATTGCCGTACAGAATTTACTGTATGTAATTTCCATTGAAACTATTTACTTAACTATATCATTCTCCTGTCCTTATCCCAATTTGTTTGTGGTCGACGCAGCGTGTCTCCTTCTTCCATACTTCTCTATTACTCGTCATCTCAGTAGTCACCTCTTCCTAGCCATATCATACTGCACACATACTTTCCTTATTTACTCCACTAACTCCCCATATTTCTGAAAACAAGGGCCATATTTCTGCCCCAACAAATAATTGTTGCAAACTGAGCCTTTATCAAAAAAAAATGCAGCACGATCATTCCATCTGCTTACAATAGCGATCTGCGCATTTTGAAGTTTCTTATTCTATTGAATTTTACTAGAAATGCGACTCATTACTATTCGTATTACCCCCCAACTAAGTTCTGCTTGTGTGAGGTCAATAGTACGCCTGAACCATCCCTTAGTTACTACCTAACTAAGGAATAACATTTATCCTAGGATTCTTTAAGAACGGGCGGAGGAATGGTGGAATTCTCCGTCAGCAATGAGACCGCCATGATTTAAGAATACTGTAAAAGAGCTATGTATATATTGTATGAAAATTGTTTTTCGTATACAATAAGGTATATTCCAAAGTAATCAGATAGATCTAAATACCAGCATTTTACACGGAGTAATTTACATATGACCTCGGCAACCCAGTAACTGAGTAGAATGAGACCTCTTGGCAGGACTGGCTGCCAGCCTTTCGAACCTCTTACTACCAGTAATGACTGTCAAATATTTACGAAAGGCAGTCGGAACCAACTGCTTAACGTGCTTTCGGAATCTTTATATGTAATGACGGGCCAATGCGATGGTAATCCATGCAAGAACCGAATACCGCCGCTACAGTTTACTGTAAAAATTGGATGTTTTCCTTTAGTGTTATGCTTTAGTAATCGCGGTTCGCTACTATTGTAGTTTTTTTACGTCTCTGGTTTATTGCTGGAGACTACACGGAATATCATATAAAAACTTCCACTATCAGTGTACTATTGTCTCAAATGACCTAAAATAAATCCTGCCCATAGTAGTTAATACAAACAATGTACTTAACTCAAACGTCAATGGATACTTAAAAAGCTGTAATACCACGTAGTTATTAAAAACGCTTGTAAAGCGTCAAACTGTAAAATAAACTACTAAAAGCGCGGGAGGAACCTCCGCACGCACTATAATATCCACAAAACGTAACGAAAAAGTGTTCACGCTTTTGTGAAAATTTTGAAATACACGCCTTTTTAAGAACCCGTCATATTAAATCATGTCACGATATCTTGACAAATTAAAAACCATCTTAAGATCCAAGAAAAGGACCATCATTTTTACTCCAGAATTTGAGCTTTTAAGGTCGCGTTAATTGACTTAAATTAATTAAGAGATGCTTAAACTGTCCACTCGTAATTTAAATGAAACATGCTTTAATTTAAAAATAATTAATGATCGAAGACGTAAACGGTTTCTAACAGCGATTTAATGATAATGTTCACTAATTTTATTCTAATGTCAATTTGACCTTTAGCAGATGTGACAAACCCAAAATTATAAACGGTTTGATTTAATTTTGAAGCTTTACTCATAAGCATTATTATTTTCCGCTCTTCAATAAATAATTTCGGTATTCTACCGGTTCTTTTACAATGTGTCTTTAAAATAAATTAAGACATTTTCCTGTTTACCCGAAATCACAATTATAAACAACAAGAAATTATCACACTTAAAAAATTAACCAACCAAAAATAAATAAAGCAACAAAAAATAACAAAGCTCGAAACTTAACCAAAAAAATCCACTTACAACTTTTATTTGAAATCAGCACTCACCTTTAACTTATATATTTAAAAATACAAATATGTAGAAAATACGTAAATGTAACGAGTTAGTAGAGTAGTGACTGTGGTCGCGGCGACGCGGCGGGCGCGCGGCCCACCGCTGGCGAACTGTGGCGGAGGCGGGACGTGGAGACGTCCGCAGTGACGCGCGTAGGCGGGCGTCTGGTCCCAGGCCAGCCCCGCACCCCCTCTGACCCTCCCTCCCCCACCACATACCGCCACACCTTGATGCTTATTAAAAAAGTCCGACGGAAAAGGATTTATGCCTCCTTGGAATTCGCTTGACGGCTGACGGTTCGTGTTTTTAACGATTTGTGAGCATTTATGTTTTAGCTAAATATTGTTTTTAGTCACCTGCTTTGAGTTTAGAGATTTTTGTGGATGGGTTTCTAAGTAAATCTTTTATTGCGAAACTTAGATAACATAACACAACATCGCGTCGTAATCCTTGACCGGTTAGAAAGAGGTCTACCCTGTGGTACACCCACGTGGTTTTTGAAATATGAATATGTAATTCCGAAGATTGTTTTCGAGAAACATCTAAGTACAACTTTTCCGGTATTCCACAAGATGTTTCCTTTACTGTCTGTTGCCATAGACGGGTTTCTTCGCTAGGAGACATCAGATGCTACACTACAGAATACAATCACTTTTACTTAGTCATGTGCTGTAATAAAAGTCTGTGACAGCCACATAAATTATAATTACGATCATTTTAATTGCGTTAACGGAAAATCTGTGTTTTGTTTTCATTCGCATTCCCTTAGAAATAGAATTGTTTTACATAAAATCAGATGACAAAGTTCTTAAAACTAAGTTTTATCAATTGAATATTAACGATGAACCTTTTCAGTGTCCTCTTTGAGAATTATTTGTTTAGCTCAAAGCAAATAATGTATTCATGGATGTAAATCAATTTACCGTCTGGCAGGAATATTGTTCCGGTTCTCTGAAGATGACAGAAAAATATACAGCACAGGTTTTGTACGTAGAAATTACAAAAAAAAATATTTTCATCTTTTGTGGATGGTTTAAATAAGGTTAAATTAAATTAGCTAGTGAAACTCCACACAAGTGATCGGTATTGTTAAACCACAGAAATAGCTGTGGTTTAAACAAATCATTGCAAAGGTACTAAACAGAAAAAATGAAAGCTTCATAATCCCACTTTTTGTTCAAATGTCACAGAGGTATTTTTTTGTAAACTGTGCTGATATAAAAGCCATAGATAACTACATAAAACATTAGCCAGCGGCTTCGTCCGTAGCGACACACGACATATTTCCACGTCATTACCACCGATGCGTGAATAGATAACATTGATTCCTTTTTAAATGGCCACCGAATTGATTCCAACGCGTCGGTCGTTTGATTCAACTGTGGATTTGGAAATGGTCCGGGTGCTCGTGTCCCAGTTGAAATGTTTATGTATCTAGCTTATACAATATACCGCTGTGAAGCTGTTTGTTTTTAAATCATGAAAGGGAATCAGATAAATATTCTTTAGAACGGTGTTTTGGATAAAGAAGATCTGATTTTCTTTTTGGGTTTATCTGATTCTCTTGAATAACATTAGAGCAAAAAAAGCTGTATACAAAAATGACAAAATTATTCGTAGTCCAAACCTACAGAATCTTGAATTATAATTTTTTGTTCTCAAGCTGTTTCCAATTACGCATTCGTGGATACAAAATAAAACTATCGATCATTGTCATTGTAATAATTAAATAATCATAATTCAGAATGTTACCCAAGAGACAACACAAGCAACCACCTCGTAACCTTATCCGCTATTCTTCCACATACGATGAGGCAGCGAAGCACAGATTCAGGTCTATAATATTAACGAGTATCTGCCGGCTACCGCACCATCAAATACGAGGCGAGCTTGCTCAAATAGGGTTATTCCACTCTGCCCTACCATGTTGTCCAGTGGGACAGCATTTTAATGTCAACTTGGCAGCTCAATTTTCAGATTTGCACCTACCTCTGTTTGTCTCTGTATCAACCAAAGGTTGACTGGTGAAAACTTGTGGCATTAGGTCCACTACTCTACTCTGTGCTTAAAGTATTAAATAATAATAAAACTCGGAACATTCCACTTTGCCCCACCTGCACCAGTGGGAAAACTTGGTGGCGCAGAGTGGAACACTCGCTCAATTCCCATAAGCTCGCCGCTCTCCCCGAGCTAGACAAATGTGTGATATTATTCAGTATTAGAACGATTGCTAGCGTTTGTACTGTGGGGTTTTATTGTGTGGTTGTAAGTTTGAGGTAAGAGTGATGAGTAGATCGCTATTTTATTTTATTTTCATAATTGTTACTTGTCATATATCCAGGAATTAAGTCCGTTTAAGTGTCCCCTTGTTAAAACACCATCAATCATTGTAGAAAATTCACAATGGCGATGGGTTAGAAAAAGTTGAAATACTAAGTTATTTTTTTTAAATTAAATGAATGTAGTACTGAAAAAACTGAAGCTGTCCTGTTTTAAGAGTATAAGTTTATTTCATTGACTATCTGAATTTACATTACTGTCTAATTTCATTTTTTTTTCACAGAAAACGATTCCAAAACTACCGAGTCAGCTCCTCCCACAATTCCCATTCGACCTTGAACAATGTCAAAGAACTATTGGGCCGATGTGATTGATTTTCCTGCCCGCATTATCTTGATTAATGTCTTTGACGCCAACTGTCCATACCAAACGTTACGGTAAACCTTTCAACATACTATATTACTATTTGCCATTTATATTTGGGACATTTACAAAATGTTTCTAATTCCTTTCTTTGCCTATCGTCGTCGTTTTGATTTTTGGCAAGGCTATGACATGGGTAAGGACATTTAAGATGTTTTTACAGTACGTTCCCGTGGGATAATTTTCGACCTCCATAAAGGCAAAGCCACTGGCAATATCTAGTTTACACAAGCTTCGGCCAAAATACAGCCAAGACAACCGTGTTAGATGGACATCCCACAGGTGTCCAAATACATACATGTAAGTCAAATGACTATTTATTAATTTTGTATTATTTACCGCTGCACTACACAAATTGAACTTTAGTCCTCAAATTCAACTTGTGTAGTTAAGCAACAAATTTCACAGTACCAAAACTATACTTTTATGAAAAGAATTTGTTCTAGTTAAAGCTCAACTTATCGCAAAAGAGAAAAAAAGCATGATTTTACGAACATTTACGAATAATAATACATGCTATTGTAATCTACTATACTACAAACGCATCAGCTGATTGGCAGACGCCGTCAAAATATACAATAACAACGTTGCTACGCGCTACGCTGTAGCTACTACGCTCGTAGCTCGTATCGCCCACGCGTAGCAGTCTCGTAGCTCGTAGCACTTATGTCTACGTATATTGTGGCGTGATCGAAACATTTGAGCTGTCCTAGTTTCGTTTGTTATTGAGTTCGGAATTATTATGTTCTGTGTTTTAGTTGTCATATTGGGGCTTATTTTTATGATATAATTGGGTTTGTTAACATAACATCACGCCTGTTTTTCTTATCCTGTTGGGTTGGGCAGAGGTGTTCTTATAAAACACCCACATTCTGCCGGTTATGTTAAAGTCCCAAGTAATGAAGGGTGAGCCTATTACCATAAACTAGGCACAAATCTCAGCACTTTTGAGAAATTCCTGATGGAAAATGCAACAACAGGTATGGGTTTTATCATGTCTGTCTTAAGCTTTCACGATTTATAACTGAATCTTCACTATCACTTACGAGATATTTTCCGCGATTAATGTTTATATCGAGCTCCCGATATTTCGAGGCTGTTGCAAGCGCCATGATCACGAGATGACTGGAGAATGCTCAATATAAACATTAATCGCGGAAGATATCCCGTAAGTGATAGTGAAAGTTCAGTATAATATTCACGTTATAAAAACTGAGTCTGCTGAAAAGGTTGTAACATAATTCAACATTTATTTTTGTACTAAGAGTAAAATACTCTAAATACACACATCAAAAGTATCTAGGGATCAACATATATTTTTGCAATAACTTTTCTCCTGATTGATATTAATTAAAATTTTCTTTAAGGATTCATCAAATAAAGTGTTTTCGTTTGTCACAGTAACTATAAACCAAGTCACCTTTGCATTAATAAAGAAATTTGCCATTTTCCTAATAAAGGGATTTTTGACATTTGAACCACTAACATTAAAGTTCGAAAAAAAGACTGAAATAACAGTTTTCTTTAAAATTTTATTGGGTAACTTAAACAATTAATAATCCGTGTTTCTACCGCGAACACTAACAACACAAGAACATCGGTTTGGCATACTCAAAATGAGTTCATCCAAATCACGCTGTGGAATGGCCGCCCATGTTCGTTGCAACAACAAAAAAAGGTCTTCTTGCGACTGGATACCCTCCATATTCGGCAGAGCTCTTCTCTGTAGCATATCCCATGCATGCTCAATCGGGTTCAAGTCTGGCGACTGAGCAGGCCAGGGCAGGACATTGATGTTAGCTGCGGCGAGAGTCTGTCTTACAACTCTTACGGTGTGCGGTCGTGCATTATCATGCATTAACTGAAATAAGGGACCGATTTGCACTTGTAGAGGAACGATGACGTCTGATACAATCGTCTCAGCATAAATTTGAGCGTTGAGGTTGCCTCTGATCCAAATCAACTCAGTTCTTCCGCCGATCCAAATACCCGCCCATACCATGATGGTTCCACCACTATAAGGATGGACTTCCTGGCAGGATTTTAATCGCTGTTGGCGTCCAGGGGTTCTCCAGTGTCGTATACGTCTTGTATCCGGTCTCATACCAAAACGAGACTCATCAGAAAAGCACACGAAACGCCATTGTTCTTCTGCCCAATTTCTGTGTTCAAGAGCCCATTGATATCGAATCCTACGATTGTGCATTGCTATAGGTGGTACCCGTAGCGGTCTTCGGGAATGAAGGTTCACTTCATGCAAGCGGTTTCTGACTGTTTGGTCGCTAATTAAGTTCCCTGAAGAGTGATGAAGCCTCACGGCTAACATCATGGCGGTTATTGTTGGAGCTCTTCGAGTTAAGATTTGAATGTATCGGTCTTGTCTCCGTGTGGTGCAGCGATACCGTCCTCCATGGCGCTCAGCCACGGTACCAGTGCTTCGGTAACGTGTCCAAAGTCGACTGATAACACTCTGACTTGTATTCAGAGCTAAAGCCACAGTACGTTGCCGGGAACCAGCTTCTATCATTCCCACGGCTCTGAGCATTTCTTCCCTGCTTAAATGACGTCGCCGCTCCATAATAACGTTGGTTTTAATCAGTAGTAGGGAAACAGTAGCACTAATAATGTCTTCAATGCGTTGTATGTTTTTATAGGGAAAATATTGACAGCTTATTTTCATCTTTTACTCGAATTTGATTGAGAGTTCCTGATTCAAATTATGAAATGCACCAAAAAGGATCCATATAAATTTATAAAATCATAAATTTATTACAAAGCCACATCTCAATCTCAAGAAATCCGCATAAAAATGCTTGATCCCTAGACACTTTTGATGTGTGTAGCTTGTAGATAATGTTCAAAACATTTTCTAATATTTTCAAAGATATCTTTTTCTTCGTCGATAAAGCGCTCTTGCTGCATACCTGCGAACTGGCTCGTTCCTAGGCAACTAAATTCCTAGCAACGTCTGTGATCATGTAATCCTTCGTTGAGAACCCCATCACCCCGCGTTGAGAACCTCCTTCTTTTACGTACCTTACTAATTATTTTTTTTAGTATAATTTTTCGCGAATAATAATATTGTAGCGTTTAATTAAAAAAGTAAGCTGGGAAACGATTTTAATTTTAGGCGTGAAACATCATCGTAATGTAACGCACGCAAAATTGAGTGCTTATGAGGCTGTTTAAAGCAATCTTATAGGTATAAACTTGTTTTCGTAAAAAAAATTGGAGGCTAATTTTTTTTTAGAAATGTTAGAAGAGTTAGAAATGTCTTAGTCTGTATTTATGCATGTTGCAATAGACTTGAAATCTATTCCAAATATTTTTTCCTTCCTTTCGGGAATACAAACGTTATATTATTTACTATAAAATATTAATTTCTAACGTAAGCCCGATCTGGGTGTATAGTACCTGCTCGCCGTTAGTCGACACATTCACTGTTTCCATTTTAACGGGAGTACTTCACTCGGACACCGCTACCTGACCTTCACAATCCAGTCACTAAGCCACGTGATAGCCGGAACCTCAGGTCAGGTACCCTTTGAGACAATGGCCATGTCAATATTCAATCAATATCTTGTTACAACTACAACAGAGAAATAAATAGCGTCTGATAAAGCTATTGGTTTATAAATTATTTTATCAGGTAAAATTGTTTACCTGCTATGAAATATTCCAACTTAGGATTTATCTTACAAAACGTTATCTAATATACATTTTATCTGAACACTGATTCTGCACTAACACCCCTCCTCCCTCTTTCTCCCCTTTAGGATAAATCAAACTGTTTCTCTGATACTCGTCTTGCTCGCGGCTTTGTTCGGTTTTCAAATTAGATATTGTTGTTACATTTCGTGAAGTTTTTCTTGACAACCAGTTTATACAAGCAGACAGGTATACAGGCTTAGTGTCGTTGTTGTTTGTCGTTTATATCGATGTCTTAGAATAACTTAAGGCATATTTTCCTATGCGTGAATGGCAAACATATTAGCTTGATAAGAACTATGAAAAACCCCATATATGAGCCTGGATGAAGTAAAAGAGAGATCGTAGCTGTTGGCGTGCTGTAGCTTATGTCTATTCCCAAGAGAACGTTATGAATGAAGTTACTCATTTCAAGTACAATTATCATGTTGATCACATTATCAAAGGAAAGCAATTCCAAAACGAAATTCCTGTAACCAACTATGGTTACAGGAATTTCGTTTTGGAACCGCATTGATTAAAAATGCATCTATCAATCGATCTATCGATAAAAAAATATCGACCAAGTATTCAGTAGGTACTAATCGTCGCGATGTCAATCAACAGAGCGCGACGTGAAATTCAATTTTAAATTTGGAATGCCAATATTCGCGGACGCTCCGATCGTACGTCATCAAACGAATTTGCCCGATAGAACGCGAAATGTTTTTAGTGATGGGACTGTGGCGACTTGTGAGCCGAAAGTCGTTTAATTTCATTATTGAAGTCTTCTGACTCATTTCCAGATATTTTTTTCTTTTCTCAAATACGACTGAGTAAAGTGCTATAAAATTGATTAAAAATACTAAATTAAAACTTCCCAAATAGTTTTCACATGGTTTCATGGGATGGAGCATCTACGTTTTTATTCAATCCCTAATTGCATTATTGTAATCCTGAAAATAAGGTATCCCGAAAAATATATCCATATTTATTTATTGCGTTCCATAATGTAGGAATAAAAAGTGTATCATAACAAATTAAAGAGACTTTTATCGCATTTTATGATTATACAATTACCCGAAACTTAATATCAAACTGTCCCAAAATCTGAAATCTGAACACCCAATTACATAGCCGAATGACTTCAAAAGCCTGCGCTGCCCATCACTAACGCAGCACATTAAGATCGGTCGGCGGATACCGCGGTGTCGACTCGTTCTAATGGATTGATTCTTTCTCCAAATGGGTTCTACCAACTGATACTGTCTGTGACTGTACTTGATATATTTGTTTCAGTACTGATTCGTTTAAAGTTAAATTGCGGTCACATGCACGGTTCAATGTATGACTTTGCTTTGTTCACCTTGATTGTTGATTGGTCATAATGATGTAACCAATAACTGTGACGTGAGTCGGGCTTTGATGTATGTATGTACTCTAGGGATCGTCGTGCTCTAAGCTATAATAAGGCTACTCGTATTTGATGTTCAAATAGAGTTATTATATTCCTACTAAGACTACGTTTTTTACATATTTATAGGTGTATAGCTTGTCAGCTAATCCAGGTTGCTCTCCATACTTTTTTGTTCTAAATACGAAATAAAGTTTATCTCGTCATATGCCAATTATTAATAGGGTATTATGTTTACATCTAAGGTCAGAACTGTTGAACAGTGCACCATTCCATCAAGCGTTAATTACACAGCATCCGGCTAGTGGAACACATATTTAAAGTATGGCACGTGATTCTTACTAGCTAGTTAAAGTAAATAAACTAAACATCTAAACATTAGAATGTCTAATTAAAAAGGAAATTCAAAGAGCTTCACAATTTGAATACCTACAAAATATTTTCATTAGATAAGAATCTTTAAACATTTACTCGGCCTGGCGACAGAGTAGGGATAAGGCAATATAATCTAATTACTGATTAAAAAGCGTTCTCGAGAACTCTATCAAAATAAGTCGTTGTTTTTATAGCAAGATGGACGATTTCCAGGTACTTTCGTCGTTCGCTAGGTAACGGCTCTTAATATTAATGTTGAATTAAGGTTAGCTTTGACATTCTGAAAGGTTTCCGTCGGCCTTTCAAGCTCGCCTCAGTAATGTCAGAGTAAATAACTTTGAAGTCTCTTATTTAGTTAATAATAGATACTGTTACCAACCATAACGCAGTATTAATCAAAATACAAACACTGAATAAACACTGAACACACCAATGATGATCGCTTCTTCAGTAGTGAATATAAGGACGCAAATCATCCCTTTTTAAACTGGCATGTGACCATGTCACTTAAAAAACTAACGTTGTTTAAAATTGTCATCAAAACTTGAAACGAGATATTTACCACGTTTATTATTTATATTGATTTCCTGATATTTCGCTACTGTTGCAAGCGCCATAATTAAACACGGATTGACTTTATCCGTCAACTTGGTAATTATTCACATACATCACTTTATTCTTGTAACAAATTTAGGCGATGTTCTTAAGAAACGTCAGGTGCGCAGTACTCACAAACTGTGTTCGTGTATGAAAAAAGGAATATGTAAGGATCGTAGCAGGTAACCTTTTGTAGTTTCTGCCTAAGTCAATGAAAAAACGACGTGAGTTTATGTCATCTTACGGGTAATGCTAGAAGAAGACGTAAAGCTAGATTTACCCGTAACATACACAATACCCACGGTTAGAGCCGGAATATGGCCTTAGATAAACGAGCATACAGATAAGAGCGCAAATCCATTTTATACAAAATAAATAAACCTGTCGACGCTTCATACGGAGTGAAAGTGACGAATTCGCATTAGCATGACAAAGCGGACCTTCGGACTTAGCATAATGTAGGCAAAGCTGAACACTGGGGAGTCAGGGACGAAGGCCTACGTATACGCAGTTATGTAACTGTGTACTCATTCAAATGTGCTGTGGATCGGTTTTTGGCTCTTCGATTGTTCTGATTTTTGCTTGACGATGATTTTAATTATCTATATATCGGATTTTCAAGCGGCTGAGACACTACGGGTCGCTGTTTTTCCGTCGGTTGTTACTTCATCATGGGCGTGTACGTGCAGGGTGAGAAATAATATTTGCAAAATAACTCTCTTATTTAATTACAAATATTTCAATGAAACTTAATCAAAATAATGAAAGATTACAGTAATAAAATCAAATTACAATAATTATTAGACTTGAGTTTAGAGCCAATGGATTTGTTCATTTGCACCGGGTGACAGTCGCCTTCCAAGCGCTCGTCACCGCCGCCATGACATTCACAGCCCCATTCGGTGTTAGCCGCTCTAAAATAAATTGTACACCACAGAATCAAAATAATCGATTGCCACTTATAAAAAGTGTTACAATAAATCAACTAAATCATCGCGCGCCGTTATATACTAATAATATAAATGTAAAGTCATTTTTATCTGTCTGTTAGTGAGGTTGCTGGACATGTAATTTAATATCATCATCTTTCTGCCCTTGTCCCATGTTATTTGGGGTCGGCGCCACACGTTTATTTATTTCATTCTACACCCTCACACAATCCATCCATCTTTTCTTTGGTCTTCCTCTCCCTCTACATCCATCAACATTTATATTCATCTCATGATATATTTTATCCCGGTAGCATATTAGTAGTGATGAAAAACATAAGACTCCTTGGTAGTGGTATTTGTACGGTATGCCTTATTTCTTCTATAGGCAAGTCAAGAAAACCTATAAGACAGTATACAAAGACGTCTCGACCCAAAAGGTGTTATTTTTCTCCCAAATGAATTTAAACAATGTTTAAATTACAGGAAAGCTTATTCAAATCGTTTCAGAGGTTTCCTTACAATACTGGGACAACAATACCGACACCCATTCAAACAGTGCATTGTCCGAAGGATTAGAACCTGAAAACTTTTGATTTTTTCACAAAAAAAAATAAAATATATGAAGTCATTAAAACGTCAAAAAATTCTTTACACGTGACACGTTTGGTTCGTCGCGTTGGCGACGCCTGGCTGTCGAGGTTTCAGCGGCCACCGAGGAATCTTCATAATCTGTACATTTTACCTACGACACCAGCTTCCAATATCTTTTATCATTATCATATTATCATTAATAATTAACTTATAGTTAACTGTGCAGTTAAGTCGAACCATTAAACTTGAGTTAACTGACGGCGCCATCTCGCGGGACGCAGCATCTCGTGCAGCTGCTAATGTAATTATCAGAGCCGCTAATTAACTAAGGAAACGCTTTCTCAACTAACTTGAAGTTTACTCGCGAGTAATTTTAAAATGATCGTCGTTAGTTCAGTAGAAAAGTTTTGACTTTAGAACTTTTTGCTGGTTAAATCTTAAATGCTTGAATTCCGTTTTCTATCTTTTTCCAGATAGAATTATCTGAATTTAATCGTCGTAGTTATTACGACTCCGTTAACCATTTTCTCTCTTTTTCTTAATAATCATCTTTCCCCTGCCCTTATCACAATTTATTTGGTGTCGGCCTAGCATGTCTTTAATCACGAAACAAGTAAGTATGAAACCTGTCACAAATACTCCTTACTACTTAAATTCCATTTACTAAATAACACTATTTAAATTTTTTTTTCTTTTCTCATTTTTAAATCAAAACATTTTTAATTTACTAGCACGTGCAACGTACCAGGAATACATAACCAGCAAAGATCTCAATATATCACACCCGAACACAAATAAAATTTTCAATGTCAAGTACAGGAAGGGGCCGGACGGCTGTGACGTGCAGGTCGAGCCCTGGCTACATGTTGAGATGAATGGTCTGCTACACAACAGCATCTATAAAGCCTATCGAAAATGGGCCGTTGTGGGTCGGCAGACATGAGTTATAAAAGCTATTTTGAAGTAAAGATTTTAAAATGAAATGTCTGTTGAAACGTAGAAAGTATTTAGCTTATACACTTAGAAGGTTGGCGATTCTCAATCATTAGGAGATTTCTCATTTGCAATTGCATCTAATATACTGAACATTTTTTCTTATCATCGTCTTCATCTAGACCTCCTAGACTAGACATAAGTTAGCCTTCCAGTCTAAGTGGATTCAGCTGAATACCTGCATTTTCCATAGAGCGACTACTTAACCAAGACTGGATGTCAGATGTGCGTGCTTCTGACTACCCGATACGACTGTCAAATTCCATCATGTCAAATTCTATTTAATGGCAAGCGGGAACATTAACTTGCATTAAATTTCAGTAAAAATCTTTCATTATGACAGATAGAATGATGCCTTTTACTCAAACCGGCACAATAATGTTACATTGGAGATGTAAGTGGAAAATTCTAGATAAAATCTGCTCAGGTAACAACGTTCTAATAGGTACTTAGATAAAAAAAAGATTTCTCATAGCAAACGTTGCCGCTTATTTTCATTTAATATTTCGTAACAATACAAATGCTTGCGTCTAATTAATCATATTATAATTAAAACTTGAGAGTAATTAACGAGCTAAGTAAATCTCTATTCCATACAAAATGAAAGTCAGAAATATTTTCATAAATGTCTTTCAACAAAAAGTACAGGTTCTACAGTTTTCGGCAATTCAAAGTGCGTGTAACTGGCCTCCTTGAAATAAATGCTTTGATTTTGTTTACACGCTCCTTAATTAATTTTGCTACTTCAGCATAATTATATATTTCCTTTGTTAAAGGTTGTGATAAAATAGGACTCATTAAAGGTGCAGTTAAACTAGAATGTACTCCGGACTAGATGCGGTCGCCGGACTTAAACAATTATTTGACTGACATAACCTAAGATAACTATGTCAATCCTGTTGAATAAAGACCTATTAGGTAAGAAAAGGTAATCTTGCGTGCAAGTATTCTTTAATAGTAAAACTAGTTGTTTCCCGCGAATTTGCTTACATACTACATTACTAGGTATATTTTACATAATAATTACATTGTTTTAAAGTGTGATGTAGTTATAAACATCCAAACTATCACATTTAACGTGTAACTGATAGCAATGCACAATATAAGTGTCCGACCGAAACAGGATTTTCAGTCGAAACCGAATATTCGTCACTGGTCCCAGTTTCGGCCGTAACTAAATCCGAAACTCATATAAATATGGAAAAATTGATGGCATGTTAAAACTTAGCGTATTTTTACACATTTATACAGACAGTTAAAACGTGCAAAAAACAAACAATATATTTTAAAGTATGTTAAGCGTGTACATTATGTTTTTAACAATTTAAAGCCGAGAACGGTGGAGAACTCAGCTGGCGATGCTGGCGGTCACGAGCAACAAACTCACCCTTAAGTTAGCCGAATAACGCACGACAACTTACGAATACCCAGTTTCGATGGGGCCGATGTTTCGGTCAATAAATTGGTCGGAACAGTAACCGTGGCCGAACCTAGAGTTCTTAACCGAAACTAGCCGAAATCGAAACCGAACCATCGGCCAGTCACTAACTAAAATGCCCATAACAATCGCACTGGGCCACTAATAAGCATTGTAGCATTGTTGAGGCGTCCATCTTGTATAGCTAGCTGATGTAGTACATTGTCTATTGTAACCGCATTACATGATCCAGTTAACCATAATGTGGTTATTGGTTAATTACGGGCTGAATACAGTCAATGAACGTAACTGTAGCTAGAATCAATGCTCATAATAAGTTGTAGACAAAGGATTACACATCCTAAAAAAGTCGTATGTGGTACAGGTCAGGTAACGCATACAGTAAGTAAATTATTTAAAATTTCATAATATGAAACAATTTAAGATAAGTATTTTGACTTTTGTCTATTCCTTATCTCTACTTCGTTGGCCTAGCGGTCGCAAGCGCAGCTGCTGCGCATGAGATTTTGGATTCGATTGCCAGCTCGAGCTATTTCCACCACACTTTTATCATTGTGTGGAAAAACCCAAAGTCATTTCGACTTCTTTTAATGAGGTTCAAACCAAAGCTACTTGTTTACAATTTTATAGAATATAATCATATTTTATGATTTAATTAAGTTGTTGCTTTAATTAAGTATGTGAATGTCATGTACACCTTTAATTGGATTATCGTGAATATGACTTTACTTATACCAATTAATGTCTAATGTATAAGCTGTTAGTAGTATAGTTATAAGTGTAGTGTACCTATTTTAAATTAATTAATATTGAAACAAGTATTCTACAGTTTAAATTGTGAACAAATAAGCTCCCATTTATTTAAAAGTCTTCTAGTTTTAAAACTGATTGTTAAAACAGTCAGCTTAAAAATAAATACTGCAACTCTTTACTAAAGTTTGTTACTAATAAACAAAGATAAAACTTTATCTGAGCAGTTCAATGTACTACAAGTCTATAACTTTCAAAGTTACACGTAAAAACTAATATTTAAATCGCTCTCTCTCGATCCTCATTGTGTAGCCCTGAACATCGCAATATACCGATAACCATTAAACTGATAAGTTTTTACAAAATTGACGTTTGATTCATGACTTGGCAATATTAATGTCTGGTGTTACAGACTAGTAATTAATTAAGGAATTTTGTGAAAAGATAGTTCGGTCAACCCTATTTTCAAATAAATACATATTATAGAAAGGATAGACTTTACGTAAAGCAGCTCATACAGCCCTCGTCCATCGTAACACACGGAACTCTAGTGATAGACCACTGAGCATCAACATAGTTGACGAGTCCTCATCGTACTTCATCATCTTTCTTCTGGCCTTCTCCCAAATTATTTAGGGTCGGCGCAGCATGTCTTCTTCTCCCATACATCTCTATTACTCGTTATCTCATCAGTCACCTTTCTAGCCATATCATCCTTCACACATTATATCCATCGTTTCTTTGGTCTTCCTCTACTCTTATACTTGTCCACATTCATTCACACATTTTCCTCATAAACCCGTGACCAAACCGGGCGTATTTAATTCAAAACACGCATACACACACGCCTGCGCGACGCGAAATTCAGTAGACGATTTAAATGTCGGACATAAGTATATAAATTATGCGAACAGTTCGACTGCACTGTCGCAAACTCAATGTTACTTATGGGGGAAGCGCCAGGGTAGCGCGAAATTCAAATATTCTTTAGTATTTTAGTAAATGACGCTTTCACCTTAAACTGCTGTGCGTAAACTTAAAAAAAATCGTACATACGCACATAACACTCCCGGAGCACCCTATTTGAATAATACTTCAGTACCAGTCTCATTGCAGTCGAGCGAAGAAATATGTTCTGACGTGTCTAAGAACTCAACAGTAATTACTGCTGACTTAAGACTGGTCCAACTATTAGTTAGAACGAGTATTTCCTACATTTTGGAGCTGTTTTCCTTAGTTATAGTAATAGCGACAGTTTAAAGAACATGAGAACTAGTAAAACTCAGTAAGATCTTTCAACTTTGCACCTGAAAGCAACGCAACAGAAAACCTTGTGGTAAGCTGTGGTAACCACTTTGTAACTTGAACCTGCCTTTTCCAAGACACGAAGAAATCTAAACATACCTAGTATTAAATAAATTCGCTTTTAGAGCCTACCTGTGGGTCACTTACATATTTTAAGCTACACAATGAATTTTTGAAATAATTAAGATAAATATTTAACTCAGTTAACGGACAGAAATGTTTTACTAAATTGCCAATGCATCCTAGTGAAGCAACGACTGGTCGCTTGTATAATATTATAATCTTAAATATTCAGTTATAGCACTCGACGACTTACGCAGCTATTCTTAGGCGGATAACAATACTCAAACCTAAGTAAATATGTATTCTTTAGATAAAACCTTTTACAATATAAAACTAGGCTACCCACTCATATACTTTACTTAATATCTTAGATACATAATGTATTTTGATCTTTAAGGGATTCCGTAGTCATAACAACACAGTTGCAATATCGTCATGTCACACAGCCATTTTATTTGCGGACTATTTTCGTTATCATAATTAAAAAAAAAAAAAATTGTTTATTTCGTTATCATAATTAAAAAAAAACACGTTAGTGATTGGAGCCTCCTTGTAAGCAAAAAATGCCTGTATTAGGAGACTCCGCTCTTTTATAGCAAGTAGAAACAAATATAAAAATATTAAAAATAAAGAATACAAAATAACCCATATGTGTGTGTGTGTGTGTGTGTATGTATGTGTGTGTATGTATGTGTGTATGCGTGTGTTGAGAGCAGCGAGAGAGTCAAATTATTTTAATAGTGCCTCAGTGTCTTCATAAAGAAATGGTTTAATCCAATTTATTAGATTTTTTTTACATAAATGTGCTTGTTTAGTGTATATGTAAATTTCTTTGTTTATTCTATTATACAGTTGAGCAGAACGTGTGTTGTATTGCATAGCAGCGAATTTCGTTTTAGTTTGTGGGACTTGAGCAATAATGTCCTTTCGTCGTTTTGATATGATATTTATATCGTAAGGAAGTGTCCTATGTTTTTTTAGGACTGTATGTGTAATGTACAGCTTTCGAACAGAAAGCAGATCACTATCCTGGTAAAGACTGTCAGTTGGGTATCTTCTCTTTTTAAAATACATAATTTTGATTAGTGCTCGTTGTCCTCGTTCAACGTCTATAAATCTTGATTTTGCCGCACCGCCCCATATTGGGATGCAGTAAAGTAAAACTGATTGCACAAGTGCCACATAAACTTCATTCAGGAGATTTCTGTTACAACCTACTTTTTTGTTTATATTTGTAGGGAGGACATGTCGCAATGTTTTAAATATCCAGCCCAGTTTCCTAACTCTTCCCGTTACGTGCTCAAGATGAGCGTACCATGATAACCTTTGGTCAATCATAACGCCCAGATATTTCGTCTGCGAGACTTTAGTAATGGCAGGACAACTACAGTTATTTTTTGAAATTTTATCACATGAGTGTATTTGGATGCTATATGCTTCATTTGGTTGTGCGCGATTCGAGATGGTAAAACAAATGTAGTTAGTTTTAACTGTGTTTAGTGTGAGAAGGTTGTCATTGAGCCAGTTTGTTATTTGGACCAAGCCCAATTCTGCCTTGAGTTTGACATCAGACCAGCTACTCCCGGAAAAGACAACAGCTGTGTCATCAGCGTAAGAATAGATTTTTGCGCTGTTGACTTTTAGGTTGCAAAGATCGTTAATATACGTTAAAAATAAGGTGGGGCCCAGCACGCTCCCCTGGGGCACGCCAAATGATACATCCGCATCATCACTAATATGTGAGCCTATCTTAACCCTCTGTTTTCTATTAGATAGATAATCTTTGAAAAAATTGAGAGGGGTTCCTCTTATTCCGGCTCTTTCCAGTTTGGTCACAAGGGTTGGAACAGAAACGGTGTCAAAAGCCTTTTTTAAGTCCAGAAATACCGTCAGGCATTTCTTCCCTGCATCAAGATGCTCGGTAACCAATGAGCTGAGGGCAGCAACTGCGTCTTCAGTGGATAATCCCTGTCTAAAACCAAATTGTGTTGATGATATGATTTTAAATTTATTTAGGTAATTTATAAGTCTCGTATTAGTTAGTTTCTCGATAATCTTAGACAGGGCTGGTAGGACCGAAATAGGTCTGTAGTTATTGACATCATCTCTGTTCCCTCCCTTGTGTACCGGTGTAATAATGGATTTTTTCAATGAGTCTGGGAAAATGCCATTTTTGAAACAAAGGTTAGCCAGGTGGGCAATGATGGGAACCACTTCTTTGCAAACGTATTTTAGGAAACTAGTAGATATACAGTCCCATCCAGGGGCACTGGACGACTTCAAGCTCATCAAAATTCTTTCTACTTCCATTGGGTCTGTGTCCAATAGCACAAAGGAATTAGTTTGCGCAGGGGAAATGTTAGGTAGATCAGAGGGCATTTTATTAGTCCTGGGTTGAATTTGCTCAGCTAATTCTTTCCCAATTTTTACAAAATAATCGTTTACGAAGTTAACTGATTCAGTTGGAGACGGTTTGATACTTAACAAAGCTGCACTTTGGCTGTTTACTTTATGTTCGGCACTCGACAACTGCCCGAGGACTTTGTTCAATAAAACAAGTTGTTCAAAGCAAGTACCAAAAAAAATTTATTTATCAAACCTTATATCATATCCGCGGAGAATCTTAACACCGCGATTCAGGAAACTGTACAACGCCATCTATCGAGCTACGCGGGGAAGCTCACGATCGAACATCCCGCCCACCATGGACAGAATGTCCAGAACTTAGTTTAAACATGACAAGAATACTAAATGACCGCCCACCATGAAACAAAATACAAGATTCGGTGGGAAGTGAAAACGCTAGTGGACTGTATGTGAACGATAAATAACAAATAAACCTTGAAAACATAAAATATCTTAACATTAAAATTTAAACTGTAATAAATATGTTAGTAACCTAATTATGATTAATCAATCCTTAAAGTACTATTTTTATGAACTAACAGGAAGCACGATTAACTTTGACACAGGTCTTTTGATCGTGGAACCTTTACAACGCAATGAAACCACTCTGGTGATTTTGTCCGAGCCAGTATGCTTTTCAGTAATAAGTCCGTAGAGCCATCTTGCAGGTGGAAGATCATCTTCCATTACCAACACTACGTCACCCAAGTTTGGTTCTACGGTTTGATGTGCCCATTTGTTCCTCTGGTGGAATTGAACCAGATATTCACGAGACCACCTACGCCAGAAGTCCTGAACCATGCGTTGAGTCAACTGCCATCTTCTCAAGGTGTTAATGTTTGAGCTTTCAAAATTAATTTCGGGCACGAGCAGCAAAGGCTCGCCTACCAGAAAATGACCCGGGGTTAATGGGCCTGGATCTTCTGGGTTAGTGCTGATGGTGGAAATAGGCCTGGAGTTCAGACAGGCTTCTATTTGGGCAAGCACTGTCGTCAGTTCCTCAAAAGTTAGTGTGCTTGTACCAATTACCCTTTTAAGGTGGTGTTTGGTCGACTTCACTCCAGCCTCCCAAAGCCCCCCAAAGTTCGGGGAATGAGGTGGAATAAAGCTCCAAGTTGTACCGTTGGTTGCCAACCAATCTGCAATATCAGGTGCAATGCTGGACCGTTCGTGGTTGAACAACGCTTTCAACTCCTTGTTAGCTCCTACAAAGGTGGTGCCGTTATCACTCCACATCTCACCACAATGGCCTCTCCTCGCTGTAAAGCGCTTGAAGGCTGCTAAAAAGGCTTCTGATGTCATGTCGCTGACAACTTCTAAATGTATGGCCCGAGTGGCCATACACACAAAGAGACATATGTAGCCTTTGGTGGAGTGATACCCACGACCCTTGGTAGGCCGTATACTAATTGGACCTGCATAGTCCACGCCACTTCTGAAGAAAGATCGACTTGCATTGACCCTAGCAGAGGGCAATGACCCCATTAAAGGATGTGTCGACCGAGCAGAATGACGGATGCAAATTACACATTTGCGTACGTAGTGCCTAACGATACCCTTTGCATGTATTATCCAATATTTGGATCGCAAATAATTAAGAGTTAACTGAGGCCCGCCATGCAACGTCCTCTCGTGAGCGTCAGCTATCAGAAGGTGGGTTAAATGTGACTTACGAGGAAGAATTATAGGATGCTTTGAGTCCTCGTGAAGGTTGGCTCTGTGCAACCTACCGCCAACTCTCAAAATATGTTCCTGATCCAAGTAAGGATTGAGCGAGGTAAGTACCCCCTTTTTGTTTATTTCTCTTTTTAACATTAAACTATCAATCTCCGGTCTAAAGTGTTCCCCTTGACATAATTTAATGCAGGTAAGTAATGCCCCTTGAATTTCCGAATGCATGAGAAATTTATTAAATTTTGTAGTATAATTTTTATTTTTAAATTTTAAGAACCTTTTACAATAAGCTATTACTCTAATAACCTTTCTAAGGGATGAATACTTTGAAATTATAGAATCCTCACTCATTTCTTTTACTACTGTGTTGCAGACTACTAATGATTTTTTCTCTTCTAGGTTAGTTTCTTTAATTTCCCTTCTATTATAATTAATTTCTTTATTTTTAAGCCAAGTGGGTCCCTGTGTCCACAACTCTGAGTCAGCGCAATCGGAAGGATTCACGCCGCGCGACGCGCTGTCTGCGGGATTATCACTAGACTGGACGTGCGACCACTGACTATTCTCCAAAACGGTAAGTATTTCAGACACTCTATTGCCGACGAAGGTCTTCCAGCGGCTCGGGTGGCTGCTCAACCAGGCGAGCACCACTGTTGAGTCAGTCCAGGCATGTATATTTTCCTTACAGATACCCAAGGTGTCGGAAACTTCACGCAGAAGTTTTGAAAGCAGCAAGGCGCCACATAACTCCAAACGAGGTATGGATACCTGTTTGACAGGGGCCACCTTGGTCTTAGCTGCCACTAGACTAACATGAACGTGACCATTGGCATCAATACAACGAACATATACGGCAGCTGCGTAAGCAACATTAGAGGCGTCGGAGAATCCGTGTAACTCTAGTAATACGTCAAGTTGGCTCGTGTGCATCCATCGTGGCAGACGGAAGTCTCTAAGATGGTTAAGGTTGTTTCTATAACTAAGCCATTCCTTTAACAGATGATCTGGAAGTTCATCGTCCCATTCGGATCCCGTTAACCACAGGCGTTGAATAAACACCTTGGCTGTTACTATCACTGGCGCAAGCCAGCCGAGAGGATCAAACAAACGAGCGATGTCAGATACCACCTTTCGCTTGGTTATGGGGGTTTCGGACGGAGGAAGTTGGACGGTATATCTAAACTCATCTAAATTTCTATCATAAGTTAACCCTAAAATCTTCGTAAGTGTATCCATTTTAAGTTCTAATTTGTCCTGTTCAACAGTATTTTCGTTTATTTTGTTTAATAATTTATCACTGTTGCTGGACCACTTCTGAAGCTTGAAGCCCCCACGACCTAATAATTCATTAAGTTGGTGATAAATTGTTTCACCCTCCGTGACAGATTGACAACCCGTTAGCAGGTCGTCTACATAAAAAGATGTAAGGACTCGTTCTGCGACTAGAGGAAAATCATTTCCTTCGTCACGAGCTAGTTGCTGTAGCGACCGGACCGCTAGGTATGGCGCAGAGGATGTTCCAAAGGTAACACGCAACAACCGAATATGTTTCAATTCAGCTTCTGGATTGTCACGCCACAAAATGCGCTGATAATCAGCATCCTCATCTGCAACCTTGACCTGACGGTACATTTTAACAATATCTGCGACCAAACTTATGGGATGGCAGCGCCACCGCATTATAGTTTGACGCAAATCAGGTTGTAGGGTTGGGCCAACCATTAATTCTTTATTTAATGATACTCCATTGTGGCCTGAACATGAAGCGTCGAAGACGACCCTAACCTTAGTGGTGCTTTTATCCTCACGGACCACAGCGTGATGTGGTAGGTAGAACGCATCATTACTTAATTCTGCCTGAGGGACAACTTCAGCATGTCCCAGTTGAATGTATTCATTAACGACTGCACTATACTGTGTCCTGAATTCCGGTTCCTTGGCCAATCTATTCTCTAGGTTAATAAAGCGCTTGCGGGCAATGACCTCTGACCCCCCAAACTTGCAACTGGGCGAATCGGTTTTAAATGGTAGTTTTACAACATACCTCCCTGTCGCGTCGCGTTTGGTGGTCTTAGAGTAGAACTCCTGACATTTTTGTTCTTCTTCAGTTAAGATTACACTACGAACTGAGGGCTCCGACTCCAACTCCCAAAACTTACGCAAAAGATCATTGACATCTGCTGATTGCACTACAGTGTGATAACATACTGGCCTAGAGATTGCCGACGGTGGGATCTCACCAGATAAGATCCAACCTAATTTAGTCTTCTGGGCGACTGGCGATCCCGGCGGACCCTTGACTAAACCATCCAATAAAACTTCTCCGACTACACGCGTACTCAACAATAAATCAATTTTCCCTGGTGTGTCAAAAGACGGATCAGCTAATTTTAAGGACGAGAACGAAGACGATATCTGAACGATTTTCTTCTCAGGAAGATGAGATGTGAGTCTACTTAATACATAAGCATCGACATATAAAACAAAGGTGGGATCTAGACGTGACTGCAATTTAAATCGAACTATCCACTTAGAGGGCATTGAGTTTCCCTCGTCATCGCCTAGTCGCAATATGTCGGTGTGAGCAGGTGTTTTCTTCAGTCCGAGCAACTGTACTGCAGCCTCTGTTATGAACGAGACTTGAGAGCCCTGATCCATCAGAGCTCTTAAAACTAAAGCAGTACCAGTTCTTGACTCAACGTTGACCAAGGCTGTGGCTAACAGACCGTGGTTGTGAACATCCGCAAAGCAACAAATGGGTTTAGTCTCACTTTGACTAGAAGAGGTAGCTGCATCAGCAGCCACCACCTTCGTTTCTGCTGAACCATCAACATTTTCAGCAGAGTTGGCAGTTGTCTTTGGGTGAAGTAATGTGTGGTGCTTCCTCTTACAAAGGTGACATTTAGTGTGCTGACGGCAAGAATAGACGGAATGGTTTGATCCTAAACAGTTGTAACAAAGCTTACTGACTCGTGCAAACTCACGACGCTCGTCACAGTTTTTCTTAGCAAATGTTTTACAGTGACACAATTTATGATCTCCAGAACATAATTTACAACCTTGAGAAGCGACATGAAAAGATTTGGCATTATTATCACGATTGCTGCTCTGTTTACTTACTTTAGGATCTAAATACTCTAAGGCTCTAAATCTAGACTCCAAAAAAGTTTTGAACTCATCAAAATTAGATAAACTATCATCATGACTTATTCTTAGTTCCCACAATTTACGAGATTCGTTATCTAACTTTTCGGAGCTCAAGTATACAACAATTGCATCCCAGGAGCTAACATCGATTCCTAGACTGCGTAAACCGTGCAAACACTCAACCGTCGTGTCCAACAACATTTTAACGTTTGTCGACGATTCCTTAGTAATCGACGATTGATGGACAAGTCGTTTGAGCATAGAGTTAGCTAAAAACCTTTTATTATCAAATCGCTTGTTTAGAATTGACCAACACTCATCATAATTAGACGCAGTCACAGGAACATGTCGAAGCAACTGTTCTGCTTCGCCTGTGAGATGACTCTTTAAGTAGTGGAGTTTTTGAACGTCATCCAGTGCATCATTTTTATGGATCAGTGACGTAAATAAATCGCGGAACGTAACCCATTCAGAATAAAGTCCCGAGAACGTTGGCAAACTAATTTGTGGTAACTTCACATTTGAACTGTTTTGATTAGAATGTTTAATACTATTGGGATTTACACTATTGCACAGACTTGTTTGAAGTAAGTGCTCTTTTAATTCTGACTTATAGGTTATGTACAAATCTTCAGTGAAATCATATGTTTCTGCCGTAAAATAAACATTCTTTTCTAATTCTATGTCGGTTGCCTTTTCTATAATGCGCTTATGAGTTTCAACAAATTGTTTCCACTGTACCTCTAATGATTCTAATCTTGTTTCAATGTAAGTTTGTGTAAGACGATCCTTAGGTGATTTTTTAAAGTTAATTCTACCCTTTTCTATAATTAATTTATTGTTTAATTGCAATTTACTTAAGGATTCCATAGTGTCCCTACGAAGCTACAGAGTTTTCTAATTAATAAAATCAATACCTTAGTGCAACCGACGAAAATCACAAGTCACTGAACAAAACCGATAACTTTTACAAGTGTTTTTGAACAAGTTTCAATTTTATAGAAAAATCGGGCATAGATTTCCCGTCACAACACTTTATTCGTAATTATTCTAAGTTCAAACTACTACTAAATCTTAAAAGTCTTAAACTCTTGATAATGCACTAAGTTGATCTTCAATATTCACAAGTTAACAAAATAATAACACAGGATTGTAACTCACAGTTTTGTCTGCCAAACCTCTCTAACACGTCACTGCTGCGACTGCGTCGTCATTCTTGATGCCGCTGCGAAGGTGTCGTCACTGTAGATGCCGCTGCG
This sequence comes from Standfussiana lucernea, assembly GCA_964057025.1. NCBI lineage: Eukaryota > Metazoa > Arthropoda > Insecta > Lepidoptera > Noctuidae > Standfussiana > Standfussiana lucernea. The sequence goes on along the minus strand of OZ059785.1, from coordinate 18,836,276 downwards.
AGTGTGTCGTCACTGACTGTGACGTCACCCTTGATGTCGTCACTTGTTGCCTCGATGCTGGTGGAGTGGTGGCGCCCTCTGGCGGAGACGGCCGCAAGCGTGGTTGCTGCGCTGCTGCTGTACACCGCTGATCACCCACACACGGGGATTTTACAGGCACTTCAGGGCGATCCACCACTGGTTTCTATGCCTCACCACACGTCACAAAAACTGTCACTTCACTACACTTGTCGCGATTTCACTTTCGCGATCCGACTCGGTAGGACCAAATGTTCGGCACTCGACAACTGCCCGAGGACTTTGTTCAATAAAACAAGTTGTTCAAAGCAAGTACCAAAAAAAATTTATTTATCAAACCTTATATCATATCCGCGGAGAATCTTAACACCGCGATTCAGGAAACTGTACAACGCCATCTATCGAGCTACGCGGGGAAGCTCACGATCGAACACTTTATTTGAATAGGTGATTGATTTTATGTTTTTCCAGAATAACTTAGAATTTTTGACAGATTTAGTAAGTAATTCTCTTTCATATTTTCTTTTTATTTTTTTGATGAGATTATTACAATGATTTCTGTATCGACAATACGTGATTTTTAAAATTGCATTATACGGATCAGACCGAGAGTTTTTTTGCATTTTATTGCGATTTTGAATACAGCGTAGTATTCCTGGGGTGATCCAAGGTTTGATTATTCGTTTACTGTTAGGAATGCTTGTTATTGTAGTATTATAATTAACAGTATCAGTCAGTTTCTGTATGAGTAGGTCAGTTATTAGGTTTGGATCATCACTAAATAACAAATCAGCAAGATTTTTTTCCTGTAAATATTTGAGTGCTTCTTCAAAGTTAATAGTAGTAACAGTTTTATTAATAACCTCTTTATGTTTTATTTTAGAAAGACATAAAAATGTAGTGTAGTGGTCAGTAATTGTAGTTTGTAAGATAGCAATTGACGCAGATGACTTTTTTTTATGAATTCGCAACATGAAGTGGTCCAGGCAATTCAGCTCTCTGGTGGGTAAAGTATGACCAGGTAATATACCATAGGCCGACAACATGTTAAGGTAGCTATTTCGGTTTTTTCGGTCATGAGCCAATTCAACGTCTTTCGGCCTAATGTTAATATTTATGTCCCCCGCTATTACTACATTTCCATGCGAAACCAATGAATCTAAGTGTAAACTAAGTGAATCCAAAAAAATATCAGGATTTGTGTTTGACGGGGAACGATAAATACACAAGACAGTATAATTAAATATGTCCAGTTGGAGACAAGATGCCTCAGACAGTTTTATTTCTTGAACCTTTGGCTTTAACGAGTTTTTTATATAAACCACTACCCCATCGTTCTGGTTCAAGTGTCGCGTTGTTACATAAGGGTGATAATTACTAAGTTGTGGTATGGGTTTATTTGTATTTAATCTGCATTCCGTTAATATAATTACATCAGTTTCGAACTTAAAAGTAGATAACATAACTATAAAAGCATCAAAGTTGGCGTATATACTCCTAATGTTTTGTGAAAAAATAGTCAAATCATTTTTATTTACGTAAATATGTTCAGTAAGATTCGAACAATCGCATTCAGTTGAGCTCGCAATTTCTAGTTTGTCTATTTCATTGACCGTTTGAAGGGTGTCAGTCATTATAATTATTTACTAATAAAAAGATAATCACTAAAAGATATTTGCATTAGGTATATCAACGAATTAATGCAACATTCGATGCACCGCTAAACAAATGGTATAGTGACATTACAAGTAACACAATAATACGGGGTGGTTACAGAAAAGATGAAAGGGAGTCTGTCTTGGTATGGACATGAGGTGAGGAGGGATGGAACACATGTGACTAAAAGAGTGATGAATATAAATGTTCATGGATGGAGTGGGTGAGGAAGACCAAAGAAAAGATGGATGGATTGTGTGAGGAATGATATGAAGGAAAAAGAAGTAAATGATTGCGTGACTATTGACATGGGAGAATGGAAGAAAAAAACGTGTTGCGCCGACCACAAATAACATGGGACAAGGGCAGGAAGATGATTAATACGTGGGTAGGTGGTCCCCATACATGTAACCGAGGGCTGACAAATAAAGTTATGCATATAAGCGTTGGGTGTTGTCAGGTCCCACAATTAAAACTTAAGTGTACGTGTGGACTAAAAAGACACCTAAACGGCTCGAGTTGACGCATACGTGGGCCTTTCAGCTGTTCATAAAGTTTATTACTTCCCCTATCCGTTAATATTAGAAGCAACTTCATTCTGAAAGACTTAACTTGCGGAGAATTTTATTAGAATTTATATTATCTTCATCTTCCAGCGTCTCACGAGATTCAGATGAGATTGCAGTAATACATCCAAGTAATATAATAGAAGAGAGCACATAGCTTCTTTATTTGTGTAAATGTACCTATTAAAAAAAAACACATAACTAATTTGACTTCAATTAAACTGAACTCGATCAGCGCATCTGAACCACGTTTAAGAGCTGTCAGTGCCATAATGCCATGGAATATTGACACCGACAACCCTTGAACGCCGTTCAGGTGTACTGATCACGTTTAGTTTTGTTGAGTTGAATAAAAGATTTTGATTTTTGTAAAACACGTAAAATATATTCGGCTTGGTTACCAACGCTTGTTGACAAAGTGACAAGACATAAAGTAAAAGTACAAAGAGTATATGTGTATAAAAAGAGTTTATGACCTCGGAGTCAATTCTAATTTATAACACCTCCCCTCGAAGTCATAAGCTTCTTACACTCTTCATCTTCACAGTCATACCGTCATGCCTAAGCTACGCAAACATTCGTGATGTTTCGTACCATTTAAACCCTTGGTCAAAACATCTGCTGGCATCTTGTCTGTACTCACATACTTCAGGTCCATCACGCTTCGTTTCAACATATCTTAAATGAAGTGGTGTCTCACATCAATATGTTCCGTTCTTGCGTGATAGCACCTGCTCTGAGCAAGCTTAATTGCACTCTGACTGTCGTCGAATAATGCCACATATTCACACTTAACACCGACATTATTCAATATATCACGCAGACAAATAGCTTCTTTGGTAGCTTTCGAAAGTGCCATATATTCTGCTTCCGTACTGGACCAAGCTACAGACCGTTGCTTTCGTGCCTCCCATTTTTTAGGGGCACCTGCCAAAATAAATGCAAAACCAGAATAAGACTTGCGGCTGATTGCGTCTGATCCCCAATCAGCATCAACCACACCATACAACGGTTTGCCTGTCCTCTCATAGACTAAGCCAAAATTTGATGTGCCTTTTAAATATCTCAATACGCGTTTTGCCACCTTCCACTGTTCAATTCCGTAATTATTATTAAATTGACTTAAATAATTTACAGCATACGCTATATCTGGTCTTGTCGATACAGCCAGATACATTAAGGCACCTATCAAGCTTTGGTAAGGATACGTACTCATAACATCCTCATTAACGCACTCAGGTTCCTGTAACTTTACATTTACATCGATAGGGGTCCTTGCAGGTTTACACTCGGACATTCCAAAGCGTTCTAAAACTTTATCTAGATACACACTTTGGTTCATGTAAACTCTATTTTTTGCATCACGAGTAAATTCAATACCCAAGCAAATTTGTCCTATATTTTTCATCTCGAATGCGCTGGATAACTGTTTTTTTACATCACACAACCACGTAATATCATTTGTAGGCAGAATAATATCATCGACATAAATAGCAATAAACATCAGTTGCTCACCTTTTCGAGCAACAAACATATACGGTACTTGTGGCAAAGCTGCAAAACCAATATTTGTCAACTTACTCTCCAATTCCTTATGTCACTGCAGTCTTGACTGGACGCAGACCATACAAAGACTTCTTCAACAACCTGTGAAGTTTTCCACCTCAACTTTGTAATTCTTGAAAATATTTAGAACGTCATTTTTATTACTTACAAAATAAACTTCATCGAGATTTATCGTCTATGAACGTAACGAAATATCTCTTTCCTGAAAATGAAACGAAATATCTCTTTCATGCCTCATGGGGCCACATACATCCGTATGTACTATTTCCAATAATTCGCTGGTACGATATTACCCTTTGGAAATGCGTTTGCAGGTCAGCTTCTCGCTACAACATATCACGCACTTCGACATGTTTCCACCATACAGCTTCATTCCGTGAATAAGCCCGCTTTTCGCCATAGCTTTTAAATCACGTTCGTTCAAGTGCCCCAGACGTTCATGCCATATATCTATGGGCTTCTTGACTTCAACATTATTAACATCATTTTCATTCATACGTACGTGGTATAAATTTCCTATGCGATCCGCACGCATATGCACCTTTTTGTCTTTCATAACAATATCATCCTTCTTTCTAAAATGAACTTCAAATCCGTAATCAGTCATTTTTGCTACTGAAAGTAGGTTTGTTCGCAGATCTGATACATAGAACGCATTTTCAATGCTTACTTTTCGAATTTCACTGCCTGTATCTACTGAAATTTCAACCATCCTGTTTCCATTATTATTAGTCTTCCCATTATTAGCTAAATTCAACTCAGAATCCATTTCTTTGAATCCCTCAATCATGTTCCTTTCGTTGCACATATGCCCCGTGCAACCACTATCAATGCACCATATATTTCTTCCTTGTGCACTCAACATCACTTCTTCAGTGGTGCTCATCGACGTCAACACCTTCGACGTTTCATGATTACTATTAAGATCTGATCGATCCAGGTTTTGTACACTTTGTTTTCCTTTATGTGTATTCCTCGCTCTGCACTCTCTTGCAAAATGCCCACGACGACCACAACGATAACATTCAATCGTCCTTTTAGGGGCTTCATCGTCCTTTGACTTTCTCGTCTGATTGGCATTTCTTTTTGCACGTCTGACAAGCATAGCTCCCTGGTCCACCACTTGAGATTTGCGACCTTCATGGTCTTCGAAAATCTTAGCTTTCAACACTTCTGTTGAAGGTAGGTTTTCTCACGATTCCATTGCCGTTCGGAACATGGCAAAGGAGTCTGGCAAACTGTAAAATAGCAAAATGGCCAGTAGTTCGTCTATTATTACCAAACCGATTTCCTTCAACTTCTTGACGGCATCGAAGAAATCTGTGATGTGCTTCCGCAGGTCATCTTCTTCCTGCATACGTGTTAATACGAGTTTCTTTAAAAACGAGGCTTTCCTCGCAGGTCCACTAGATTGATACATGGACATCAACTTGTCTCATAAAGCTTTTGAGCTTTCTAAGCCATCCAGACAACTTAATTCACTTGGACCGATAGCTAATAAAATGTCAGATTCTGACTTTTCATCCATTTTTATCCATTCAGGATATTTAGGATCGGGGCGCGGCGGTCGTGGTAATACTCCGGATACATATTCCCACAAGTCGTTTCTTTTTAGAATCACTCTCATCTGTACCTTCCAGGTATCATAATTATCTCCGCTGAGTGGATTAATTCGTATAGTCCAAAGAGATCTTGTTCAACCGTGAACATAATTACAATAGTTACACGCGCCAACAACAGCATCACAGCGTCAGCATTAAGAGCGACATACATTTGTTCCACGCGCCGGCAACACCGGCACACCGTCAGCGCTAAGAGGTGGCCTACTGAGATCTTCGCTTCATCGGCTCGATACACACACGGCACACATGTAAATGGGTATCAATGTGTATTTACCACAAAAATTGTATATAATTAAGTTCATAACTGTAATAAACTAGTCGTCAAGCTGGAGTCGAGTGTGATTTATCTCCTATACCTCCTCTTACTGTGGCCAAGACACCTTTAGCCATCATCGGTCCTATGAGTCTGTGGGATCGGCAGTAAGAAAACCATTTCCTGTGTACATTGCACGACGTACACAACACCCTCTTCCTACCAAATTCCGTCTGTTACCGTAGGTCTCCTTGTAACAGACTTCCCTCTCGTGTAACCAACGTAACTTACGTTTGGTATGGTTTGTATGGTAGGCTAGGGCGTTAGGATAACTTTTACTAGGGTGCTAAGCAGGTAATTACCATAGGGCTAGGATAATAGGGTGCTAGGTAGTTACTATTGGGCTAGGTTTGGCGTCAGTTGGGTTTAGGTACTGATCCAGGCTCAATTGTCTCAAACGTAGTCACATCGTACGCACTTGGAATAACGGCCGTACTAAGCTGTAAGTCCCGGTGTGTACAGATCTAAAAGCGAAATATTTGAATGTCTTTGGTATAGTCGCAGCCATGACGTAAGTTTCTTCAACTTTATCCACTAAATTAATTTTTGGTTTACGAAAAAAATACTTATCGCTGCCTACCCATACTTTTATTCACTTTAGCACATTCAGGTCGTTTTTTTTTACGCACCTGGGCCCATAACCTGTTGCGTTGAATAAAAGATTTTGGTTTTTGTAAAACACGTAAAATATACGTATAGTCGGCTTGGTTACCAACGCTTGTTGACAAAGTGACAAGACATAAAGTAAAAGTACAAAGAGTATACTCGTATGTGTATAAAAAGAGTTTATGACCTCGGAGTCAATTCTAATCTAAAACAAGTTTCATAAGTGAAATTCACTCTGAGCGGTATAATCACATACGATGATAGGTAACTCAGCAGCATCTTGAAGAAAAGTATTTACGAATATTCTTAAAATAAAAAATGCCCATTATTATTCAATACATCCATCCCTACAAAATTGATTGGTAGCAACCACTGGCGAACGGCACAAGAAATGATGGAGCGGTCATATCGTTACGGGGCAACCACCAATCACGCTATATTGCCCCGAACCCACCTCATACGGTCCCGCTAACCCGCATTACAGAACTACGTGACAAAACATAATATATTACACAAAATATATAAAAAGTAAGGCCCTTCTCTACGCATCTTGAATATCAACCGCTCGATACAACAAGATATTTATTCGAAAACTATCAATACAAATATCCTACAATCGGGACACGTGGGGTACCCGCAACAATACCGACTAATGGAAGACCCTTATTGCAATGTCAGAAGGGTCGTTTTACAATGGATTGTCTGCTTCCTAGGATTTAGTCCCCAACAACCTTTTTAGTGCAGTCTTAAAAGCTCTTAAAGCTACGACTATAAGGTTTTATTTTGCGTGACTGGGAAGTTTTGTAAAGGTGGGAGTAAATATCCATGATCCGTATTACAGCACATGTTCGTATTCTCGAAAAGTATTCGTTTACATTCTATACTTTCTGATATAAAATCAAATTCCTACATTCCCTATAATACCTACGAGTATTAATTTTGCTACAAGAGATGGTACACTTAAGTCGGATGGCGTATGGTTTCTTTTGCTCTTTTGTGAATTTGTAGAAATACACTTTGCCTGACCTGGAAATCAAACCCATTAACTTCATTTTCAGAAGTAGCTTTTGTAATCATTAAAACAACGAGTCAGTCAAGTTATTTTAAGATTCTAGTCCGTATATAAGAGGCACAATAGCATAATTTTCCTTCCACATACTATTCTCTTCAAAATAAAAAGCTTACCCAATACTACATGAGAACGAGCATGGAGAGACACATTAAGGCAGTAGTAAATTAAGTCGAAAAAAGAGAAAAACCTACTTTCTTTGTGTTAATTGTGATCGCCCGGGGCTTCGATGAACCCGTACATACAAAGGTAGGTAGAAACGGTCCCATGTTTTTTTATTGTCCATCGACATTGGCTAAAAAATGGCTAAAAGATGCAACTCCATTTTGGTGGTAGATGGATTTTTTTACGTTGAACTTTGTTCATCAACACGGAAATCCATACAAATAATTGAAATTTAGCGTCTGTTTGTAGTAACAGTTTTTTTACTGAATGCATATGAAGGTACATATATGTATACGGTTCTAAAACACAAAAAACTGTTTTGTAAGTCTGTCTGTCGCATGTCGATCTGTCTGTCTGTCTGCCGGCTAATCTCCGAAACGGCTGGATTGATTTTGATGGATCTTTTACGGGCACATAGCTGATTCTATAAGGACCTATTTTAGAAAATGGATGAAGGTTTCATTCAAAAAAATAAAACCCATGAAATTGTAACAAAATCCGATTCAAATATCCCAGTCATATTTTTATAATAATTTCACGCGGGCGACGGTCGCTGGCAACAGCTAGTTATACATACATACATAACTCGCCTGTTCCCATGGGAATAGGCGGTATCCCTACCTCAACTAGGGTTGCAAAGTCAAAATTGCAATACAAAAAAATTCGTCATGTTTGTCTATTCGTCCATCTGTCATACCTTTGTTACATCTGAAGTTTTTGACCATTTACAAGTACATCTGAAATACAATAGTTCACTACGCAGGTATGTCAATCAATCTGCGTTCCAATTAAGGTTCAGATGGGCATCTAATGTCCGCCTCAGTGATTGTAGCTGAGGCTGGTATTCAATTATTAAACTCTATAGGGAAACAATGGAAACCGTAATCAATACGATTGGAAATAGTTCCTGAAGACGATGAGTCTCGAAGTTTATATTCTGAATTTGTAAGTAACTTATAATTTACTGGGTGTTCTATTATGTACACTGTGGTACAATAAATACTCTTTTGTGTTGTTTATGTTTTGATAGCCATTTACTGTTACTTTGCACATCATTCTCTGTCACAGCTCTGTCATACCGTCTGCATAATTGTAACCGACTTCAAAAAAGGAAGAGGTTCTCAATACGGTTGTATTTATTTTGTGTTTGTTACCTCATATCTTCATCATTTATGAACTGATTTGAAAAAATCTTCTTTTATCTGAAAGGATATACTTCCCGATTGGTCTCATAGAAATTTCATCAAAATCGGTTCAATAGTTTACTTGACAAGGATTTGTGTGTGATACGATAACTATTTTTTTTTGCAAAAAAAATAACCGACTTCCAAAACAAAAACTTAAAAAAAAATGTAAAATAACTTTAATGTCGGAAGTCGGTGACTTTTGTTTGTTTCATTGACTTTTTTGCCACCAAAAAAAAAAAAAAATGTAATAAAACCATAATTCTTTAAATAGTTGTCCTATTTATCGCGTCTTCGCTTGTATCATACACCTCTGTCTAGCCCTTCGGGAAAAGCAGGCGTGATATTATGTTATGGAAATAACTTGGCTTAAATCTAGTTTGATCAGTAAGCGCGACTACTAGCTTTGCTTTGCTTCGGGGTTCAATATCGGGGGAAAGCAATGCCAATATTAAGTTATTACATTAAATATTCTCAGTGGCGGCCCAAAGCCGGTTTTTAAGTCCGCAATCCAATTGCGTAACACACTTTTTATCACAGTCTGAAGTAATTTAAAGGGAAGTCCAATTAAAAAAAATGTCTGCTTCACAAAATAAAAACAGAATGAATGTTGTTAAATGGTCAAATGAATCGCTTTAAGATATTTCAGCAGGTTCGCTCCCATCATGCTGATACTTCTTCTTCTTTATCGTGTGGTTAGTGCCTAACCTGGTGTCAGAGTTTTTATGCCGCCCATGGGCCTCTGACTTGGCTTTACATACTGTCGAGAAATATCTCTCAGGTATGCTGGTTTCCTCACGATGTTTTCCTTCACCGAAGCAAGTGATAATTATTCAATACGCACATGATACCGAAAAATCAGAGGTGCGTGTCCTGGGTTCGAACTCGAGACCTATGACTTGGCAGTCCAACGGTCACACCACTAGGCTATCACTGCTTATGCTGATACTGTTAGCCTATACGTCATCCCACTGCCTCTCTCCATGACTTGCAGTTGTGTGTTCTTTCTTTCTCTGAAGTTGTACCTGTTCTTCCTTCCTCTGTTTCATGGTGCTTAAAATATAACGAAAGTGTAGTTGTATGCTCTATTTACCTCTGTGACGATGAAAGACCAATATAGTCCCAGCAGCATATCGTGAATGGATCACATAACGAGTTTAGCATAGTTCGCTAAGTCGGCTGCAAGCTCGATGGGCGAACAACATTGACCGATTAAAACTTAATCCGCGCGCCCGATATGCTGGCCAGCTGCCTTTATATCATACGATATTACAACTATCTTTATTTATATGAAAATAGTCGTAGTTATTAGTAGTAATGTTCTTGTTCGATTCCTGGGTAAGTGTTATTGAGTTTTTCCATCAGGAATTTCTCAATAGCAGCCACGGAGGCTGGATTTGTGCCTGGTTGATGGCAATAGGCTTGCCCCCTATTACATGGGACTTCAACATAACTAACGAAACGCGGGTACTTGTTAGGAACACCTCTGCCTAACCTTTCGGGGATTACAAGGCGTGATGTTATGTTATCTGTACGATTTAGTTCTGCTTTTAGTTCATTAAAACATAACTAGCTTCTGTCTACGACTTTGCCCACGTGGACGCCATAACTGATCTTAAGGGAACATACTACCGGGATAAAAGTATCCTATATCCCAACCCAGACATCCCATTAACACGTGACTAGATAACAACCAGTCAGAATCCCTTTCGCATTTATAATATGAGTATGAATAACCCATGATATTAAGCTGAACATTTGCTGGAGAACTGACGCAATTCCTCTCGTCAAATATCGGCAATAGATAGAAAATGTTCCAGCCTTCAAAATATCCCATGAATCTAAAAGGATATTGCTCCATTTGCTCTCGGTCGTCAGTCGTCCCTTTCTCGTGACGTGCAACATAAACGGGACAATATCGACTAAATCCGATCCCGTACGAATGCGATTCCGGCGCGGAACTCCACCAACTTTTCAATAACGATATTTGTCCCGCGAGCGGAACGGATCTAGAAATATTTCCTATTGAAATAGTTGGGGAGTTAACGGAACCTCCGTTAACTACCCACTCTTAAGATATGATCCTTTAAGTTCAAAGACGGTAAAAATGGTTTCACTTCATAAAGGCCAATAATCTTTAATAACACAGAAACGGAACTCTCATAAACTCAAGATTCTTTGCGAAGGAAGTTGCTATTCTTCCCATGTTCAGGAGAGTAGCCAACGAGGAAGCGCTAAATGCTACCATGACACACAAACAGAGACAAAGAGTCAGACGCGTTGCCGCGCTATCTGCAGCGAACGCCTCTTAGGGGACCACTCATATTGACGTGGAACTGGCTAGAGCTGGCCTGAAAGACCCTGAATATCCATGTCCCAACAACAAATACGTCACCTCCTCCGAAGCGAAACGAGTCGGATGACAAAAAATCCTTCTGACTTTGTCAAGCCGTTTCTGCGACGATAAGTGTGTCACTACACCTCTAGACCGAGTGTGTTACTTACTATGATCAAAGGTGAAGGTGTAACAAAGGTACCTATACTATTTCAAGTTTATGAAGGGTTTTTAGGTAAAACCAGGTTTAAAGACGTTTTCAAAACGCCAGGAACGGTCGGTCTGTGGGACCTATCCTTGGGTAGGTTGTAGTAATGTCTAGCTAGTCTATGGTCACTAGACAACTTTAAGTCATCAGACTATCCAAATAAATTAAATTGAAGTGTCTGTTTGTTATTTCAAAATAACGGCAAAGCTTTTTATTGAATGCAATGCATAATTATTATGAAAATACATATTATATACGGTACTTATAACATCTTTTTTGTTTCGACTAATCTCCGAAATTACTAGATAAATTAGGCATGTATTTAAATCGATATCTGTATATTCCCTTTTTTTCGATCAAAATATTTCAAAGTTAAACCAAAAATACTGACTTGCACTCAAATTATGCACACTAAATAAATCAAATTCGATATACTGTTTAATGGTTTTTGCATAACTGTTTTACTGAACGAATAACTATTATCAATATAGTATATCTAACAATTCTTTAGTTCAACAAACATATTAAAACTTTTTTAAGAAAAACCATCACCTAATTTACTTTTAGGAACATCGTTTATTCTAAATAAAACCCAATTTAATCAGTCATCTTTATATAATTAGGTACACAAAAAAATTATCAAGTGCTAACTTAACATGCACCAAACACTGGCACACTGAGTGGTAACCATTCTTGAGAAAAACCAATTATTGTATCCAAACCTCAAAACACTTTATATTCGCCTAAAAAGCGTAGTCGACGGAGCCCCGCTTCGCGGGGCTCCTACTTCTGGGTGGTTTATAAAAAAATAACCACGAAGGGGATGGCGGGGTCTATTCGCTCGCTTCGCTCGCTCACTCGACCCCGCCATCCCCTTCTAACCTAACCTGTCCGAGTCGGGGTGCCCCAGGTCCAGAGCTCGCTTCGCTCGCTCTTGTATCCAAATTCTCCTGGAGGCAGTAGTAACATTGCTTGTACACACATACAAGCAGTGGGGCTACATTGGGGATTTTTAACAGAACAAACTAATGACAGTGACATAACATACTTTTTTTACGTTCCGTTTTGCCAATTTTTCACGTCAATATGCACCATAGACAATATTTGGAACAAATTTGGTTGTCAATCGCCCATTTTAACGTTCCGTTTTCGCTTTTTATCCGATTTGAGGTTAGAAACATTTTTCATTAATTTCTCGAAAAATATGCATTACCTTGTAATAAGAGTAGTAGCATTATAATCGGGGACCCAAGCCCTATCAGCTTTAACCTCTTTTACCCCCCAACTCCTGCCAAACGATTCTAGATCCAACCCGTTCAAGTTTCACTAAATTAATTGAATTACCTAATTTGCAATTAAACACTAGCGAGATCACTCCGAGCGAATCCGACGTCATAGATAAACAATAACAAATGCATGCGCTGCCGGCCCCCGCCCGCCACCGCACCGTTTGCTTACTTCGTATCGCTCGGTCTACCTCGCACTCGCATTAGACGCTAAAGAGCGAGCGCGAAGGAGCGAGCGCGGCGCTAGATGTGCAGGCGCCAACATGTTTTTCAGTCAAACAGAGAAACAAAAAGCAAATAAAGTTAGGTATAATGTATTTTAGTTGCACGACTAGTCGATTTGTAGAGCTTTTTTGATAATGGAAACTTACTTTAATGTGGTGCACCTTTAGATATCAGTTTTAGAAATTCCGTAGTAAGAAAGTACAATTTAGAGTGCAAGTTAGTATTTTTGATAAACAATTAGTTTTTTTGTTTTATAAATCATATATCCGATGTACGAACCACATTTTTGGTGTGAATTCGATAAAAAAGGTCATCTCGTTTTGTGTTATTTTTTAGTTTTTTTTGCAGTACATGTTTAGTTAATCAATTGGTTTTTTTGCACAGCATTCATTTTTCTGGTATGCATTCAGTTAAATAGTGGAGTTTCCTAGTTTGCTGAAAAATTATACAGATGTGCATTTAAAAATATCCCGATAAATTATTTTGACGGGACTGGCAGATAGTTGATTTTATAAGGAGTAAGTTAGGATACTTTTATTTTAGAAAATAAAAACTGTAAAACAAAAAATTGAACCGACGAAGACAGGAACTGAAAAGCGAAAAATAAAGAAAAACCTTTTAGTCTAGCTAAGTTCCAAAGTTAAAGTAAGTAATTAAGTATTGAGGCGGCGCCAACAAACAACGCTTCCACGCTTCACGTAATTCATTTTCTTGTTTGTTTGGTTGGCGCCGACTCGGTTTTTAGTTTCCATTTCCGTTGCTGAAATCCACTTCATTGTACTAAATTTTTGGTTGTTATTGTAATTCCACAGTTTGATTAAAAAGTTACCTATTATTTTTGGCTTGTCTATTTCCTTTTTTTTCGATTTTTTTGTTGTTGCTGAAATGTATTTCATGCTTTAGTTTTGGTCGCTATTGAAATTCCACATTCCTTGTTAGGCGAAGGGCGGCGTTAGGTGAAGAATTTTCACTACCGTCAAACAGGTTGACGAGTAGGTACACTGGCAAGATGACTATATATTGTATAGTCCTCCTGACCCTTTTGCGGACACAGCGGCCAATCTTAAAGAGATTTGATTTGATTTGACCCGGGTGATATTATAGTGTACAAGTGTGTGCGCAGACACAGGTGCACTCTCTGTTCGTTTACTCTCATAGTCCGATGGGACGGCAGTCCGTCATGACCGGAGAGAGATCAGGCGCAGGAGCAACGGCCTAACGTGCGCACCGAGGCACGGGGGTATCATACCGCCAATTACCAAATTCCGGACGACTACTGAGAAATTTCTAATTGAAAAACCCCATTGCACTTTTTGACCGACCCGGGAATCAAACCCACGTTCAGTAGTCGCGCTTGCGACCGCGTGACCAACTTGGCAGCAAGATGAATACCATATTTCGAAACACAACCGAGTCTATACAATTCTTTCCATAGATGAATCACGCGAAGTAGCTACCTATGGGATGAGACCTCCAGATATTGTAGTACTGAAAGGTGTGAGCAATTGTAGTGGCCTTTTATCTGAGATAAAATTAGCTACCAATTCCCGTAAGACATAACATGTCAGTATAATTATGAGGGCCTCGTCAACGGCGGTATGGGAATATAAAAAAAAATATGGCCATCAATGCGCAGTGCGCAGGGGTCAGCTAGAGGAAGGAGAATTACCAGATTGCATTGTAGTGATATTTGACGATGTAAGTACAGGAAGCAAACTGAAAGATAGCTCCAAGGGTTGCAACGTTCCAAGGAATAAAGGGTCAAAGTAACATTGAACACAGGATGTTGCCAGTAATTCTACACTGGGCCGTCGCGGTACATAAATACAAGTGACGACCCTCGATAAAACAGTTATCGACCTGGGAAAGAATGTTTTTGCTATTTGTGGCACTGTTGTGGATCTCTGGCAACTGCCTTTCGTCTCCATTGTCAGACCTTCGATGACAGTCATACTCTAGCTAGGTCTAAAGCTCTCATCAAGGTGCATGAATTGAGCTCAAACACGATATAGCAGCTGTAAACAGTTGAGGACCTCTTGCCTTCCGTCTCCATCATCAGATACAACCCAGATCTCTATATATGTTGTATTGTCATCATAACTTCATATGTGTGGGGAATTTAAACAGAATGGGTTCACAATTGAAAAATTCAGTAGGAAAAAAATCAAAAGACCGATGTTCCCCCCCCCCCCCTTAGAATTGGATTTTATTTTTCTAATTTAAATGGGACCAACTTTGAGATATACACTCTCCAATAAAGAATCATTGAAATCGGACTTCTAAGAAAAAAGTAATGAGTGGTCATACGTAAAATATATATATATATACCTACACGGGTTGAATTGAGAACCTCCTACTTTTTTTCGTCGGTTAAAAAAGGATTAAGGTTTCGTACAAAAATATTTAAACCTTGAATTTTGTAACAACATCCGATTTGAATAGGGAAATATCTTCGTCCGCGTGAAATTATTATGAGAAATTATATCTCCCTATTCGAATCAGACTTGTACGGCTTTCAGTTGTAGGCCGTTACCGGTTATTTTTTTATAACTAGCGTTTGTTTTTTTGCTAAAAACAAACGGAACTCATTGTTTCAATAATTAGTATGACATAGTTTGCCTTTCACAACTATGTTAGGGTCGGGTTTCAGTCTAACCGGATGCAGCTGAATACCAGTATCTTACATGGAGCGACTATCTCACCTCCACAACCCACTACCGACTAACTTCGCGTCGTAACTGTCAAAGATCTACGAACGACCACAACAAGGAACAAGCTGCTGAACGTGCTTCAGGCATTTAGTGGTAGATAGTTGTAGTTATTGCATAAACTTTCAAGATGTTACATTTATTTATTTATTAAAACTTTATACACAGGTAAAAACTGCCTTGGGCATTATCTTCTAGTCTACCTTAGGGTGATGCAGAGACAATACACAGTAGGTGCAGTAACAGAAAAAAAATAGTAGAAAATATTTCATAACATAAATATTAGGATAAATACATACAAGGTGTAGTTTTGCATCCTCGTCAAATTCAAGGAGGTAACTATGCTAATGAGTCTCGACCCGAATCAATAATGAAATGGGTAGGTAATTTTTATATTATATTTTTTTAGTATCGGAAATCGGTAAATTTACATCACCCGTATTAATACGCGGCCTGTTAATACTAGCCCTATAACCGCGCTTTCACACACACAAAGAAACGCAGACCTTTATTCGATCTCTTTTGACAAGGGCTTCATTCTGAAATAGTGTCAAATTAAAACAACTAAAAAAGCAACTTTTATTATTATTGACCAGGTACCGTAATTTAAATTGATTATTTACGGCTTCTATGATAACCTCTTGAATTTTGACGAGGATGCAAAGCTACACCTTGTATAATATAAATACATAAAACACAATATATAAATTTAAGAGAGGTAAACAATAAAAACTATTGCTACTTAATTCTGAGACGAATCTGCCAACTTCTTGTGCTCTCGAGCTTTCACCGAACATTCCTCTTCTGACTGGCTTTTAGCCAGCCTAAACTCCGGAAAAACAAAAACACCGATAAAAACATACTCTACCTCATCAAATACGGCTGTCGTACATTTTACAAGCCAATTTAATATCGGACCCGTAGCCGGGTGCTACCGGTATGGCACACATTGACCGTGCCCTGGAAACTGGCACATTACGCACACAAGCCAGCAATAGCAATAATCGTCACAAAACAATCCGACATGTCTCTATATAATTTGAGCGGCACGTGTAGTGCTGACCAAAAGCTTCTACATCTACACCAGCGCACGAGCGAGTAATGGATTGGATTCGATGATGCTTTTATTGTGAGACGTACGACTGCTACCGGTTGCGATTGTTTGCTAGTCTTTGTGGGGTGGGACAGTCAACAGTCTGTGAGGGATCCTCTTTGATTTAAATGTCTCAGATTCTTTGGGGTTTTCTTGCTTGTGTGCCTGATGGAATCTCCCACGGCGGTGAACTTTCATACAAAATTGGTCCCCTATTTGAGTATTTTAGTGGATGAATTTTCAAAAATTATTTCGTTGTTCTCACTTTCGATGTATACGTAACTCTTGAGCAACATTTTATGCTTCAAGACCCACTGATTTAGGCTGTCAGTTGTCTGGACTGAAAGTGAATAAAGAGTCTTGGTATTGGTGTAATAATTTCTCCAATCGATAGTATTGCAACAGAGTTGAAATTAAAAAAGGTAAAATGTTGTTATTTCCTGTATTTTGTCGAAGATTTAACTACAACAGTCATTTTTTTAAAGTAGATTATTTCAAAAACATTTTGTTAAAGCTAAGCACACAGTAATGAATCCGACCTAGGTTGGCGGTTTAATAAAATTGACCAAACACTGAAGAGGCTGTGTTACGCAATTCCCTTTTTTAAACTAGGTTTATTTTTTTGTTTGAATAATAGAATGTGAATAATAGGTCAAAACTTTATAAAAATACAGGAAAAGGCAACGTATTTCAAGTGTCTATATTTATGTTTTCTGGTTACTTAGGTGCTTGTTGTTTTAAAATACATTGAAGTCCTAATTCAATTCTGTTGGTCTTACACCTAGAGTTCATAGAAAAACGCCGGTGGTCCTTTAAAATGATAGATTTCATATCTCAATTGTTTGATTGCTGTAAAAAAAAAACAACCATGGGGTTTTTGGCACAAAAACCACATGACAAAGCTAAAAGATACTTACTCTAAAGACCGTAAACTAAACAAAATACATGAAACGTAGAAATTCACGGAATTTATCCAGAGTTTTCCGTAACTTTCGCGAAGTGGTCATAAAACGGCGTATCTTTTAACCGCAGCTCCCCAAAGTTTTCTGGTTTACAGACATCAACATTATTTCTCTTAATTACAAGTTCCTTAGCTGTTGTTTTTATTTTTTTATTAAAGCTAAAGGTAAAACGTTCAACTGACTGATTTATCTCGTATTCAAATACTTATTTCATCACCACTGCTCTCAAAACGGCGAAGGCAAACATCGTCAGGAAACTGCATGATTAGCCTATAATAGTCCTACTAATGGTCACAGGCTTCCTGTCTATGAGAAGGATAAGGCTAGACCTAATCCACGACACGGGACCAGTAGATGGTAGATGTCACATGTCTTCGAATTTTTGGCTCTAAGACATGTCGGTTTCCGTACGAAGTTTACCTTCACCGGTTTGTTTTGTCCTGCGTTTGCCGGACGCCAATATTACGTCATAAGTACTTATATATAATTATACGAAATTGCACAAGACACTAAACATACTTGATTTAAACATATACACCGTAAAACACAAAATCACTCAATGGTAACTAGAACAGGACTACCTCACAACGGAGATCTTCTATCACACATCTCGTAAATTACAATCACAATATCCACGCACATAAATTAATACACACAAGCACGCCCAGACACAAACATGCACACACACTCACACATACAAGTACTCTCATCCACATACACAATACACTAAGTAATCCGCCTACTCTTATTTCATAGAATAATTATGTAAGCTCGACACTGTCCTACTTGTTTAAGAATTTCAATTATTTACTGTAGCCATAATGGCTGAACCCCATCTCTTAAGATACAGGCTAGACCTAGTTTAAGGGATGGAGTCTAATAATTGCGCTTAATGAGTGACAAATGTGAAATAACCTACAATCTATACAATGCAATGCGTTTCTTGTTTTATGATTTTTTTATTATTGTTATTTGAGAGCAGTGATGATGAAATAAATTACACAAAAATACCGCGCCAACCTAGGTTCGAACAACCTAGGCCCACTCATAAGTTGAAGCCGTCACCATAGGCCCACTAGTGCGTGTCAACAGAAAACATGTACTAAAACTAAAAATTCTACGACATGTGACACCCGCCAAACTATACTGGGCCCGCGTCGTGGATTATGGCACCCTCCCTCTCGCATAGGATATGTGTACCTACGCCAGCAATGAGAACTTTATTGGCTGATTATACCAATCAAATACACGTAAAATAGTATCACTGAGAACAGCAATCGCGGAACATAGCAACTGTTATGAAACTAAGTTATACAATGAGCACCTTTAGCAAAGCGTGTCACTAGAATAAATCCTTTTTTGTGGAACGTTTAAAATTTATTAACCGACTTCCAAAAATGAGGAGGTTCTCAATTCGTCGAAATCTTTTATTTTTTATGTATGTTCTCTGATGACTCGAAGAGGCCTGGACTTTCCCAGGTGGCCCCATGCCCATTATCTGATGATTGGATCCTGGAGAAACCGAGGGAACTCTTAAAATTTTAAAGACCTCAACGGTGAAAACAAGTGCACTGTTCTTTAGCATAGCACTACGTCTGTAATCCCTGAAGGGTTAGGCAGGGGCTGCATTTCTTGTACAACCACATTTTGCCTGCTGTGTTTTTAAGTCACATTTCTCATTCGATGCCGAACTTATTGCCACCAGCCGAACAAACCAGACATCAACCAAGCTTATCTTTATTCATTGTAGAGTGTAGAGAAATAGAAGAAAGTTTCGAGTAAGAATATGGCGATAAATTCTTGGAAAGTCTATGATGGAGACAAATAACAGGCTGATATAATAAATATCAATATAAAAAATAAACAATATAGTTTCCAAGACAAGGCAAAAAAGACAAACATCCCAGACGTTTTTAATTTCAACTGTTTGATATGTACCCTGACATGATCCTTTCGGAAACCAAGCAATAACATTTTTTATTTTTCCGCCCGCACTTCAAACAGAAACAAATCTTTGAGAAAGATCCTTTTAAAAAGGAATATAATTTTTATCTTAAAGCGCCTTGGGGCGGTGCTGATCAAATACCACTGAAAACGCAAATAACAGCAAAGGCTGGAACTTTGTTAGGCTGGCCTGTGTTTGTGCTGCGGTCTACTAAACTTGTTAGACTCAAATCGAGGAATTTAGATTTAATATATTGTGCGTCTATTTGTTCACGTGTCTCAATACGATTTGAAGGAGATATTTAGATGTAATACACCTATTATGTGTTTATTTGTTTACTTTGTTCACGAGTATGTTAAACGACTTGAACGAGTACGGTAATAATAAGTAATACAGTGATAACATAATATATCATCACGGCTGTAATCTCCGAAGGGTTAACCAGAGGTGTATCTAATAGCACACCCACGCCTGTTATGTTTAAGTGTCATGTAATAGGGAACGAGCCTATTGCCATCAACCGGGCAAAAATCCAGACTCCGTGGCTGCTACTGAGAAATTCCTGATGGAAAAACCCAATAGCACTATGCCCGACCTGGGAATCGAAACCAGGACCTCATGACCACTAGACCAACGAGGTAGTCCCACAATACTATATTCAGGTTTATTCATAAACGCAGCTTGAAGTAAACTAAAGATTAGTGACTGTTCAAACATACACACATACATTATTTGACACTTAAACGTCTCGTAAATCTAACCAGCGAGCGCGAGCGTTTATGAATACTGGATGCTCAGTTGCTACGCCAGCTACGTCGTTGCATGTAACTGAACCCACTGCAGGTCACCGTCGTGTCACTATAATTCTACTCGACTGCGGCATAGCCCAAAAGAAGGATGATGTTTTTTGACACATTCATTGATGACGAAAAAAACATACGTGTGTTGCACTCACTTGTTTCTTTATATTTTTTTTAAATCTAAACTCTTTAATGCGATCGAACTAATTATTAGAATAATATATCTCATCTTCTTAGTAGTAAAGCCGTTACACAAGCAAACCTCATTCTAATATCTTAACGAACAATTATACCGGTCATGTGGCTTTTTAATTAAACCAGCTTAGCAACAGTTATTTCCTACATTTAGACGCAAAACGAGCAAAAAAGGTTTTAATCTCTCTGTGGCCAGAAATGTCGGAGGCTCGTTATGTTTAGCATTTTAAGCTCTGTGATGCAAAAAGTTTGTGTTTCGAAATATGAAATTTGTGGTTTGTTCCTGGCTGGTCTTTTGACCCGTGTGAAAGAAAGAATTTATGGCAGTGTTAGAATTTATCTCAATTTTTTTTTTTCTATTTAACCATTACACAACTGATACTTTTAAACTGCCAAGGAGTCGGCAGTTAGCCAAAGACTTGAAATTAGCAGTTTTTATTTAGTATTTTTACTGTTTACATATATATTTTTCCATGTCCATCCAGCAAATAATTAATTGACTTATCCTAACACTAAGCGATACCAACTCAATGAATACCCAAATATTCTTGAACTTGGAATTACAACTCTCGACCCTGAGGTGAGCGTTGGAAATACAACAGCAACCAACCAGTCCAATAGTGCGTTGTTGGTACAGGCACTCATTAAGGTGTCATTAAGTGGTATTAGAAATTAACATCAAAGCATGATTTGAGTTGCCCTTGAAAACGAAATCTTCAAAATTAATTCCATCACTCATCGACCACCCAATTAATATTCAGTTCTCAAACAAAATGTCGAATAACCATCAATATAATAACACGATCGTTTACCCCTTAGCCACAAAACACACTCTCAAGCGTCACGTGGAGAATCAATTGAAAGAAGTTGTTCATAGTTTGCTGTACTGGGCCTATTTGGCTCAGCCGTGAGCCACACAATATTATATTTTTATTTTTGTTAAGTTTTGTATTTAATTTTATTTTGTTGTGGCATGTGCCAAATAAATATGTTTTCTTTCTTCTTTCTTCCTAGCGGAGCGACGGTACTCACACGAAGCCCGCCACACTATTCCCAACCACTGCAACTGCTGAAAGCCAATCTTCACAGAATCCACCACCAGTAAAGCAAAATTGAAGCTCAGTGACTGCCATACCAACGATTCAACTTGCCGCTATTAAATTAAAAAAGAACAGAGGTAAGAAAAAACATACATAAAAACTGCTCCAGTAGTCACGCAAGGGAAACAAGTGACGCGCGTGTCGCTTGTCAGTTGTCACACGTCGCATTAGCCGAGGTCGTGAACGAGGCTCTGGGAGTGTCACCCGGTGTTGGCCCACAGCTCAGGTGACCCTTGTCACCACAGTGATAGGGTCCGGGCTATGGATGAAGGGGATTTAGTGACTGTTCCGAATGATGGCGGTCCAAGACTGCCATGTAGATACAGTACACTACGGAGTGTTTGAGATTTGTAACTGTAGATTAAAATATTTTAAAGTGTTTTGTATGTTACAAGAAATTTTCGAGTTATATTAAAGGTACTTTAGATGTTTTTTCTTAGTTCTTGAATTTAACGGCGTTTTACGTAATCTAATTTCTTTCTTTATCGTGTGGTTAGTGCCTAATCTGGTGTCAGAGTTTAATACCACTGACTTGGCTTTACATGCAATCGAGAAATATCTCTCAGGCATGTTGGTTTCCTCACGATGTTTTCCTTCACCGTTTTCTTTTACTAAATAACAAGACAAGATAAATAACGCAATTTCTTAAAAAAAAAAATAGTTACTTTCATTTCAATATATTGGTTCTTGGTTCCGAGCCTTAAATATCAGAAACTTTTCCTGGCAAGTCTTGCAACTAGTTAAGGTTTGGTCAAACCGGTGCGATGCAGACAGATTAGGGACTGGTTGCGATCACCAGACACTGACACAATTACGCAAACCTTTACTCGGACTCGGTAGGACTCAAATATGCGCTATCGGACTGCTAACATCTACACCAATAAGGTGATCATTTAATATTCCAAACGGCTATCAGCTCCGGCTACAAAGAGGTCCATTACCCACAGACCGTGGTACAGTCGGCGGCGGCACAGAGCAAAGACAGCCAGTATTTCAACACACTCGTAAAACAAACTCGGATGTTACGGTTGTCAACAAATTGCTTTGTTACGTTTCACTATACTAAACGCGTATCTTGAGACAGCCCCGACATAGATGAAATCGGAACGGATCAGTGCAGGTATCATAGTGACATACTTTCTGTATGTTGTAAACCTCTGTCCTTATGCAATCACCCCATACTACAGTTATTAATTATTTAAAATTGACAAAAGTGTATGTTTTTCTGTTTCTAAAATGGGTCAATTCCGTCAATGACCTGAAATAAATGATTTTTATTTTATTTATACTCACGAGTTACCTGTTACCTGAAGAATTCGAGTAATCACTTCGTATCGTTATTTCGTTAAATCCGATTTCAATCATTTGTTCCCAGTTGAAATACTGTACGTTAATACTACTGTGGGCGGTCAGCAAGCTGTTATAGTTTATAATGTTCGTATTCAAGACACGCGCCGCGGCCATTACTCTCCGCACCAATACTTAGCGGACTAATGCGGCTGTCTTGTGGTGAGCAGTAGTGTAGGTCGTGAACGTAAACGTGTACGCCTTGGAACGTAGACTGGAGTGTCTTTTTTGGCGTGAGTTCGGTCTTATATGGTTAGTTTGAGAGGAGCTCGGGACTAAATAATACAATTGCATGGGTCGAAAACGTCTAGGTTGAGAAAAATCACGAATGAACCGGAATCCCAAGTGTTGATGAACTGGTCCACCTCGCAAAGCACAAGAAAAAATGTTGAGTTGATGGCCCAACTTTAGTGCTTGAAGAGGCATCAGAATAAGAAAGCCTAGACGCACAATACGTGGTCCTCATCAGTGATTCCACAGTGTGACACAAGTTTGCGAACCAGTTAAAATAATAATAAATACATACATTCTCTGAAAAACCTAGGAACAAAAAAACTTAATTTCTCATTCAAAAACCCGAGTGCGTTTCCATGTCGCAGAATATATTTTATTCAAATGTCGGCGTCGCGATCGATGCGACCTTGCGCCTTGTTTACATGGCAAGCGATCTCAAAAGAAAATAATACTTATCTCCACCTACACGCTAGATCGCACTGCAGAGCACGGAGACGCCTCGGCGGCTAGTGCTAGGGGCGGCATTGGCAGCAATTTGCTTATGATACAAACCTTTCACTGTTTTTTTTAATCGTTTTTTTTTTTCAAAACATTGTGAAAAACACACACACGGGTTTAACAGCGGTATGCCACGCACAGTTGCACACGCCCACTCGGTACCAAAACATTTTTTGTTTAATACAGGTAGATTTTAATTAAAATATACCTCTCAGATTGTCCTATAATCTAGAAAGCATCTTTTATGTATTTGTGACTTTACTCGCACTACCACACTAATGAAGTTATGAGGTATAGAACTGGTAGGCTTTGAAGGCGGGCCGTGACAAAATTTGGCCATTTTTTTTATTGGCTCTGCCATGTCTAGATATTAACGGCGGTCTGTGCTCTGTGGCTATCAGAAACAATACAATGTTTTGTAGAGATCTCAAGGACTGCGCGCGGGATAAACTGAGCTAAGATAGTTGCTTGTGTCGAGTTGCAGGAGGATGGTTGTCAAATGACTGTGTGCTGTTTTGTTTTATGATGCACGTGTTCGTTGCAAGTTTCTGTGTACTATCTGTACTATTTAAGAGTTTTTTTGTTCTTCAGTAACTAACTCCTGCGCTACGTAATATTTCCCAAATGATAAATACAAATATTGGGGAAATGAAAAAAAATGTATATATACTCGCGGGGTAGTTTACAAAATATGTCACGGATAGGATTCGTGTGAGGTGCTTAAAAATTACACTAAAATAGCCTTTTTTTAGGTTTCTCGTAGCCATACAATCCAACTCTGATTTCTGAAGATACACACACAAGGACTCGATACACGTGTTACACGTCCTCTTAAAAGACACCTTTGCCAAAAAATGCCCACTTATCATGTTCAAACGCTACGCCTCAGAGGACTTAATTTAAACCTTACACTGTTCGGTACAAGGTTGCATCTCACTAACGAAGTGGTTGCAAAGAAGCTTACGCCAATCAAGGCAAACTTTGCCCTTTGAAGTCAGTGGTGTTGTAAAAGCTTGTGCAAAATATTTAACGATTTTCTTGCATTTTGAAGTTTTGAGGTATCATTAAATGATCTTGTAAAGGAACTTGACAAATTGGTGTAAGCTTGTAGCTACTTTATTATCTGTCTACGTAAATATATTCATAAGGTTTAAAGCTACTTATCATATTATACTAATTATAAAGCATAAAGGTTTTTTTTTGTGATAGCTTCCTTTCGCTCGGTGTACTGGTGGTAAGTTCAACATTGCTGACCTGGAAAATGTTTTTAGATTTAAGTTGCAAAAAACTACAAAACTTTGAATAATGGTACAGTATAAGTTTTTAAGTTACGAATAGCTTTAATTTTGAACGTTTCCTAGCCTTCTCAATAACTATTTTTCAATTTAACACCTAATCTTGACGAGATACCTAGTGGTATTAATGCAGCAAATCCAATTAGACGCAGTAATCGTAATCCCAGATAATTATAATCTGCTCAGTTAATCTGCCTATAAGGACCAATTATCCAATCCTCTCAACCTATTATATATAATCCTTTAGGAATCTTCGATCGACAACACGTAATAGGGATCAGTGGCCCTGTTACACCAGTTGCAGGTCGAATGTAGGTTCGAATCCAAGCAGACACTTATATTTTACGTAAACTATTATTTCAACCAATGCTCTCAAACAGTATAGGAAGAAGATGCTGGTATATGTATGTAGTGTCCTAGAACCGAAAATGCGAATACTACTCTGTCAAGAAAGAAGCGGGAATCGATCATCATACACAAAATGTTAGTCATTCATCCAAAGTTGTTTTATTGTGTTCAAAGTATGGTCCTTCAGAAACGATACACTTACGCCAACGAATAATCCAATCATCAAAACATTTTTTAAAAGCTTTTTCAGAAATTGAGTTCAGTTCTCGCTGCGAATTCTCCTTTATGTCTTCCGCCAAATGAAAACGGGTGCCACGAAGTGGTAATTTGAGTTAAGGAAAAAGAAAGAAGTCGGCTGGAGCCATATCTAAGGTGGTAGCTCGATGGTATTTGTTGAGTTTTTGGTAAAAAATTCGTTCACCATGATGGCCTTGTGCAAAGGCGTATTATCACGGTGCAAAATCCAAGGATATTCTTTCCACAAATCTAGCCTTTTTCGTCGAATTTGCTCTCTTATACGCTCATATAATATTATTTATTTACTGTTTAACCTTCCGGCAAGAATTCCGAGTCCACAACACCGCGATAGTCAAAGAAAACACTCAACATGACTATGACTTTTGATCGACTTTGGCGTGGTTTTTTCGTTTTCGGTTCAGTTGGAAGGCACCACGCCACTCCGAAGCTTGTTGACTAGTTTGCCTGTCGAACCCGTAAACCCACGTCTCGTCACCAGTAACAATGCGTTCCATGAATGTTGCGTCGGAATTGACTTGTTCTAGCATGTCCTCGGCGACTCTTAAATGCGATTGAGTTTTTGGAGAAAATTATATTTAAAATTTTATTTAAAAATGGTACGGATCGACTCGTGAGACAGAAAATTCAGCGGCTATCCCTCTCAAACTTGAATGAGGATTTTCAGTCACTATTTCCTTCACTTTTGCGATATTAACTTCAGTTAAAGACGTTGATGGCCTACCAGAGCGAGGCAAATCTTCCATCACATCTCGACCGGTTTTTAACGCTTTGTACCACTTAAAATCTTAATCTTAATGCGTAAACTTTTATCGATGGGTATCAGGGGTAACCTCTTCAGGTGGTTCATGTCATATGTTGAGGGTAGATGCTAGACCGTGGTGAAAACGTCGAAAGCTCTAGGATTCATTTGCAGGGTCTCATCAGAGTTCAGAAGCATCAAGACCATCAAAATGTTATATTGCTCATTCGTTCGTAGTCACCTCGAGTATGCCTATTTCATATACTTCCTTTATATGAACGAAGAAAAATCTCCGACTTGGCCTTTCTAATTAAAATTGCAAACGGATCCAGTGATGTCCCTGAGTTGCTGAGCAAGATTGGGCTGCGTGTACCTTGTTCGTTTCTGCGTAAATCTCGTTTGTTGCACACACCAACGACAAGAACTTATTACAGACAAAACTCCTACATGATTAGGGCGAGCCATGTGTACAATGCTGCTTGCCAGGAGGTTGAGATCGACATCTTTAATTCAACTTCTTCGATAACCTATAACCATTGTATTGTATTTTGTCAATTTGTGTTCTTTTTTCTTTAATGTTTTTGTGTGTGTTAAGCCTACCAAGCAATAACCCACGAATTACACATTCCACCGGAACTGACCCAACTGCACCTAACTATTGCATCAGCCTGGCGACAAGAAGTCTAGTGCTGAGTCGGCGCAACGTGACGCACATCGGCGACCGGACGGCGGCGCCGCGCTCCGAGAAGAGACACTTTCGCTTCACACTTCGAACGATTGTCATCATTCACCCTAGTTTTAATACCAAATTGTAATACAACTATTAAACCTGTTCCAGTACATCGAGTTTTCATGCAACCTGTCTGCTCGACCGACATAATTGGCGCAGTCGGCAGGATCCTCGAGAGTCAACGAGCACCAGTGCACTGACGTGGCGGTCATCGAGGCCGTTCGAGGATTCGAATCTACACGTCGTGTCTTGCAGCAGGGGTATCCAGCCATCGATACAGCGAGAAGACCGCGATGCGATTCATGTGAGTACATTAAAATCTTTTTAGTGGATTGCTCACCCTAGTCCTTAAGTTCCCTGTACCCACACAGTTTCCAAGATTTT
The DNA here is from genome assembly GCA_964057025.1 of Standfussiana lucernea. Classification (NCBI taxonomy): domain Eukaryota; kingdom Metazoa; phylum Arthropoda; class Insecta; order Lepidoptera; family Noctuidae; genus Standfussiana; species Standfussiana lucernea. Next base: position 18,808,821 of record OZ059785.1, on the reverse strand, counting down.
CCATCCACGAGAATCACGGAGTGTTAGGGTAGACAGTAGGTATAGTAATAAGTATAGTGCTCTAGATTTAAATAGAGAAATTAACTCAGCCTCTAGTGTTAGGTTAGATAGTCCACAGAATAGAATGGCAGATTTAGATGGCATTTTTAAGGCCCTTCGTTTGGTGCCAGAGTTTGATGGTAACGTTAACGTATTAACTAGGTTCATACAGTTATGTGACGAGCTGGTAGACGAATTTGTTAAGAAACTTAGCCCGCCTAATAGACTTTCGGAAATTGCTCTTATTAACGGCATATTAAACAAAATAACTGGTCCCGCAGCCCGATTGATCAATTCGAACGGCATCCCATCAGATTGGACGGGTATTCGCAAATCTCTCGTAAATAATTTCTCAGATCAGCGAGATGAGACGGCATTATATAACGACTTAGCGTTACTGTCACAAGGGCCCGATAGCCCTCAAGAGTTTTATGAAAAGTGCCAGAACCTGTTCAGCACGTTAATGACTTATGTCTCTCTACATGAGGAGGTAGCGACTACTATCAATGCGAAAAGGGACCTATATAAAAAATTAACCTTGCAGGCATTTGTACGTGGGCTCAAGGACCCACTAGGTTCGCGGATTAGGTGTATGCGACCCGAAAGCATTGAAAAGGCCTTAGAGTTTGTTCATGAGGAACAAAACGTAGTGTACTTGCAGCAGCGTAGTAGCCAAGTTTCGGAAAAAAAAGCGACACCCCAAGTCGTGCCACCTAGACCTTTGCCTTTACCATCGGGTTTTAACATGCCACAGCTTAGACCGTTCCCCTTTAATATGCCTGGACCCTCTAGGAGTCCATTCGGCCAACCAATGATGCCACAAACATCCGTACCATGGCGACCTAATTTAAATAATCAAAATCAGGCCGGACCATCACGCACGCAACAAATGTTTCGTGCTCCTCCTCCAAATTATAACCAGAATAATGCATTCAGATTTATACCGCGTAATACCGTACCGCAACCGCAAAGTAACTTTCAACAACCTAGACCTATGAGTGGCGTCAGCCATTTTGTGCCTAGACTTTTACCACCCAGTAACGCAACTAAAGGATATGACTGGACTAAGTCTGGTAATTCCCCGGGTAATCATAATTTCGGAAGTAAGGAGATGAATTTCAATGATTGTTATACCTATTACGGTTACGGAGATTATGACACCGATAGCTATATGTATTACGAACCTAACGAGTATTGTGAAGGATACTATTACACCGATTATGATCAGGTGTGTCACCCACAGCGCGAGATAAGTAACGATACGGTAAAAGACGAGCCAACTCAATCAGCTACTTTAGACGAGGATTTTCAGAACCCTCAAAAATTAGACAAACCAAGATAGAGGTCAACCTTCAAACACAACGTCAGCTTCCCTACTTGCAAATTCAAGATCCTCCTCTAAAACTCCTAATAGATACGGGCGCTAACCAATCTTTTATTAGCCCTAATGCGGTCGATGCTTATTTTAATAACGTACAGTTGAACTATGACCCCTTCGAAGTTTGTAATGTGCACGCCGTGACACGTAGCAATTATTCGATAACACTACCTTGCTTCTCTGAATTAAATGATAAGGATTGCGTTACACTTTTTGTATATAACTTTCACGACTATTTCGACGGATTGATAGGGTCGGATTTATTAGATAAGTGGGAAGCCGCCATTGACTTTAAGACGAAATCATTAGTAACGAAAAATGCGATAAATCCTATACAGGTTTATGATTCACGGAACGCTAACCTATACGAAGATATCATACCCGCCGGTTCTTCGAAATTAGCAAAATTACCAATTAATATCCAAAACGGAGAAGTAATCATCCCGGAACAGATTATATCTAACTGTCATATCAGCGAGTGTTTAACCATTGCAAAAAACCAGAGGGGTATATTAGAAATTCATAATCCAAATCGTAGCGACGTTATTTTCTCCATGGACCGCCCGGTGTGTGCGCAGCTTTATAATACTAAGTGCACGCGTACCGAGCAAGCGCCTCAACGCGTAAAGGAAGTGCTATCGCGCTTACGTACGGATCATTTAAATGACGAGGAACGCGTTAACTTAGAATTGTTATGCGCGCGCTACGCAGACGTTTTTTATTTAGAAGGGGAAAAATTGACTTTTACCAACAAAATAAAACACTCAATTAAAACTAGTGACGAAATTCCTACATATACCAAAAGCTATAGATATCCTTTTGCGCATAGACAAGAAGTACAGGATCAGATTAGTAAGATGTTAGACCAACAAATCATTCAACCATCAGAGTCTGCATGGAGTTCTCCTATATGGGTTGTCCCTAAAAAGGTGGACACTTCAGGTAAGACCAAATGGCGATTAGTAGTGGATTTTCGGAAGTTAAATGAGAAAACTCTGGATGATAAATACCCCATACCAAATATTGCAGATATTTTGGATAAATTAGGCAACTGTAATTATTTTACGACTTTAGACTTAGCCAGTGGCTTTTATCAGGTAGAAATGAGCCCTGCAGACATTCCCAAAACAGCATTCACAGTAGAGCATGGCCATTTTGAGTTTCTGAGAATGCCCATGGGTTTGAAAAATAGTCCATCCACATTCCAACGTGTAATGGACAACGTTCTCAGAGACCTACAAAACACTATATGCCTCGTTTATTTAGATGACGTCATAATCTTTTCTACGTCATTACAGGAACATATGGTCAATTTGGAAAAAGTATTCAATAGATTACGTGAGTCCAATTTTAAAATTCAAATGGACAAGTCAGAGTTCCTCAAACTCGAGACAGCCTACTTAGGCCATGTCATTAGCAAAGACGGCATTAAGCCGAATCCTGACAAAATATCCGCAATAAAGAATTATCCACTTCCAAAAACTTCCACCGAAATTAAAAGGTTCCTGGGTCTTCTCGGTTACTATAGGAAATTCATACCCGATTTCGCGAAAGTAACAAAACCTATGACGCAATGTTTAAAAAAAGGTTCAAAAATCACGTTAGACCAAAATTACATTAACTGTTTCGAGAAGTGTAAGACACTCTTAATCAATGACCCCATTTTACAATATCCTGATTTTTCTAAAGAATTCGTTTTAACGACAGACGCATCGAACTTAGCGATAGGAGCTGTCTTGTCTCAGGGAACCATAGGTGCGGATAAGCCTATTGCTTACGCTTCTAGGACATTGAACAGTAGTGAGATCAACTACAGCACCATTGAGAAGGAACTCCTCGCGATTGTCTGGGCCACCAAATATTTTAGACCATATTTATTCGGGAGAAAATTCAAAATTGTTACAGACCATAGGCCTCTTCAATGGATAATGAATATCAAAGAACCCAACTCGCGTTTAACTCGTTGGCGACTAAAACTAAGTGAATTTGACTTTTCCGTAGTTTACAAGCAGGGAAAGTGTAATACTAACGCCGACGCGTTATCCCGTATCGAACTACACAACGAGGAGACTAGCTCTCTTATCGCCAACCCTACAGAAGGACCATCCTCATTATTGAATGATTCAAAGACTGATACAGTTCACACTGCCGCCGAAAATCCGATATTAGAAGTTCCTATAACTGATTTCCCACTTAACAAGTACCATAAACAAATCATTTTCACATTGGTCGATGACGTAAGAAGCCACCCTTCAGTTTCAAAACCGTTTGAGTCACACGTTAAAACACATATTCAGATTTCTAAGAGTAATCTCGAAGAGGATGTCGTGAACGCTGTGAAAGAATATGTTAACCCCAAGGTAAAGACTGGTATTCTCATTAATCCCCCATTAGCCATGTACAAAATTATCCCCATTATCCAAAGTAAATTTAAAAGTTCATCCATGGATTTAGTCTTAACAAAAGTAGAGCTAGAAAATGTCAAAGATTATTTAAAACAACAGGAGATAATTCGCAAATACCACGAGGGTAAAACCAATCACCGTGGAATTAATGAGTGCTACATGTCCTTATCCAATAAATATTACTGGCCGAAAATGAAGGAACATATAACAAAATATATAAACCAATGTGACGTGTGCGGCCAAGCCAAATACGATAGAAACCCCGTGAAACAAAAGTTTAATATAGTACCACCTCCAACCAAACCGTTTGAAATAGTACATCTTGACTTACTAAGTGTCGAAACGCAAAAATATCTTACAATCATTGATGCATTTTCAAAATATGCTCAAGCTTACTACCTAAGGGACGCGACAGCGATCAGCGTCGTACAAGCTCTCCTAACATTTAGTACTCACCATGGACTTCCTTTAACCATTGTCACAGACAGAGGCCCAGAATTTACAAATCAACTGTTCTCGGAGTTTGTCAAAATTCATAAAGTGCAACACCACAAAATTTCAGCATGCACACCAAATGAAAATGGCATGGTAGAGAGGCTGCACTCCACCCTTCTAGAACACTTACGTATTTTAAAATTTGAGCACCGTGGAGATTCCGCTATGAACTTAATGCCATATGCAATCCTAGGTTACAACAGTTCCATTCACAGTTTTACCAAATGCAGACCCTTAGATATAATTACTGGCCATTTAGACCCCCGTGATCCATTAGATATTAACCTGTCAGAAAATATACTACAGTCATATACACAAGAACATCGCACTAAAATGCAAAGAGTTTTCGAGATGATTAATAGTTCATCACTACACGATCGCACCCGGATTATCGAAAATATTAACAAGGATAGGGAACCCGAACAAGAATACGTTGCAGATCAGCAGATTTTCGTACAGAACCCAATAGCCAGCCGCCAAAAACTGGCCCCTCGATTTACACGCGACGCTGTCTTAGCCGACTTACCAATCCACATTTACACCAAAAAGAAACGTGGTCCCATTGCTAAGTCTCGTCTGAAACGGGTCCCTAACAGCAACCGTTTGTTACAGGATCGCCCTCCTGGGCCTGAGCCTGACGCAAGCGGAAGACATAATATTGAATAGTCTGGACAATGGACCGGGCATCTTACCTTTTATGCTAGGGAAAACAAAAATTATCTCCCATTACCACTCGTTTGTCCAACCGGTTAACTTAGACATTATTCGTAGTAATATAGATTTAGTAAAACAACAATTAGATAATATTTCACCCGAGTTCCACAATAAAACGCTCTCTTTATATCAACCACATATCGAATATCTTCATTACAAGATCACCGAGCTGTCCGACCAGTTAGAATTGTTCCAGTCTAACCGCGTCAAAAGGGGCCTTATTGATGGATTAGGTTCAGTTATTAAGAGTATTTCCGGAAATCTGGACTATACGGACGCTATTCGCTATGATAGTGCAATTAAAACCCTACAGGAAAATGAAAACAAGATGGTCACGGAATTAAATAATCGAGTTAGTTTAAATAAGCACTGGATGTCTGAAAATTCTGAAATTCTCAACAAACTACTCCAGAATCAGAACAAAATCAAAGAAACGATAGATGAGATTATGACTAGTGAGTTACGTCAGCAAGAAGACATGGTTAAGTATGCCCATCTGGCTCAATACATGATAATGTTAGCAGATAACATCGAATCATTATCCGACGAAATGCTTAAATTAGAAAACTTATTAGCTTTTATACGTGCTAAGAGCACACATTTCCTCATGTTTAAATTAGATACATTCAGCAGAATGAAAGAACAATTAAATGCTCTCTATGGTAAAAAACATATACTGAACATTAGTTTTAGGGAATATTTTGATATAGTTAAGTTAGGCTACTATTATAATAGTCGAAGTTTAGTATTGGTGTTTAAGTTCCCGGTTGTCCTTCCCAACACCTATGACCTTTATAAATTATCCGTAGTTCCCAACAAAGATGAAAAGGTGCTAATTCCATCCTATCCCTTCCTAGCAATTCACGATAAAGATTTTATGTACATAGAGGCAGAATGCCCGAAGTCCAGCCAATACTATCTCTGCGAGGACAGCATCAATCAACACTACAAGAGTCAAGGCGACTGCATTCACCGTCTTATATCTACCCAGCAAGTCGACAAATCCGGCCAATTCATCGTAGCCAAATTAAAAACTGAAGCCGTGGAAGCACTTGACGACCGACACTACGTAGCAAGCTTTCCTACGCCCACAAGCATTCGATTGTCCTGCACCGATACTCAATACAGCACAGTGCAAGGAAGTTACCTCATCACAATTCCGAAAGGCTGTGGTGTGCGAACCTCGGACCTAATTCTCGCAAACAAGGACGACCGATTGAAAGGACAAGTACTGAAAATTATGAACATCCCACTCAGCAACGGAACCAATTACATTACTGAAGCAAGAAAATTAACACTAAATTCCGTCAACCTCCATAGCCTCCATACTGCAAATAAGGAGATAACCATGGAACCGCCATTGACCCTGAATACATCCGACATTAACAGCGTGTACTACACTATCACACCGCTCTACCTAGTACTATTAGGTGCAAGCGCACTTGGAATCGCACTCGTATTACGAAGATACATGAGACGGGGCACTCTGGAAACACCAACAGAACGAACTAATGGCGAAACTGACCACTGCGATACATATACCGATATTAACAACCACACAGCAAGTGCTCAGCCAAGATTTTCAGCGCTATTCTCGCATCAATCTTCTAATAGTCGCTGATCTTCGGGAGGGAGATGTTAAGCCTACCAAGCAATAACCCACGAATTACACATTCCACCGGAACTGACCCAACTGCACCTAACTATTGCATCAGCCTGGCGACAAGAAGTCTAGTGCTGAGTCGGCGCAACGTGACGCACATCGGCGACCGGACGGCGGCGCCGCGCTCCGAGAAGAGACACTTTCGCTTCACACTTCGAACGATTGTCATCATTCACCCTAGTTTTAATACCAAATTGTAATACAACTATTAAACCTGTTCCAGTACATCGAGTTTTCATGCAACCTGTCTGCTCGACCGACATAATTTGTGTACTAATCCTTACCACTGTCTTTTAGTTTAATTCCTTTTTGTTTATTTAAAGATTGTATAGCTATTTGTGAAAACTTGTAATTTGACATATTGTTGTTATTAACGAAACTATTGTTTCTGCCTAACTGTAAGTTTTCCGAAAATAATAAAATAAAATGAGCACGTGTTTTTGATAAAGTCGATTCACCGTAAGCCTTCTGTAACATTTTCAGGGACTCCGAACACGAAATTCCATTGGCGATGCAAAATTTAAGACAAACTCTTTGTTCGATGTTTTTGTCCATTATGAAATTTGCAATACACACTAGATATGATCTAACTAAAAACAGCACTGTATTTAATCTAAATAACAGATGCAACTCAAACTCGTGCCAAAATGGAAAAACAGTTGTGCCAATCTAACAACAACAAAAATAATTTGGAACCATAACTAATCATCCATTTCCGATACTTTTTTGACTAAATGTACACCAACCCGCACTATGCCCGCGTCTTCTTACCGAGAGGTGGCTTGTGTCATTGAGTCCCAGCAGTGGGAACATTATACACTGATTACAACTGCACCCAAAATGATATTATTATGTCTCATATTCTCTATGGCCACCCAGATACTACTGCTAACAACCGAAGATACTGATCTGTTGACAGCCTGTGCTCCCCACAATACAGTTTGTTTTAAAACAGACAAAGTTAATCAAAAGAAAATAAAGTATCACTAGACAGACGAACTAATTAGTATGCGAGAGCATTGCTCGTTTGTACGACCCTCATACAATCTACATACATAGTATACATGATAATAACTAGTAGGTATGTCCGTGGTTTCTTTTACTTGTAGACTTAAATAATAATATATAATATAATATATGTTATCATTTTTGTTACGCACGCCTCATGCCCTGTGAACCTTGGTGCATGTCACACATTGTTTGCTATTTTTTGGCATTAGGACATACCGCTTACCTCACGATTGTTTACCTTTACCTTTAGCGTTTTGAAAGCTGTGGTGATGAAATAAATTACACTAAGTAATGGACCTGCCTTTGGTCGAATTTACGAGCAACAACTCTTATGTCACGTATCTTCGAAATTTTGGTTCTTGGACATGACGGTTTCCTTACGATGTTTTGCTTCAAGTGAAGATATATTTAATTTCAAGCTTCCACTTTTTCTAGTTAAAGCAGAATACCAATATTTAACATCTGTTCGGCTGGCATTGGCCTCTACGTCGTAATTACTGCGCATCTCGGCAATAATAATATTATTTTAGTTGCCTCACTCTCGGGATTCTAATTACTGGCAAGAATTTCATCAGATATTCGTATGATTACTGATACCGGTAGTTTATTTACATCATAAGACAGAGAACCTGAAAATTGGCATTATAGTATGCACAACACTAAAAACTGTGAAAGTGAAATTCCAGAATAGACTAACACTGCGAAAAATTATTGCTGGTAAACGATTTTAACATGATTTTTTTGCGTTTTACATTGAATCTCAAAGCATTTAAAACCGGCATTAAGAAAAAAATGTGATAGAGCTTTATAGTTTTAAAAAGTTTCCGTCCTTACTCAGGTATCTTCCTAGGGGAAAATTAATATCCAAACATAACTAAGTATCGGGTTTAAAAACTTTTCCAAACCTCGACATAAGAACAACGATACACTAACTCAATCAAAAGACCTCTTTAATCCAATCTCTGAAATACAAACTCGATAAGTGCTGCATTCACTACTTCAATTAAAGTCATCACAAGTTCTATTCCTTTCTAATAAAGTACATTTTCGTCGGGCAGGATTGTAAGCTATCGATGGAGTTTACTCTGAAAAGTTTCGCCTGTCATAGATCTATTAGGAGTGCAAACATCGTCGGAGTCTGTAATCACTGTTTGAACTGATCTCGGTTGATTGGGATGGGGGCATCGGCCTCTGATTCGTAATAATATTCGGTGAATTGTAATTATGTTCGAAGATCTTCTTAATTTTAAGAGCTCTTTATGAGATTTCTTAAGTAACTATGTGGTTTTGAGGTTAGGTTATACTTTGAGATACTAAATTAATAATTTAATAATTTGTTTGTTTATTTTCTCATCACAAACGTTACAGTGAAAGGAATTAGTCAATCTAATTTACAAGGTGAACATTTGTGAGAGACTGGTGCCCGAAATAGGCCTACAATGCCTGTGTTACGGGTAATTAAACAATTTTGAAAAGTTTGGTTAACATTATAACAGAGATCTCTAGATTGTATACCTACAATATATTTACAAACATTATTACCATAATATATAACATAAGCAAAGAGAGGCCTATATGAACATATATTTATAGGTCAAGTCAGGTTGTGGTTAATAAAAAAACCGTGAAAAAAAATTTGCCTAACTCTTTTTAACTTATCAGATAAACCAAGTAATTAACATTAATCTTCTTGCATAAAATAACTTTAAACTAGCAGAACTGTTCGTATAATAACCCCGGGAGGCAGGAGGAGCCGGTCTAACGCTTTTATAATACTCCATTAAAAAGATATCAGGGAAAAATTAAGACAAGGCGGCGCTTTCCAATGAATATATTTTTGAGAACTAGCTCCATGTTTCGGCTAGGTTTGCGAGATTAAAGAACCTAAGAATATATACATTCTGGATTTATGAGATGCATTGGTCGAAGTAACAGGGTGCATTTGAATTTAAAACTATAATTAATCGTCTAAGCCATGGCAAATGCTACCAAAAAACGAATGAACCAACGAAGTTATTAATTATCACCATAGTTTGTAGTATGAACATGGTCAGACAAATGCTGGAAGCCTGGAACCTGCCAAAATTTCAACTTATGTCGGTGATCCGAGCGTTAAAGTTGTACAGAGCGGTTTTACTGAAGCATTCGTATAGTCGCTTAGTGTTATCCCCGCCAAATGTTTCAACGTACAAACACTGTACTCTCTACATTTTATATAAATATAAATTAAGTCAATTAAGCGCATCCCCGAGTGGTTGGGGCGCTTCCGTAAAATGCCATTAATTTATTTCCACCGCCATTAAAACCTACCTTTTAGGGTACCGCATATGAAATCAATACTAAAGATTGTGTAATGTATCTGGTATTCAAAAGCCTTTAGTTTTATTTTAATATGTGCTAGAATTAAAAATTTATTTGAAAGTATTTCGTATGTTTTTAACCGACTTCAAAAATGGAGGAGGTTCTCAATTCGGTTGAATTTTTGTTTTGTATGTTACTTCATACCTTCGTCATTTATAAACTCATTTGAAAAATTGTTCTTTTATCTGAAAGGATATACTTCCCGATTGGTCCCATGGAAATTTCATCAAAATCGGCCAGTAGTTTGGTTTTTAAATCAAAATAGCTGGAAAAAATATGTCATCCAAGTAAAAGAAATTGGGAAATTGATAGTTGACAAGAATTTGCGTGTGATACGATGGCTAAAAAGGGTAAAATAAAAACTTTTACAAAAAAATAACCAACTTCCAGAAAAAGAACACTGAAAATAATGGAAAATAACTTTACTTTCGGAAGTCGGTGACTATTGTTTGTTTCATTGACTTTTTTGATACGTACGAAATATGATCAATCGGAGACAAAATCAATCTAGCTGTAAATGCACATCATCTTCTTAGCGTGTCGATGACAATTGAAATTGAATCAGCCCAAGAGTTTAGCACTTTCGGCAGTGCTTCTGTGATGTGCAAGCAACAGGACAGGCAGGACACGATATCAAGTGTCCCATAGTTTGTGGGGCAACACCACATTTACACTTCAGGACGGAATTATCTATTTATCTCCACCTGAATGAAGTATAATGACCTCTTTATCAAGTAAAATGGTAGTTGCAGTTGATTGACGTAATTTATTAATAAGGAGGATAGTAACTGTAAGCAGCAACAGATCTGTTGAAGACAACAGATCAACAAAGGGTTCAACAGGGTTCATAATGATCTCATTACATTTTAAGTTAGGTGCTACCGCAACACTGGCACATTTTGCATGCTACAAATGATTGACTGATGGATTGAACAAAACAGACTTTGACCTTCACACAGTGATTATTGAATAACCAATATTTGTACAGAACCCAACACAACTTCATTTGTCTAGTCCCAGTGGCTTCAGGTGGTCGCCATGAGCGTTCCTTTAATTAAAACCTCTGGCGGTTCGCATGATGCCAGTTATTCAGACTCCATCCGATCAAGTTCACTATATTCTTTATTGGTAAAACTTTCTTAATTTTAAGGTTTTTGTCCGGGCAAAACCAAAATGGCAAACGATATGGAAAATTATATATATGTTTTTATTTGAAGATTTTGAAAATTATTTGATCTAAAATCTAGTTGTTACGCAAAACGAGATATGTCAGACAAAAGACATGCTATGCGTTTACTCGTCCATTCGAAATAAAAAAAAACTTTTTTGCAAAAAAATAACCGACTTCCAAAAAAAAGACAAGAAATATGGAAAAAATAACTTTACTCTTGGAAGTCGGTGGCAAAAAAGTAAATGAAACAAACAATAGTCACCGACTTCCGAAACTAAAGTTATTTCCCATTTTTTTTGTGTTTTTTTTTGGAAGTCGTTTATTTATTTGCAAAACCGATTTTGATTAAACTTCTATGGGACTAATCGGAAAGATATATCTTTTTAGATAAAAGAAGAATTTTTCAAATCGGTTCATAAATGACGAAGATTGAGAACTAAGAAAGAGAACTGAGAACCTACTCCTGTTTTGAAGTCGGTTAATTATTTGAAGGAAAGGAGGACAAATTCTTTATTTCGAAAATAAACCAGTGAATGAACCAGTAAGAAAAACTATAGCGAACAGCACCGCTTTTATAGTGCGTGATGGTTCTTTTGGCGCTTAAATGAGATTACAAAGAGGGTGATGTTGGTAAGTATTTATTCTGTGAAAGGCTTCGGCCACCCGCCAGAAGAACGAAGAGTTCATTTGTTACTCATATGGAAAACATGAACCAGCACTGCTATTCATGCATTCAAAACATGAATACAAGAAGAAAATAATATGTGTTACTAGTGTAAATAACTTCTTAAAAGCTATCAAAATCCAACAATAACAGTGGTATTAACACACTTTCTTTGACCAAAAAACACTACACAACGATTTCTAACGTGACGGATATTTGATTGAGCGATGAACTACTAGGAAAAGGTTTGCGGTACAGTTGTCAGTCCCATGTTACTGTACACGCGCCGGTGACCACACGAGACGGCCATAATAACCGATCTTTCGGGAAACAATACCGTTTTACTCGTTAAATACTACACAAACTGAAATAACCCCCTCCACAAACCCACTACGTGAAATGAAATTTCTGGTAAAGCAGTTGGCGTGGCAGTTAGTTTTTTCAAAACTCAAAAATCTTTTTACAATTTTTAACCAATAACGCCTCCTATCAATGTCATTCATTCGCCAAGAGATAATTATAATTCCATAATGATATGGTACGCTGAACCAAATACACAAGTTTAACCCGTCGCCGTCACCGTCGTTTTAAATCATTCTGTGTTTCAGCAAACAAAGTCAATGGCGTAAATAAAAATTGTTGAGAATGGTCACTCAGAAAGGGTTAAGAGGCCTATTACAAAAAAACGCGAAATTGCAAGGTTTTCTCATTGAAATTGTATGTTATGCGTTCGTGGTTTGAATTAACAATAACTTCTTAAAAATTGTTCGTTTCCTCTACCACAATAATAATAAAGCGAATTCTAGATAAATTATTAATTTCAATCAATCAATCAAAAGTTTATTGTGGATCATAGGTAGGTACAGTACAGTTCTTAGATTTTTGAAAATTTAGATCAGCTATGTCCCGCCCGTAGGGCATAAAATAATTACATTTAGACAAGCTACTAATTAAATTAACATTATTACAAATTATATTCTCCATTATAACACAATAATTAAAAAATTAAATTAAAAAAAAAACAAACAAAAAATAAACCAAAAGGAAACACATTAATGGAAATGTCAAATTCAAATTATCATAAAATTAATTCCATAGAAGATTCAAAAAATTAAAAAGATAAAGTCAAACATAACAAATTAAAATAGGTAGGATGTCAAATTATACACATCAAATTCAAAAAACAAAATTAATCATAACAAACTAAAATGAGAAATTGTAGAAACAATAAAACAAAAATATAATAAAGTGTATAATATTATGGGTCATTGAACACATCACGACTGAGAGGGACTATATTTTTGTAAAGATTTGTCGGACAGAAATTCTTTTACAGAGTAGTAACTTTTGTTTACTAACAGATCATGGAGAGTCCTTTTAAAATTCTCATTTTTCATAATTGTTCTGATAGGCCCCGGTATATTATTAAAGATGCGAGAAGCTGAACAAAAGATGCTCTCACTCATTAGATGAGTTTTACTGGCTGCTGTACGCAGTATGTCCTTACGTCGTATACGCGTGTAGTAGTTGAACATGTGGATGTTGCTCTTTACAAATACTGCTGCCTCAAGTATATAGATGCATGGTAGTGTTAATAATTTATTGTTTTTAAAAAATGGCTTAGAGGAGTCAGTTTCACATAAGTTAAATATAGCCCTGATGCAGCGTTTTTGAGCAATGAAATTTATTCATTAATAATCATTCTCCCGATGCATGTTTATTTAATTCATTAAAAAATTATAGTAGTGATTTAAAAAAATAAAAATACTGTAGTTTAGGCAAATGTTGAAGATTATTTTGGTATAAATATTACGTCAGAATTATGTACAATTTCGGAGATATCGTGGCTTGTTTCGAATTCTTTTCGGTCAATAATTGAATTAGTTCCATTTTTTTTTCTTTACAATAAAGGCATATAACGAAAATATATTCAATCATTATTGAAGTTGGAGATATTTGTAAGATGAAAAAAAAAAATGTGATGGTCTATATTCAATAGAATCTACAAATTAGAGCTCCCAAATCACATCTCCGTGAGTTTTTGTCTAAACATATCACTCACAAGTCACAACAGACTTCGAAAGCGATAAACCGCACTAACTACAAACAAAGTATCCCCATCGTGAACATAGTCGTTACAGTTCCCATCGTACCAGCAGCAGGTGGTTCCAATCAGTCGTGATGACGACGCGGAACGCTATCTACCATCAAACACACACACACAAGGGTAAAACACGAACACACTTCCACCGGACCTGTACGAAAAACTCACCGTACGTACACATTCGCAAACACGGATCGATTCAACCAATCACTGATGATAAGTTCTGTCCGTGTGTATGAGCAGGGACGGACTTAGGCTAGGGTTAGTGGAGTGGGTACCCCCGCTTCTGTCCTGACCATCGCATCGTACCGCGTTAAAACCTTTTCCACGTCCAGGGAATTTTCCATCACATGTAAAATAAATGGGCAACGGAACGCAACGGCCCGAGCCAGCTAATGCGTGGACTGTATGGAATTTAAATTTAAAATAACATTTTGGGTAAGGTTAAGTTGGTTTTTGGAAATTTAAAGTAAACAGTTTATTGTTTTGTCTCAGGTTCTTGGGTGGTTAAGAAGAGTTCAAGCACAATGTAATTATAAGTAGTTATTCTAATTAATGGTTTGATAATCTTACAGAAATTAAGCGTTTGTTGATATTATTGCTCGTTAATAATATATGAGTAATATTGACCTTATTTTTAAATTTATTGTTGATGTCATTCTGTACAGTACAAACTACCAGAGAGATCTTCAAAGAACCAAGATTTAAAGTAAAATAAACAAAACAAAAGTAGGTGGTCAATTTAAATTCAAGATACAGTGCACACTTCTCAATGCCATCCTCAAGGGCAGCAACAGTAAGCCTTTACAAATTGGTTGACTTACCATCCGCGCGAGTCATAAGCGGAAGCGGGCAGCTGTGAAAAACGAGGCAGTATTGAATCGACTGTAAATATGTGTTTAGCCTGGAATTGAATATAGGAACACATAGAAGCTACATGCTGTTACCAGTATTTTTACTAAACCTAACGATCTTTATGGCTTGACACCTACAGTACAGATAAAAACTTTTTTGCTAACCTCATTGCATCAAGTGTTTTATAGTTGTTTTTTTGTTGTTTTTATTTATCAAAACTTTTGCGCCATCGCTGAAAGTTATTGTCTCGTATACATAATTATACCTATATATACCATTTCATGTAAAATATATATATAGTCAATAGAAAATAAGTTCATCGCTATCGTTCATGACTTAAAATGTAAAAGCATCCTAATAATCTCTTTGACCTTGAGTGATTTTTAAGACCTGAGTCCACCTGCCTATTAATATAGATTTACGTAGTAGGTGCAAGTCTTGACATTACATGGATGTACGACATTTTATCATTTTGCCATAGCTTGAAGAGACAATCACAACAAGATGTAAAAATCAAACAAATGACAATTACTTTCACAATGTTTTTGAAATTTCATCAACGACTTACAACAAGATTGACATAAGCTTCGCAGTAGATACATTTTGATGTTCATGTCATCGTTAGATATCGGTGAAGGAATATCACTTTACACAAACCCTCTGGTCGAATTGTTATTATGGTAAGATCACAACGATATCACAGTAAATGAAAAGAAATAAAAACATTTCGTAACATAAACGAGAAAAATTACCCAGATGACCTTCAAAGCCAACTTTGGACTTTGATTTTAAGGTCCCTTAATTAGAAACTAAGTAGTCAAAGTAATCCCTAAATTCTTTTAACATTCAAAGGTGGCTGAATAGAGGCAATTTGTGAAAGGTTTCTATGACTACAACGTGGGTACACAAAATTACATAAAGCGACTATTCCAAAGAAGCCCTTTTTGTGCGTGATCAGAAAAGTATATAAAGTGTAGAGGACAAACTTCTACATTTAGGAAAAAACAATAATATTGGAAATTAGAATAAAACATGGGAACCTTTTTGTTGCATAATTAGAACCTTACTTCTTTTAGTCGCTCTGTCTTTATGTTTCTGTTTTTAATTAAAAGATAAAAAGGTGCACTTCCAAAAATGACCGCATTGACAAACCGCAGCGGTAAAACCGACCCAATCGCTGTGGCAGACAGCAGTGAAACGACTGGATTTCTGATTCTGGGAAAAAAAGTAATACCTCCGAAATAATGAAGACCAGTAATCCACTAGGGTTGTGTCGCCTGTGAGCTACTGACGCTCTTATAACTTGCTACGCGGACTTAACTCGCTATTTAACTAATGCAAATCTAAATATGAGTTTTAATAAGTGATTGTACTCTATACTGTATTCTGTGATTAAATAAATATAATTACGGAAATTCTATTATCTTATTTTCATCATCTTCTGCCATAATCTTCCTCGCCTTTTCCCAACTCTGTTGGGTTCGGCTTCCAGTCTTACCGGATGCAGCTGAATACCAGTATTTTACATGGAGTGACTTTCTTTCTGACCTCCAAAACCCAGTAACTGGGTAATACGCTAGGTAAGACTGATTGTCAGAAAATTGATTGTTGTCTGTTGTTGGAAGTCTGACCACGATCGTTTGTATGAGTATACAAACGACCGTCAAAGATCTACAAATGACGGTCGGGACCAACGGCTTAACATGGTTCCCGAGGCACGGAGGAATCTTGGTTCGTAATGCATGGTCACCCATTCATGTTCCAACCTTGAACTCGGCCCATGCGGCTGTTATTATTTAGACACGAGATCAACTCATCGTGTTTAACAGTTAGTCTTAACCGACCGACCTAGTAAAGCACTGCTTAACCTTGTAGATCGACCCGTGCGACTGTTATTATTTAGCCACGTGCTCCTCCACTTACCCACTCAACAGTCTGATGGAAAATTAAATCTCTGTGTGATTAATAAATTCTTCTTCTTAGTCGTTCACTCTTGACAGAGTGGTCATGGTCATGCGGTCGCTGCCTTTGCGATCCTTTTCCACCGGTCTCTAGTGGCGGCATAGCGAGCACAGTCTGCCAGAGGGATCTTGGTGACAGATTTGATGGAGTCTGTCCATCGTGTTAGTGATTGACCACGTGGTCTCGTGCCGTCGACTCTACCCTCAATCACCAAACGCTCCGTGGAATCATTGTTACGTGTAACGTATCCAAAGAATCTGAAGATTCGTTATTGCACAAGCGACGGCAGTCTTTGTTTAATATTAAGTTCTTTGAGTATTGACACGTTAGTTCGATGGACCGTCCAGCTTATCCTGAGCATGCGTCTCCAACACCACACCTCCAGGGCGTCAATCTTGCGTTGGTCCTGTATTCACAATGTCCATGTCTCCGCTCCTTAGAGGTAGATCGGGAAAACCAGGGTATTCATCAGGCGTATGTTGGCATAAATAAATAGAAATAAGGAAAATCATTCTATATTACTTTTGTCCTGTGCTAAAGATCTCAACAAGTTACCCGCCGAAAGTCGTAGAATGTTTTGTGTATTTAAATGTATGGAGTTAAGACGGGTGTTGTGCCTAGTGACTTAGTGCATAGGCTTAGTGCCCCAAGATTATTGTCTGGTTGTTACGTATTTCCCTATGTAGCAGATAACTCTCGCCGTGTAGGAGTCGCGTGACGTTAGGTACGATGTGTAGTGCGCTGTAGATACGAAATTATTTCGAAAACAATTTTTCTTTAATTCGATGTAACAAAGTTCATCTTGTGATATTATTGTTTCTTCAATGACCTCAAGAAACTCTTCTTCCTTTTATGGAAAACTTTACGCTCAAGAGAAAATTGGAAAATAATTGCATCACTCAGCGTTGCCTTCAAATAAAACCTTCGTAGGGAGGACAGATAGATTATGTGATAAGGCGATAGAGATTCTCTTAATTGAGTCGCTAAATTAACAACAGCACTGCCTTAGATATATCTTTCCACTGTATTCTTTTTAACTGTATTCTATTAAAAAATAGAATATAGCTTTTTTGAGTTCAGGTTATCGGAGATCAGGTTTTATAAAATATACCTTTTATTAAGACGATAATGCTCTTCATTGCCGTCTGCTAATCGGCCTATAAACATTCCCACGTTTGGGAAACACGCGTCCATTCTGTGAGAACGAGTGGTCCAACAGCCATATTAACTTATGGTTCTAGCTTTCACACCGGTTTCCTCACGATGTTTTCTTTCACTGTTTTGAGACCCTTGGGCCTTGGTCAGTGCCGTTTTATGAAACATTATTTAATCCACGTAGTCTGGAGTAGTGAGTGAGTTTGATGAGCATAAACCTTAAAAGAAGTAGTTTAATTTTTTATTAAAAGCAGCTAGAAAGGAATCTGTTTGATAATATTTTGGGCACGTGTAAAAGTTTCCGATGTTTGTTTATCAAAACGTTTTCCTAGTAAGATTTTCCAATTTAATTTTCGTAACAGAGTTATTTAAATCGTGTGAAAAAATAGCTTTCTGCACGCCAAAACAACAACAACAATGATTGTGTTTACTATTATTTTTTTACTTATTCCTTTGGGAGTATAACCAGTAATCTACAGTTACCTTGTAATACTGGTTTCCAAAGGAAAAGCGAGTTAACCAGTACTAAACTTTAGCTACGTGCATTTTGTGTCCAACATTGATTGCTAATCGACTGTCATTGCAGCAATGAATAAATAGCGTATGACTGTATTTATAGCAGTGATACATAATTATGTAGCATGTAGGTAGATTCACCAAATTTTCTTTAGTGAATCTATCTCATTGATCATTTATTTACTATTTTTACGCTTGCATTAAGTGTCATCCAGTTACCTGTGTACTTTTTTATGTCAAAATAAAATGTTCTTATTCTTTCTTATTTTGTTATTTCTTATCTCAGGGTGATCTTACATCGTAGGTAAGCCTACCTACAATACTAAAAACCGAATTAAATGTCAAACGGACTGTAAAGCTTTGGATACAAACAAGAACGAACTCACGCCTATTTTCTATAAAAACTACAGAACGCCACTAGCTACGATCCCCCCATGATCCTACCATTTATTTGTCATCCAGTTCTGAGTATTAGGCCCGTATCAATTGCAGCTACTGAACCACATTAGACCTTTACATAACTTACATCAAAAAAGTCGAAATCTAAACATATAGAATCCCCAATCAGCAAATCCCATTTGAAGACAAAACCTTTTACTTATGTCCACATATTTTATAGAGAAACAATACGAAGGGGCAGATGTTAGCGTATTTACATATGCCCGGGAATCTGTTGCGGCCGGGGTTGGGCACCCGTGATAAAAACGAATAAGGGACCGAACCTTTCCAATTCTTAAATCACGAAGATGGGCCGAATTACGTAGCATATTATATTGAAATAGCATATGAAAGTCACTGACATCGGTGAAGGAAAACGTCGTGAGGAAACATGGACTTAAAATTAATGTAAGTCTGAAATCCCGTCCGACCCGTCTGGAGCAAGCGTGGTGATCAATGCTCGTGCCTTCGTTGTATGTGAAGAGGCCTTTGATTAGCCATGGGACAGTAATAGGGTGGTGTTATTATTATTATAATTATATGAAAGTAATCTAGCACAGAAACCGAAAAACGATTTGTAGAAACTACTTTTCTTAGGTATTTAAAGGAGGTTGTCTTCTGGTTGATTATTACCGTAACGGTAAGCTAAAAATCAGTGGTTAAAAATTTGTGGTTTTAAACCATAGTTATACCTACAAAGCTATTATTTCTCCGTCTTTGTCATGGATAGTAACAAAAGACCATTTAATTCTATTTAAAGACGAGTCCTCATTCACTCGAAAAAATCTATTAATTATATCTCTTAATACTCTGAAAGCCAATATAAAAATGATTCGCCTAATTAGTGGCATTCAAAAAGCTTTTACGTCTAATTTCTTGCGGTGGGAACTTCCGGCACAGTTCTCCGATTGTCATATTTTACGGGATGAAGGCAAGAGCGGCGCGGCTCGGGAGGTAAATTTGGTAATTTATTTTAACTAGCACCAGTAACACTCCTGTGGCAATTATCTTCTTTATAGGCTAGTTGTTTACAATGTAGACGTGTTTGCATAGCAGACATGGCCAGGAATAGAATTTACATAGGCGAGAGTGGGTTCTCAAAATTACAATTCAAACATTTTTTTTATAAATTACTATGACCACATACTTATGCAGCCTATGTTGAGGCAATCAAAAATTATTTTCATTTTAAAGATAGCAGTTTCTCTTTTTAAATTACTAATCTATGACCATAGAAAGTGCTTAGGTAGTGAAAGATTTCTCTTTCAACTTGGTCATTGGTTCAAACGATACTAATTATTCTATGTTGGTTAGTTCGCATTGTGATATATCTCCTGTTTCATACAGTGTACAGTTAGAACACATTATTGAGACCCAAAAAAATCCCGAAACATACCTATTATGGCGGCAGTATTTTATCGCAACGGCTGCTAAGCACCGGCCTCTGATTGGACCGAGACTAAGCGGATAAATGCGGGCGTTTCTTTTGTAAACAGTGAGCGATAACCTTGTCTAGCGGGGTATCGGGACGTAGCTGACAGTAGCGACTCGTAAAAAATCCACATTAATGTTGTAAAGAAACAGAAAATTTAAATTTGTTGTGTTTGCTGAATATTCACTGTTAAATTAAATGCTTTCCAAAGAGGTGATTCAGAAGAATAAATAGTGCTACTTTTAATTCCAGAAAATTATAAGCTGAGTAAGCACAAACAGGCGAATTCGCCAGTATAGTGTGACTGTCTGTCACGTACTCCTAATTATTAAGAAAATATCTCAGTCGATATTTATTTCAAAATCATCACACGGTATCGGGACACTTAGAAACACATTAAACCTCTATTTTATGGCTTGACAGCCTGACAAGTTACCGTAATTAATAACAAAACGTCCCTTTCCTACTTAGAATTGTAAAACAATATTGGACCACTTGCAAACGCATAAAGTCTTTATTTAATAGGAAACGGACTAGACACAAGTGTGGACTGAGAGGCCAAATCTAATATTTCAACGAATTCTTAAGAAACGATAACATCTGGTGGCAATAGACCCCGGTCACGAGGATCGAAGTGGTTCCTTAAAACAATTAAGACATTTGCACAAAAACGGCAACAAAACAGCCCTGTTAAAATATAGGAGGAATAAGCCGGTCGTAGTATTTTTAGAGAGGCTGGGGATGAAGGTAAGGATGAGAACTTGAGGCAGTCGGTCTAACACCGCTATAGGGTTCGGACGAAATAAGCAAATGTAGTTAAGTTAGGAGACTCGGTGAATAGCGAGAGCCTATGTCCAAGTGGGTTATCGCAATAGTGCGATAGCGATTGAATAAGTTAAATATAGTTGGGTTAAAAGCCCTGTTTAGACGAATCTAGTATGTGTGTGTGTTTGTAGGTGAGCGGCTGGGTGAGTCCTTTATTACAATAATTATCCTAGGCTTATGGTTTGATCAAAGTTCTTAAAACTAAACAAACAGAAACGTGTTGCTGGGGAGTTTGTTCCACCACTTCTTCTCCCCAGCTCCAACACTAGGAAGTGGTGAAGGGTGGGCACTTTTGGGGCTGTCTAATGGAGTTGATCTCCAACTCTATTGCAAAATGATTTGAATTTTGATTATCAACCCTATTATGACCAACTATATAGTGATTCTAGAATAATCTATTATGTATCTTTTACAAATGATTCGGTCAGGCTAACATGAACACATGTCTTGCATATGCGCTAGTTGTACGAAAAGTACACTTTCCATGGGGAGGGATTGGAAGGGTATACCTCATCTATTTTATAACCAGTCTAGGGACTGTTAGGGACCATGTCTACTGATTAGCATGATGATTGACGTTCTGCCGCCGAAAAGCCGCCTTGTCACGTACACCAGTTCAGGCAAGGGACACTGCTCACTAGGAGCATGATGCCGTCGCTTTCCTCTGAAAAGCCGCTTACGTCACTTATGGAAGTGTAGCTATGAGTGCTCCAGGTGCAGATGTGAGGTATTGTGTGAGTCACGTTTGACCTATTACCTATTACGTTAGCGTAAGGGTTACTTACAAGAACTATGTTGGTTGCAATATTTACACTTGGCTTTCCTCAGTTATGTCCCTTTTGAAACCACTTTCAACATATTTCAATAACTAGAATTCCCTAATCTGATTTACTATATCTTTCAATCCTTTCCTCGTTCTTATGATGTTACGAGGCATTGGACTTCTTCATGTTAAGGAATTCATTTCTCTAGTCGGTGGGAAGGCATCCAGTCTGGGACGAACCTAATAGGGGCACGCGGATGGCGGGGTGCGGCCCTTTCCCCTTCGGCGAAACCGACATTCATACTAATATTACCATGATTTAGGAAAAACGAACATTTTATCAGCCTAGGGTAACTTAGGAACAGTCACAATAGGTATCATCATCAGCCCGATATTATCCACGATCTTTGCTTGTGCCAACCTCCACGTTCCAGTGCCGGCCGGCTTTATTCAGTTTGTACAATCAATTGTAACAATGCCACCTAACCATCTCTCTGTATATCTAGATATAGTAGGTACAAAACAAATAAAATTATACTGCTCTCTATAGTTGCATAAACCATTTGCCTCCATTCGGGCCTTCAGGAAGCACCTAAGACGGAACCAGTCACTCTACAATTCCGTTCTCTATGAGTATGTGTGCAATTGGGTGAAGGATCTTTTTAGGTAACATTGAGTTTAGTGTTTTGGTGTATTTATTATTTTCTTGCCTTTTGAAGAACTTATAAAGATGGCCGATGGTGTAGAGTTTTGACCACGCGAAACAGTTGGATGAGAGACGCACGGTACCGAAAAATTTGACAGAAGAAAGGGGAGGCCTTAGTAATATAAATTGCATTTTTTTTAAATACCAGAAATAACGTTTATTTTAGATCACTAGCACTAGTTTTCCAGTTTTTGTAATTCAATATTAGGCCTTGTAAAGTTAACACTTGAACACCATTATCATTCTCCTGCCCAATTCATTTGGAATCGGCATGTCTTCTTCTTCCATACTGCTCTATTACGTGTCATCTCATCAGACACCTCCTTTCTTGCCTTATCAGCCTTCATACAGTCCATCCATCGTTTCTTTGGTCTTCCTCTACTCACACTACCTCTACCCATCCACATTCTTACTCAAAACCTCACGACATTTTCCTCATTTCTCCTCATCACATGCCCATACCACGACAACCGATTACCACACAACTTTTCAGACATCGACACCACTTTCAGTCGTCGTATGTACTCATTTCTTATTTTCACATCCACCTTAGTTAGTCACTCCATGTAAAATGCTGGTATTCAGCTGCATCCGGTTAGACTGGAAGCCGACCCTAACATAGTTGGGAAAAGGCTAGGCAGATGTTGATGACTGCCTATCTGACTTCCACAACCCAGTTCGTACTGGGTACTACAATACCCTTGGTAAGATTGGCTGTCAGACTTTCGGGCCACTGACTACCTGTAACGACTGTCAAAGATCTAAAAATGACAGCCGGGACCAACGGCTTAACGTGCTTTCCTAGGCGAGGAGGAACCTCGGTATGTAATTGGTGGTCACCCATCCACGGACCGACCCAGGCAAGCGCGGCTTAACCTGACGATCGACCCGAGCAGCTGTTATTATTTAGCCACGAGCTCCGCAAAAAAACACTTGAGCACCATGTTTGATAATTATTCATGTTTTAGTAAGGCCCTGAAACCAGGCTTAGAGACTTTAGATAAGCAAAAGCATTACCAAGTCACTTACATATATCTACTTCCTACATCATTAAAATCACACAGTCCCAGTTTACACTAAGGTCATCCGAACCCACACAACTCGTACCCGTCAACCGTTTTTCAATTTAATAACAAGATTCTTGTCATTTTGATGATCGA
Source organism: Standfussiana lucernea (assembly GCA_964057025.1). NCBI lineage: Eukaryota > Metazoa > Arthropoda > Insecta > Lepidoptera > Noctuidae > Standfussiana > Standfussiana lucernea. The sequence goes on along the minus strand of OZ059785.1, from coordinate 18,785,004 downwards.
GAGCCGTTTCTTATAGCTCACTTTAATTGTTTGTCGACGCTCGCTCCCGGGCAATATTGCATTTCTACTGGAAGTACTTCTGATGGAATATTAATCCTCTCTGATATAACTCGAGCCGGCTTCAGATCATTGTTCTGGAAAAGAAAAAGACAGAGGTATTCCCAGATAGTGCTGTCTTCTTCTGGTAAGGGATGATAAGTGTGATGTTTTAGGAAGTTAGGATCGTCGGCGGTTTGGTTAGCATGGATTTTCTTGTTAGCGTATAACTTATGGAGGGTTACTTTAGCTGAGCGGATAAGTTAAGGTACAATTGTGGCGATTCCTACAGATATTTTGACGATAACAATAAGGATTTGTGGTGAAAAATTGGTATGAAGTAGTGTTTTTATATGTAGCGTAAGCTCGGACCACGTTTTTTTAAGCAATCTCGGGCACAAAAGCGTTTTGACTTGGACCTAGGACCTATAGGGTCCTGCAGGTATCACACGATAGCGAGCATAATTTCTTTCTACTGCTTTAGACAAAATGTTATTCTACATGTAACATAAGCTACCGAAAAGGTTATGTCAAAAGTTCTTGTGTAGTCTCTGGTTGTGATTCAAATAGCCATCACTCTTTGCCGGCAACATCACCATGCTAGGCAAAGGCCTCTCTCGCTCTCGAATCAATCATATCAAAAGACTGCCTTGTGTGTCTAGTGGACGGGAGTGGTACTACTGAGCAGGAGATCTTAAGTTCAATTCCCAGATCGGGCAAAATGTCATTGGGTTTTGTGTTAAAAGAAATTCTCAGTATCATCCCGGAGCATGGATTTGTGCCCGATTAATGGTATTAGGCTCGCCTTGCATGGGACTCACTTAAATGTGGGTCTGCCATTTATAATTACACTTTTACCCAAACCTTCTGGAATTACGAGTATAGGCAAGATGTTATGTTATACTATATTTCAAAGCTTATTACAGTTAGCCGACAGTATCATGGCTAGCGTTGCAAGTTATTCTAATGTGTAGGACTAATATAAAGTGCCATTTCCGTAATCGTGAGACACACGGCTCTAGAAGCCATACTATTCTACTGCCACACTATTACCGAGTAATGTGCGTGCACAGCTGTGCCCGGCCCCTTAACTGTTCGTTCGTAATTCCCTATGTGTTGGGCTTCGGACTCTGATGCACTATATTACATTGTTCAAGCTCTCATTATGGAACATGCGTGGTACTAAATAGTTATGGTTGTCGAACATAGGCACAATAAGACGTGATACTAGGTTTTGTTAATCTGAAACATCAGGAAGAAATCTTTACTGCTACAATTCCATGCTGGCATAGTGCTGTACAACATAACGCAACATCTATCTAAAGCATCAGAATGACGACAAAGAGACTGTGAATTTGAAATTCGAACCCTGGAATCTTTGAGCTAAAGCTATCCTAGCATAGTACGAAATTTCAATACAGCAAAAGGCCTGCTGAATATTTGATAGGGGTGTAACCATTCTGACGTGATACGTACAACGCACACGGCACAAGAATGTCAACGTTTTCACGCCTACATTGAGAGCAAATCAAAGGTAGCCATCATTATTCCTCCCAGTTGCCTCCCAATATGCCTTATTTTCCTTTTCCTTCGCTAAAAAAAGCTAAACATCGAATAATACTTATACGTAATGTAGTAGCATCGATTGGAACCCTTTACCACTTGAAGGCACGCAAGTTGAATTCGGGGAAACGATTCATTGTTGAGGTAATCGGTAAGAAATCCCCCATCTCACCGTAATTATGATTTGGATATAAACATTTACTACTGAGAGGCTTTTACGTCTTTTCTTTGTGCTGAACAATTTGGTCTCCGAAAAGTAAGTGCAAAATGGCATTATCATATCAGCACGCTTAGCATAATCGACGACACTGTTGGCTTAGTGGCTGAGCGATTGACTGCTGGAATGCGTGTCAGGGGTTCGATTCCTACACGAAACAAATATTTGTATGGCCTACAGGTACGGGTCTGGCGGTTTGTGTGTAAGTGTTAATGTTTGTAAATGCACTAACGATACATGATAAATTCCTTGTGTGGGCGTCGTTTTTAAACAAAATTAATATGCATGCGGTAATATTTTTCTACGAATTGTACCGATTGCTCTTACCCTCTTTACTGAACTATAGGTTAATAACTTATATTATATCTCACTTTGCGTATTTCTTTCATTATGTAATAAAACTCTTTAACCTAAATAATACCGTACACGTGAATCTTGTCTGCTTTCGGTATGAGCAGTCGTCATTTTACTGCCGCGGCCGGTGTAACTGACGTGTCGTTTTCCGATTCAAACCGTGCGTAGTGACACGATCCTATACGATTCCATGCGTTCCCGTGCGGAACCAACCGTGCGATTCCAGCAAAAAAGATTTGAAAATCGCGCGCTTTTGTTTGCAGGATCGAACTTTTTTGGTAAAAATGTGAAGGTAGAAATGGCTACAAATGGGTAGCTTAGTAGCCATTTGTGAATTTATTTGTCAAGGAAATAATACGATCTACGTAACGTGTTTTTGTTGCGCCTAACGCTATTGCTTTGTAGGAAGGCACTGTACCTAATCATGACTTTTCTAGAACCCTTTTCAATTTAATCAGTGATTTAATCTTTTGTGTCTTTAAAGACTGTTATTTTATAAAAGAGCCAATTACAATTGCTCAAAACAGAGATTTAACAGAAAGTCAGTCATCACTATCATTCTCCTGCGCTGATTCGAATTTATTTAGGGTTCGGAGCAGTACGGCAGCATGTCTTATCCCATTCTTCTCCAATACTCACCCTGCTCACCTCCTATCTAGCTATATCATTTAACAGAGATGTATATCTATATCATTTTAGAGAGAGAGAGAAGAGTAGATTATTTTGATTTACCTTTAAACAATTTAAACAATTTACTTCCGCCCAACTAGTTACTAACACAACTGAAAATAAAAATCTTTAGATATCACACTCATAATACATATCATGATAATTCATTTCATTTAGTTTTAAGTAAAATTTATATTGTATTCACATTGTACGATGTATATTCTAAGTATTAAGATTTGAGAACTTTATGTTGTTGTCACTATGGCGAATGCTGCGTATACCTGTAGTAGGCATACATATCAGTACTTTTTTTATTGTTTCCTATAAAGGTTTAGTATGTAATGCTGATGGTGTACCAAATAAATAAATAAACAGAAATGTCACTAAGTACGTTTAAACTACATCAACATAACATCACGCCTGTTATCCCCGAAAGGTTAGGCAGAGGTGTACCGAATAGTACAACCACATGTCGCCAGTTATGTTTAAGTCCCATGTAATACGATGCGAGTCTATTGCCATCAACTGGGCATAAATCCAAACTCTGTGGCTGCTACTGAGAAATTCCTGATGGAAAAACCCATGAGTACTTTGCCCGCCCCGGGAATCGAACCCAGCCCCTCAAGGTCAGCAGTCGCGCTTGCGAGCACACGACCAACAATTCAGTCCTATGAATGTAGTACCTATAAACTAATGACTAATGATATATACTTCCAAGAACTTTACTTCTATCAAATCTACTGATAATTAATCAATAATCCCCTGAGTCTAAGTCCCTGACCCTTGTGCTAGGTGAGAAACCTGTGTTACAGGAGCCAGTGCCCTCTCCCAGAAGGAGATATTACAGAATCTTATGCAAAAGATTAAGAAAAATAGAAATAAAATAAAAACTATAGTAACAACCAAACTAAATTAAAAGCGGTTGAAAGAAGCCTGTATTGTGTATGAGAGTGTCTGCGTGTGTGTCCGTGTGTGAGCGTATGTGTATGTGTATGTGTGTGTGTCCGTGTGTGAGCGTATGTGTATGTGTGTGTGTGTATGTGAGTGTGAATTGAATAAATTATCAGGAAGGGTTTTTAGCAATCGCGAGAGCGGTTAGAAATTGTGTGCCTGTCAAGCGATGCGATAGCGATCCCATGAAGACAAATAAGCCTTAACAACACGTACCCATAAAATATGTAAATATCCAGGAACACGCAATGAGTGTCTTCGTGACGTGGTGCCAAGATATTTGTCACTTCCTCCGGCCGTCCCCCTTCCTTTGAATACGTTTGACGAGACTTAAATGCCGTGAATATATATTAATAAACGTAATATCATTTTATAGGTGATAGGAATTGAAAAGATAGTCGGGCATTCATTGTTTTAAGATAGCTGTAGCATGGTTTTTGGTTGGTTTACTTTGACTTAAGATTTCATAACGTGATGTGGTCTTCAGGAAGGTTTGCTAGTTTATCTAGGACTTCAGTTACCTGCAGAAATCAATTCAGGGCGGGTTGTTAGTTTTTCAAAGTGTAATTATCAACTTTCCGGAAGCTTTTCTCTAAAGGATGACAATAACAGCATCACAATCTGTTGCGGTGTTTTGAAGAACAACGCGGTTATACACAGACACATAAAGCATTTTCAATTGAATTATAGCAGTATTTCATACCTCCCTGTAGCCAATTACCCAACACCAAGAGACTAACTAACAGGATGATTGTGTTCTCTGAATGCTAAAACAAATACGGAGAGTGATATTACACGTTACGATTATGGTATACTCCGAAAACATAAATAGCATAAGTTGAGCAAAAGCCCTAGAGATAACACAACTTTCTCCAAGGCAAACTCTTAAAACATTAGCAACACACATAAAAAACTGGCCAAGTGTGAGTTGGACTCACGCAACGAGGGTTCCGTACAAACTTGTAGGTATTTGTTATTAACTTACATATTTACAGTTTTCAGTTTTTTTCTATACATGTGCTGTGAGACATTGCTTCTTGGCAAATATAATGGTTCTAGGTCAACGGGAAGTACCCTATACCTTTTGATTCCCTTGAGAGTGCCGAAATATACTCGATACCTCCACTCGTTCCCGAGATAAAGGGTCTTGACAGAGAGACGGACAGACGGACAACAAAGTGATCCTATAAGGATTCCGTTTTTTTTTTTGAGGTACTTACGGAACCCAAAAAGCATAACCTTCTAACTCTGGGTTGTGATTTCCTCCAGGTGGCATCGTTATCATACCTGTCTGACACTGTCAGTACAACAAAGGAGAACTCTCCACGTGCCAAACATCAAAGGCTACCAATAAATTAAAAAGATACATTCAAGTATTCAGCGATCATTTTCCTAATGGCCTGGTTGATATTTATGTCGGTTTGTTGCCCCTTATTCAGCATGGAAGGCCACAAACCCAAAAAGTTAAGCACATACACGTGCCTCACAATTTAACGATATTTCTAAGAAAAGGTGGGAAAAAGGAAAATGAACTTGTTTGCGAATTGATTTGTTCAGACTGGATCGCTTGGAAAACACTTGGATAGTTTGGGTCTAGGTGACTTCTAAATTACACCCGATGCGAAATACGTATATACATATATGCGTTTTCTTTGACGTAAAATTAAATTTGTGTGGTGTACATAATAATGAATATTCTATCTATGAATGAATATTACACAAAAATAAGGTAATATTTGAAACTGGCTCCTAATCTATTATGGTTTTAAGTTTACAGGCGGATTTTAGTTGTCATGTTTAATAATTGAGCTACTTATCATCACAACTTAACTCTGGTACAACACGTATTTTTTTTAACAAGCCTTTCATTTTTAGTCAAATTTCAAGATAATACCTGAAATACAGGCTCAACCTAGCTCGGGCGCAGTTGCTCATCTGTTCAACATGTTATATTTTTAAGGAGAAACAAATATTCTACAAGTTGTAGTTTTGTATCCTCGTCAAAATTTAGGAGGTTGTCATAGAAGACGTGAATAATCAATATAAATTACGGTACCCGTTCAATAATAATAAACGCTGCTTTATTTAGTTGTTTTAATTTGACACTATTTCAGAATGAAGCCCTTTTCAAAAGAGGAGAATCACCCGTTTATCGCATAAACGTCTGCGTTTGTTTGTGTGTGTGAAAGCGCGGTTATAGGGCTAATATTATACGGGCGGTGTACACTTATCGATTTCTGATATTAAGAAAAAAAATATAAAAAATTACCTACCCATTTTATTATTGATTCGGGTCGAGAATCATTAGCATAGTGACCTTGAATTTGACAAGGATGCAAAGCAACACCTTGTATAACTTGAACTTTTTCACTATGTATCACAATTTAATCAATTATAATTTTATTCAGTAATTTTACATCCCAATGTCTTTCTCTGTATAGTGTTGTTCAGCATTGAGTGAATGATTTGATAGTTTATTATTGTTTTAATTATTCTGTGTATATATAAGTCAATAATATAAATATGTTATGTTAAACCGTTTTGTGCATGTGGTGTTAACCTGTAATTAATTGTTGCACTTGTAAATGTTACTCTAGTCATTAAGTCAGAAATGTTCATAGTGTAAACAATTGTTGGTTAACCTAAATAAATAAATAAATGTATCAAAATCTGTAAAACCAGACCACAAAACCAGATGTAAAATATCCCAAAAATCAACACGGCATCATGATAACAAATGCCAAGAGTCAAAAAACTAAAGTAGGTACTAAATATTCCCACTATCGTTCCTACAGAGTAACACACGTCGGACATAACATTCCTTTCAATATCCTCATAACTTGATCCGACACCGCGGCGGAAAATCTAACGCGGTTGGCGGAAAGTACCGATGGTTGGCGGAGAGTACCGATGCTTAGCGGAAAGTATCGAAGGTTGTCGCTTCCGCCAGTATGTAGGGCTAGTAGACGTGAAAGCGGAAACTTTAACGTTTTCACTGAGTTTATTTATGTGGGACTATTTTGTTGGAATTTTGGTGTAATATCTGTATATTACTTGCCGTTTTGTTACTTTTCTTGGTCGTAATTTTTACCATAACATCGTGCATCTTTTCCCAAAAGCGTTTAAAACAGGTGTACTTATAACACCCTCACGCGCGTAGTTATACTTAAAATTCCCAGGCAATATCGAGCTAGTCTATTATCATCAAACATACAATAGTTCGGGCTGCTGCTAATGGCCATTTTCCCGACCTGAGATCGAATCCAGGGCTTTACGCTCATCAGTAGCGTTTGTAACAAAGACAATAATGCTCGTTGGCTTGTAACCACTAGACAAACCAAACAGTTTAATTTTCTTACCTGTTATTATTTCTGCACCAATTACTATGTTTTTCACCCCTATTCAAGTGTCATCTACCTTAACAAATTCAACTAGACCCCGACTGAATTCTTTCTGAGATATTATGCTGTCACAATGTCTTACACTTACTCGTATATTCAACACCAACTTCTGCCCGCGATTTTCTCCGAATGGTAGTCTACTAAAGGTACCATGAAATATATTATAAAGAAATGTTATTTAATTGTATATTTTCGTCACAGTTTAAAAAAAAATGAAATCGTTAGTAGTTTCGGAGATTAACTCCTACATCCAATCTTACAAACTTGACCTCGTTACAATACTATCGTGTTGAAACACAAACTAAATTCGTCAAATTTGTTTTTAATTTCAACGATTATAAATTTCCGAAAAGTTAATTTACGACAGCGGTGATTATCAATGAGAATAACACTGTACTTAACTTATCTATAACCAATCATTTATTATATTTACGGCTGCGTTGTTCTAGATATTCGCACGATATACATACTTTGCACGCGAGTATGGAAACGTGTCGTTTTTTTGGTAGGATTTTCAACCCTATTGCAGGTCTGTTTATAAAACACTAATACTAGCGTAAGCGTAGGTACCAAAACTACATCTATAGCCAATGCAAATAAAAATATATATTTTTATTATATAATAATGGTCCTGTGCCAAGACTTAATTACTGTGCCTGGAAATTCCTTTTTTTACTTGAGGAATCAACTCAGTGGACTTTGAACGATACGACCGACACCTGCAATTGGTATTATTTCAGATTAAACGAATATCAATTTTAAATCATTGCAAATTAAATTCATCTCAGAACAACTTTGTCTACGGTCATAGAAAGTTTGCAGCTTTTATGCATAAGTCCAACACTATATTTGTCGATTTCAAAGTTCTTTTTCCAAAATCACATATACTATGTTAACATGCTTGGAAACTGAATCTCGAATGCCTATGAAAATGCATATAAATACCTACGATCATTCACTAATAACGTGTGATGTGTGTTCCTAATTAGATTTGGAAACCCAATTGTGTAAGAAACAAACTGCACCACAATTATACTTATTACTTCATACTTTAACAGCCAGAAATTGTTGTTGAAATCGTGCCGAAAACCTCATAACAATAATCATTTAATTACTTTGCTCTAAAAACTAAACGGTAATCAAAGAATCATAGGTATAAATACTTTAATATCGCACTTGAACCTTTTAGTCGTTGTGTATCAAGACTTATGTAACTATTTATTTTAAAGATCTCACCGTAGACACACAAAATTGAAAATAGCCAGTTTACTATTTTTTTTTTAAATACACGCTGCCCAAATCAAAACTATAGCTTGCAAAAATGGATTGGAAAATCCTTTTACCGTTATCCGTGATATTCGTATCTGTTTTGTCACAAGAATCTCCCGTGTTGTATGATGCGTACTTCGGGAAGCCCATCACGGATAAGCGGAGCAACTACTTGGGAGGTGTCGCCAATGGGACGAGGTACGTGAATGTTTACCGCATTACCGTGTTAAGACTAACTGTTAAACGCGATGAGGTGAGCTCGTGGTTCTAACAGCTGCAATGGTCGATCTTCAAGGTTGGACCATGAATGGGTAACCATGCATTACAAACCAAAATTCCTCCGAGCGACGGAAAGCCGTTGGTCTCGGCTGTCATTTGTAGATCTGTAATAGTCGTTACAGGTAGTCAGTGGCCCGAAGTCTGACAACCAGTCTTACCAAGAGGTACCATATTACCCGGTACTAGCTGGATTGTGGAAGTCAAATAGGCAGTCGCTCCATGTAAAATACTGGTAATCAGCTGCATCCGTTTAGACTGGAAGCCGGTCCCAACATAGTTGGGAAAAGACAAGGCAGAACTCTCAAACACGATGTTTTTGTTATGAGATTAACGTTAGACACGATTTTAAAATATGAACTTTTTGAACTTGTTAAATGTAAAAGAAAATTGATCGTCAAGTTTTACCTATTATGACTACATTTATTCAAAAAACAGAGCACGTGGCCGAAGTACGAAATGTTAAAATGAACAATCGAAGATAGTAATTTTATAAACATCAAGATGCCAATTAAAAACATTAAAAACAAACATATCAGACTAAATAATAGTAAAAAAGCAATATGTCAATTATTCGAGTCTACAAAAGTTAAAGTTCAAGGTTTCAAAGTCGAAAACCTTGTGCATGTATTAAATGACTGATTAAAATCTTACTTTACAAAATCATCACAGTACGTGAAACGGTGTACCTGATGATACTAAAAACATCTTCCCAGCTTATGCACAATACCGGTTCGACCATGTCGCAAGGAGGAGGGACGACGCATAGACGGCACGTGTACGAACCCCAAGTACCCCTCCCGCGGAGCCAGCATGACGCCCCTGCCGAGACTCCTACAACCACAGTTTGGACCAGGTATGTGGGTCTTGGACATAGTACCCGCGGAAACAGTCACCTTTTTTCTTTTGGTAATTTCAGGTAATTCTATGCCAACCTCAGAGCTAAAATCGAAAGAATGTTGTGCCAACAACACGAAGGAGAAAAAGCGATAACGATGACGTCGTTGTATAAATACGAAACATATAAGCCTACCTATGTTTCGAATTCTTTGTTTTTTGATCAATTTAATTATTTCTGAAGTGTTTCTATCATATAAAATCAGCTCTCTGATAGACCGCCAACCAGATAGCACAAGTACTTTTAAAATGGCAAACCAACACGCCGTTCCAGCAAGATCCCTAACTCACAAAAACCTGATGGCGTTTGTGACGCTATCAGTAAATCATTCAACCTCACTGATATCGTTGCAGCGATTAGTGGCCTAAAGTGTGGTAAAGCGTCTGGAGTGGACGATATCTCAGTTGAGCTATTAAAGCTAGGCCCAGTTGCTGTGTCGTGTTTGCTCCAAGTTTACAACAATTGTCTGAAATCAGCTTCATCTCCCCGTCTCTGGAGAAAATCTAAGGTCATCGCAATTCCTAAGTCAGGTAAAGCAACAGACGATCCTAAAAACTTCCACCCTATCTCTGTACTATGCCATACATATAAATTATTCGAGAGAATGCTGCTGAACTGTCTTACGGGCTTCATTGACCCAAAATTGATTCCCAAGCAAGGTTTCAGACCCGTCAAGTCTTGCAGTAACCAGACTCTTAAAGTGGTTCAACATATTGAAGATGGTTTTGAGAGAGAAATGGCCACTGGTGCTGTATCCGTGGACCTATCAGCTGTTTACGATACAGTGAACCTCAAGCGGCTGTTGTGGAAGGTGGAGACTTTGATCAACGATCAGAATTTTGGCCGCGTACTCCGTGTACTTCTCTACAACCGCCGATTTCAGGTCCAACTTTTTTCCGAGATAATCGGAAAACGTCGTTAGAGAGTACAGAAAAACGGCCTACCCCAAAGTAGTGTCTTGGCTCCGGTCATATTCAACATCTAAACCAACGATCAACCATCCAGCCCGTTTACCTCCCCGCTTTCTTTATGCAGACGACCTTGTCCTTACCTCCCAAGCCGCCACCTTTGAGGATGTTGAGGTGTACTTATCAGACGCTCTTGGTGACTTAGCCACGTACTACCATGCTAACGCACTTGAGCCTAATCCGAGCAAAACGCAGTCGTGCAAATTCCATCTTCGCAAACCGCAAACTTAAAATCATTTGGAGTCGGGTGTCCATCGAGCACAGCAACTTCCCAAAATATCTCGGTGTTACTCTAGACAGGTCACTAACATTCAGCAAGAACTGCAACAACATCTAGCAGAAGGTGCACACTCGCAACAGTCTTTTACAGCGACTAGTGTCGTCAAGGCGGGGTGCTTCGCCTGACATCATGCGGACTACTGGGCTGGCGCTATCATTCTCTGCGGGTAAATTTGCGTGCCCTGTGTGAAGTCGCTCAGCCCATGCAAAGTTAGTGGATTCAGCTCTGAATGAAACGTGATTATTACTGGTTGCCTCAAACCGACCCCCCGTACAGATGTTGTATCCACTGGCAGCCATAGCGCCACCAGAAGTTCGCAGAGCCGTGGCAAGCTCCAGTGAACGAGTCAAAATGGTTTCCGACGCTAGACACCCTTTACACAACAACATCCTCGGGCTGCAAAGGCTGAAAAGCCGTAATAGGTTTTTAAAGTGTGGGTTCCTGGCTCGCTGGCGAATGCTCTAAGGAAAGACTGAAGCTGTGGTGAGAAAGTGTTTTCCTACTGTGACTGTTCCTAAATTACCCTAGGCTGATAAAATTTTCGTTTTTCCTAATTCATGGTAATATTAGTATGAAAGTCGGTTTCCCCGATGGGGAAAGGGACGCGCCCCGCCATCCGCACGCCCCTGTGAGGTTCGTCCCAAACTGGATGTCTCTCCACCAACATAAGAAATGAATCCCTTAACATGAAGAAGTCCAATGCCTCGTATCATCATAAGAACGAGGAAAGGATTGAAGGATATAATAAATCAGACTAGGGAATTCATAGTTATTGAAATATATTGAAAGTGGTTTCAAAAATGTAAAACATAACTGGGGAAGCCAAGTATATTTATATTGCAACCAATATAGTTCTCGTAAGTAACCCTTACGCTAACGTAATAGGTAATAGGTCAACCGTGACTCACACGATACCTTGCATCTACACCTGGAGCACTCAAAGCTACACTTCCATAAGTGACGTAAGCGGCTTTTCAGCGGCAATGCGTCGACATCATGCTCCTAGTGAACACTGTCCCTAGCAGCTCTTTCGAACTGGTGTACGTGACAAGGCGGCTTTTCAGCGGCAGAAAGTCAATCATCATGCTAATCAATAGACATGGTCCCTAACAGTCCTTAGACTGGTTATAAAATAGATGTGGTATCAAACCATTCCAATCCCTCCCCATGGAAAGTGCACTTTTCGTACAACTATCGTATATGCAAGACATGTGTTCATGTCAGCCTGACCGAATCATTTGTGTAAGATACAGCATAGATTATTCTAGAATCGCTATATGGTTGGTCATAATAAGGTTGAGAATCAAAACTCAAAAGCAATGGCTGGATTGTTAGTTAGAGCTAATGAATACATAATTCAAGAATTACCAGATATTAGAGTTGATAATCAGAACTCAAGAATCATTTTTCAATAGAGTTGGAGATCAACTCTATTGAAACCCTATAGACAGCCCCAAAAGCGCCCACCCTTCACCACTTCCTAGTGTTGGAGCTGGGGAGAAGAAGTGGCGCAACAAACTCCCCAGCAACACGTTTCTGTCTGATTAGTTTTAAGAACTTTGATAAAACCATCAGCCTAGGATAATTATTGTAATAAAGGACTCACCCAGCCGCTCACCAACAAACACACACATACATACTAGATTTGTCTAAACAAGGCTTTTAATTCAGCTATATTTAACTTATGCAATCACTATCGCACTATTGCGATAACCCACTTGGACATAGGCATCGCTATCTGCCGAGTCACCTTTTTTTTTTTTTTTTTTTTTTTTTTTTTTTTTTTTTTTTTTTTTTACGCTGGGAAAAAAATGCATTACGCATATCCTCCCGTCGGGGGACGGGAGGGGTATGTGGGACTCCCCGGGCGGAGCCGGTATACCCACTAAAACGACCCAGCGCATTCCCGCTTCGTCAGACTGGCGGGGGACTGGGAAACCGGCACAGCCTTTACTTCCAGTCCTCCGCCGACGATTGCCAGGCAGACCCCCTCACACCCTCACGGGTGTGGGGGGTCGGGAATGACCGACGAAGGTGACGGGTGCAATGCGGGCGAAGGCACCCCCGCGCCTGTCGCCCGCCCGTCACCATGAGGAGGGAGGGCACGGCGCCTTCTCCCCCTTCTTCGTCTGCGGAGCGGCGCAGCGAGAGGGTCGTCCTCCCGCGCGCGCTCCGCCTCCTCCTTTTGCGACATCACGTCCTCGCAAAAGGAGGCTACGGCAGACCAGGCCTCTTCACTCCCCAGCATGGCGTCGACCACGCCGGGAAGCGAGAGGTCCGGTCCGACCACCGCGGTCAGACCGCGGCGCAGCTCGGACCACGCCGGGCACACCTCGAGGGTGTGCTGCGCCGTGTCCTCTACCGCGCCGCAGTCGTGGCACGCCGGGGTCTCCTCCCTCCCGATCCGGTGCAGGTGCGATCCGAAACAGCCATGTCCGGATAACACCTGCACCAGACGGAAAGAGAGGAAACCGTGGGACCGCTCGAGCCAGCCCTTCAGGACCGGACCGAGCGCGTCCAACGTCCGGCGGCCAAAGGCGGCGCTGGCGAGGTCCTCCGTCCAATGGAGGACGATGGCGTCCTTCGCCTCTCGCCGCACCGCCTCCCGCTCTTCGCCCGTGGGGCGCTCCCCGAGCGCCTTTCGGCGCGCCGTCCACTCGTACACTCTGGCGAGCACCCACGCCTCCAGCTCCCAAGGAGGGGTGCCGGCCAGAGCGCACGCCGCCGAAAAGCCCACTGAGCGGTAGGCCCTCGCCACCCGCTGTGCAATAGCCCGCTGGGGCCTGCGGATGGCGGTAGCATTCTCCCTCCTATGGAGGGAGTCCGCCCAGATGGGAGCCCCGTAGAGGGCCATGCTCCGCAAAATGCCGGCATAGAGGCGCCGGCACTTTGCCTTTGGTCCCCCCAGGTTTGGGAGGAGCCATGAGAGGGCGTCCGCGGCCTTCAGCAGGCGCGTCGACAGCCCGCTGAAATGCGGGCCGAAGCGCCACCTGTCGTCCAGCACCAGTCCCAGATATTTCATCTGGGGCTGGACCCCTATACGGACGCCCTCCACGACGATGTGGGCGTCGGCAGGGCAGCGCTGCCGGGGACCGCGAAAGAACACGGCCTCCGTTTTGTGCAGCGCCACCCTCAATCCCAGGCGGCGGATCCTTTCTGCCACCAAGGACCCGCCAGCCGAGGCCAGAATGGCCGCGTCGGCAAAGTTCCTCCCCCGGGCAGTGAGCAGAGTATCATCCGCGTAGCAGATGACACTCGTGCCCGGGAGGAGGGCACCCCGCAGCAGCCAGTTGAACCCGATGTTCCACAAGGGGGGGCCTAGCACCGACCCCTGTGGAACACCGGACTCTGCGCCGTACCGCCTCACCGCGGCCGATTTGTCTACGAGGAGGACCTCTCGGCCCTCCAAGTAGTCGGCCAGGACGCTCCGCAGATATTGGGGCACTCCGTGATACCGGAGCGCCTCCAATATCGTCGAGTGGGGGACGGAGTTGAAGGCGTTGGCAATGTCGAATGACACCGCCAGCACTCCGTCCCCCGCCTCCACCGCCTCCTTCACCTGGCCCTTGAGTAGGGCCAGCGCGTCGATCGTCGAACGCCCACGACGGAACCCGAATTGGGCGTCCGACAGATCCGGCCCTACCCCCCGCAGGTGGCTGTCTAGCCTCCCGGCGACGATCCCCTCGAACAGTTTACCGACCTCATCGAGCAGAACGATGGGCCGGTATGCCGAGGGGGAGTCCACCGGGCGACCATCCTTTCGGAGCAGGCAAAGCTGCCCCTCCTTCCACAGTTTCGGGAACCTCCCAGCCGTAAAACACGCGCTGAAGAGGTCCCGAAACCTGTCCTCCATTTGGGTGGCGGCGATCGCCACCACCCGTGCGGGGACGCCGTCCGGTCCGGGGGCGGTCTTCTTCGCGCGGAGGCTCAGAACCCCCGCGTAGAATTCCGCCGCCGTGACCGGGGGCACCTCTGCCTCCGGCGGAGCCGCCCCTTGCGGGGGATCCATCGCTGGAGGGGTGAAGTCGGTCCTGCGCGGAAACAGGGACCGGACCACCCCATCCAGCAACGCTGGCTCGAGGGTCTCAGACAGTGGGGGACCATAGGGGCGGAGCTGGTTCCGCGCCGCCTTATATGGCCTCCCATAGGGATCTCTGTCGAGACCCTCCAGCATCTCGGACCTCGCCGAGTCTTGCGCAGCGCCCATCGCAGACTTGAGGGCCACCGTAGCCTCTCGGTAAGAGGCGTACAGGCGGTCCTCCTCTGCCCGGACTCGGTTTTGGGCGCTGCGCCGTCGGCTCCGCGCGTAGGCCCTTCTGGCCGCCACGCAGGTGGCCCGGAGCCCCGCCAGCTCCCCCGTCCACCAGTACACGGCGCGACGGGGAGGCGGACGGCGAGACCGAGGCATGCTGGAGTTGCACACCTCGGTCAAGGACCCCCGCAGCCGGACCGCTGCGGCGTCCACGTCCGGGACCTCCTCGACAGGGGGAGGCGACAGCCAGTCCTGGAGGAAGGCGGCCTCCTTGGCTGCCTCCCGGTCCAGGCGGGTGAGTGCCCACCGCGGGAAGGGAGATTGCCCAGCGCGGGCCGTCCCCCCTCCCCGCTGTGTGGAGATGTCGAACCGCACATAACGGTGGTCCGACAAGGTCTCCACCAGCTCCACCCGCCAGTTCACGACGCGGGCGGCAAGCGCGGGGGTGGCGAACGAGACGTCCACCACCGACCCGCCCTGTTGCCGCACACACGTGTGGACTGCCCCCCTGTTGAGGAGGGACACACCGCACGAGGCCGCCCAAAACTCGACGGCGCGTCCCCGGACGTTGCACCCGGCGACCGGGTTGCCCCAGGCCACCGACTTGGCGTTTAGGTCGCCCAACACCACGACCTGGCGTGGTGCCGCCCTCCCTACGACAGCAGTGAGGATCTCGAGGAAATCCTCAAAGTCCGAGAGAGGGCGGTTTGGGGAGAAATACACCCCCACCGTCGCTATCTCTCCCCACGCGGCGGCCACGTATCCCGGTCCCCTCTCTAAGAGCGAGAGGGGAGGGGAGTCTGTGGAAGACCGCGCCACCAACGCCACCAAGCCGTCCCGGTCGCCCAGCCAACGGCCAGGGACCGAGTAGGGTTCGGCGACCACCGCCAAGTCCACCAACCACTCAGCCATGGTCTGCATCAGCAGATCCTGGGCTGTCCTGCAGTGGTTGGTGTTCGCCTGAAGGATGCGATGTTCGACCGTGGCCATCAGTCGGACATCGCACCCTCCTCCGCAGCCGCCGCAGGAACGGCGGCATCAGCGGCAGCAGCAGGTGCAGGCCCGGTCGGCGCCTGCGCTTTGCCACGCTTAGGGGGGGGATTGCACTTCCTCCCCTTCATGACGTGGCCTGCCCGGCGGCCACTGGCGGCACACACCGCGCAGTGCGGCGTGGCGGCCTGGCAGGAGGCGGCTTTGTGGCCCTCCTTGCCGCAGCGGTAGCATGTGTCCGTCCTGTCAACCTTGGACGGACACAGGGGCCGGGTGTGGCCGATGCCGAAGCACCGGAAACACCGCAGAGGCTGCTCCTCGAGTGCCCGGACTGCGCCCGAGCTGAATCCGACTTGAAGCCGTCCTTTCGCAAGGACGGCTTTGGCAGCTGCGACCGGGCACTCGAGGCGGATGGTGCCCATTCCGCCGCGGCCGGGCCTTATGTCCCGGCCTTGAACCGCCGCGGCGCCACAGCCCCCTACCGCTGCGACCGCCGCCACCACCTCCTCCTTGGTGACGGAGTCATCCAACTCCGTCACCTCGATTTCCGCCGACTTGACCGGCCGGGCCACCTTGGCAGAGTCCGCGATGACCTCTTGCAGCTTGGCTGCAAAGAGGTCAGCGCGGGCGCTCCCCTCGGCCCCCGGGAACTCGAAAATTCGAGCCCCGGCCTGCGTCCGCCGGCACGACACACTGCCGATCCCCAGCTGAGTGGGATCGGCATTGCTGCGCGCCCGCACCAAGATCATAGGTCTCCCCTCGCCCCGCAGCCTCCGCGGTGAGCGTCACCACGACGGCTGCAGTTTTAGGGGGGACCAACTGCCCCTTTCCACCTTTCCCCTTCCCTTTCCCCTTGCCCTTGCCGGTCGTCTGCGACTGGCTGGGTGCAGGGGTGACGGGGACGGCAGGGACGGCAGGGACGGCCGCTGCCGACTTCCTCCCTTTACCCTTCCCCCCGCGGCCCACTTTCGTCCACTCGTTAGACGGAGTGGTCGCAGGGAGAAGGGCCACGTCTTCCACCTGGGTGGAGGAGGACGGCCCCGGCCGGCTTTGCCTCTTATCCGCCGCAAGCGGCGGCCGGAGGCTTTTTTCCGGCAGGAGCCGGTCCTCGATGCCTGCCAGGCAGGCTCTCGTGAAGGCCCTCTCCTCCATTACTACCTTGCGGATGATATCCTCAAGGTTGGAGGAGGGGCCCTCTCGTGCCGGGCTCGCCTTAGCCCGTGATGGCTGGGCCGAGGCAAGGCCCTCTGCCACAGGGCTCGCCTCGGCCTGTTGAGGCCGGGCCGTGGCTTCAGCCAGCTTCTGACGAAGCTGGTTGACCTCTGACTGCAGGCGATCCACCCTCGCCTGCAGTTGCCGCGTCTCGTCGCAGGCCGTCCGCTGGACGAGTTCAGCGACGACACCGCGCATGCTCGCGGCCCGACACTTCAGGGCCTTTTGGAAGGTGCCCTTCAGGTTGGAGGACTTAGAGGCGACCTCGACAATCTCCTCCTCGTCCTCCTCCGCCATCCTTTCCAGTTCCGCCAAAGAGTGGTCCGCGTACACAACCCGGGACGCACCGTACCCGGACTTGGCCCGGGCGACGTACGCACGCTTCTCTTTGGCGGCAACCCGCTCCTCCAGCTCTTGCTGGAGCTGCACCTTCCGTGCCAGGTCCAACTGTCGCTGGGCGTCCGCGAGCCCAACGACGTGGGTATCCGCGGCCGTCGCCGTCGGCTTTTTAGCCTTCGACAACGGCTTGGTCCCCGAAGCCGAAGAGCTCTCGGACCCACAACTCAGGAAGGCCCGCTTCCGCGACCGCGAGCCTCTCGCGTCCGACGCACCAACAAGCGAGTCGTTGTCGGACGACTCCGCCCCTCCGAAATAGCTAGCCGCAGACGGCGCGCGGCTAGGCTCTGACGCTGGTGCGTCGGGGTGGCCCTGAGAAGGGCCTTTGGGTTGGCCCTGAGAAGGGCCTTTGGGTTGGCCCTGAGAAGGGCCTTTTGATTTTAAAAACCGCCCGCGGGCGCACCGCGAGGGTGTACCAGGCATCGTAGTCGAAACAAGGCAATAAAAAGAGATTAAAATTCGCTACTAGATCACAGAGCACTTTGGCCAGTCCCAGTCTGCCACTCCGTTACGGTGGTCAGAACTGGGCTGTTTCCAGGGGACACGACGTGGACGTATGCTCTGTGGGGGGTCCCCCATCTGCCGAGTCACCTAACTTAACTTCATTATCTTATTTCGTCCGGACCCTATAGCGGTGTAAGACCGACTGCCTCGAGTCTCCTTCTTTCCTTTCAAACACTCTAAAAATACCACGCCTGCCTAACGCCCGTTTTTGCCATTGTTTTAAAGGTTCTCTTCGGTTCAGCCTCTAAACGTGGCTCCCAGATGTGCACTCGTATTGAGGAATGCACTTACAAACCGTATATGTTTTTATCGTTTCTCAAGAATTCATTGAAATATTAGTTTTGGCCTGTCAGCCGGCTTTTATCTCAAGTTTACTTCCCGTTTAATAGACAATTTATGCATTTACGAGTGGCTAATATTATTTTACAATTCTAAGAAGGGACGGAACGTTTTGTTATTAATTACAGTAACTTGTCAGGCTGTCAAGCCATAAAATAAAGGTTTAATATGCTTGTAAGTGTCCCGATACCGTGTGATGATGTTGAAATAAATATGGACTAAGATATTCGCTTAATAATTAGGAATACATGACAGGTAGTCACACTACCCAACCCTTTTGTGCCACTTGCTGATAATCTCCCACCTGGACACGAGTTGCCATGGCCAACCGGGAAGTCTCTAAATATATTCCGAACACAGGTCGGCCGAAGCAAGGAAAACCTGTTCAGGTGGAGATTCATAGATGACTCTGCCCTGGAGTGTAAATGTGGTGTTGCCCCACAAACGATGGGACACTTAATATTGTGTCCCGCCTGTCCTGTTGTTTGCACATCACAGGAGCTGATGGACGCTACTGAAAGTGCCAAACTCGTCGCCAAATTTTGAGCTGACTCAATTTGAATTGTCATCGACACGCTTAGAAGAAGAAGCTCTCTGATCCACTGCGAAATAATTAGCTCACTACAATAGTCACTTGTAAATCCTTTTAAACAGGCAACACCTTAAGGCCAGCTAAAGATGGGTCAGAGCTACCATCATCGCGGTTACTCCGCACCTCCCTGATTGCGGATGGATCTTTCACCAACCACGAGTTCTCTACGCTCGCTACCCATTTCCTGGTGGCTTCGGTGGCTGATAACGTGGATCTTCTATACATCAGTAAGTTTGATTGAAGCTGAAGTGGCAGTTTTATACAGATCTCTGACCTTAAAAAGTGGGCTATGACAGACTTTTCATTCTCAAGTCTCGTCAGATTTGGCTACCTTAGGGACAATTTTAAAGCACATCCGCACACGGCCATAGCGCAACGCATTTTAATACAAAATACTGCCCGCTTTTGGCTAACGATGGCTCATATAGAATGTATGAAAATGATGCAGGAGGATCTTTGTGAGGAATCTACATTAAAAATCTTACAAATACGATCACAGATAGATATGCTCAGGTCAGCGACTGCTGCTTGGGCAACACGCCTAACCGGGTAAACCCCATCTGCATCCCCATCCCCGTGCCTGGAGACGACCCTTATCTGCGCATCACCCAGATTAGATGCCTCAACCTGACCAGAGTCATCACTTACCAGGATCTTGGGTGTCTACCCAACTCTTTGCCCGCTGAAAGAGTAAGTGCCATTTTTTCAGGATCCTTAACCTCTGATACAGAATGAGTATTTATGGGTCAAAGGGAAACTTTTTTATAATCTCTACGTTTAGTCATCAGAATGCTGATAGCAGCACTGTAAGGTTGTCTACTTTACAATCAACCTTAAGTTATGCAGGCTGGTAGGACGGTGATAGGACTGGCCTCATTCGGCAAATCAAATTATTTAAATTTAAACGTAATGGCAGTTTAGTCTGCGGAATGATAAAGTGATGTCTGTTCTAAATACCACCAAATTATTTCCTTCCCAGTATTCCGTAGTAACTCCCCTGCTGGATCTTTCAACGGTTTACGGGAATTACGACGCCAGGAACAGAATGATCCGAGCTTTCCAAGGAGGAGAACTGGCGTTCAGGATGGAAGGTGATCGCGAAGTACCGCAGGGAAACAGCCCCTTTTGCGTCAACACACAACCTCCTGAAACCAGCTGCTATAACTATGGTACGCACGCCTGCTGGCTTTAGGTTTAGTAAGGTGACCTTATAGTTATCCCATTTTTCCTGTTACATGTTTAAATCACACGTAAAAAGATTTTAAGTCTTCTCTTTGAAAGTATTTTTTTTTTTTTTAGTATTCTTTAAGGCGTATTCCGAAAATGTATTGGTGATAAAGTTTGTACTAATACTTCTGAAAGCTATTGTGCTCAACTATACAGGCCATTATCACCCTTGAAATTGGATTATCGATATATATATCTATATACATATAATAAAATGGTAAAAATCCAAATCGATGTTCCGAAATGGCGCAAAAACTACTGCATGGATTCTATTCAAATTTTGCACAAATATTCCTTAAAGGCTTCTTCAAATGTTAGGCTATATATTATCACGCTTTTTGCTTAGGGGGATGATCAATATTACATTATGTCAGTATTCTTCAATTGTTTGTCGTTCCAAACATGTCGTGCATCAGAATGGCTATTTTAAACAAATGTCAACGGAGTATACAGCCTAGCAGTTTCATGATCGCTCTGTATACAACAGATCGCATGTTCGAATCCCCACAATGTGTTCACTTTTTGTGATTTGTTTGATATTTTTTTTGATTCTGTGACATTTCATTTTTTTTGGATTGACGTCTTTTACATTCCTTTTTTTCTTTTTTTTTCTTTTTTCTCAAAAAACTAATAGATAATTGGGAAGCAGAAGACATGCTGTGCCAACTCCAAATAAATTGGAATAAGGGATGATAAAGATGACGGTATCTCCAAAAAGTAGTTTAGCTAACAGAAGTCTGGTAAGTTAACAAGTTCATGCTGTGCTTGAGGTCATTTTCCATCCCTCATCCAGGTTTTTCCTCCTATGGCAACTATGTCGTCTGCCCATCTCGTCGCCGGCCGAACAACATTTCTTTTCCCAGCTCTTCAAAAAAAGGAGGAGGTTCTCAATTCGGTTGTTTTTTTTTTTAGTTTGTTACCTCATATCTTCGTCATTTATGAACCGATTAGAAAAATTCTTCTTTTATCTGAATGGATCTCCTTCCCGATTGGTTACATAGAAATTTCATCGAAATCGGTTCAGCAGTTTGGTTTTGAAATCAAAATAGCTGGAAAAAATATGTCATCCAAGTGAAAGAAATTGCGAAATTGATACTTGACAAGGATTTGTGTGTGATGCGATAACTAAAAAGGGTAAAATGTATCTATCAGGTAAAACGTGTATATCAGGTAGATGAGTCGATGCTTTATGTACACTTATCTGTTTTCTTATTAAAATAAGTACTTATTAAAAAAAAAAACTTATTTTATTACAAACACGATGGTATAACGTTGTATAAGTAAAATCGGTCAAACCTCACGGTTATCGCAATTCTAAATAGTCTTGACCTAACGGTATCAGGCAACCCATTCATTATATGTTTTTTCATGTACATTAAATATATTTTTCACTTGGTAACTTGGTAAGGTTGGTAGATGGGGGATAAGGCATTTATTCGGTAGCAGACAGGCTTTATTTACAATTGTGGAGATACCCCAGAGTGAAGAGGAATTACATCCGTATATACGATATACAAGAGCAACTGTTTCACACGCGGCACGTCTTAAACGTTTAAATGTGACTGCACTTGCATTTAACTTCAGAGCAAAATATTAATAATAGCCAACATGAATAATTGTGGTAAATAGTCGAAAAGATTGCTTCGACAGTATTTGTTACATCGATCTGCGTGATGCCTGCATCTACGCATCAATGTTTTTAGCCCGTTCATCAGAGTCCTTGAATAAGTACCTATCCGCTTCGGCAATCATGGTCTAATATTATTGCCCTGTTCTTCCTCTTCCTTCGTATCGATGGCATTATCGATGGTCTTATCAAATTATTAACAACCAGGGCTACGTTAATAGCGGCGTCAGTAGTATTTGACAATAAATTCTCTAAAACGCAGGTGTTGACTTTGACACTGACTTGATTCCCCCCAGAAATTGACTACGAGTTCCTTTAATACTTAAAACAAAGTTGTACTAACAGCGGGGTTACCATGATCACACATGGACAGCTGTCTAGCGCCATCTCTTTCCCACTCTCGGAATAGTCCTAAAACATTCCTCCACTAACTGATCATGGTAACCCACGAGGTTTTCTTTAAATTAACAGTAAGTCAGTTTATTAGTATATTAATTTTTGGAGAGGATGTTGGTAATGGCTATCTATTTTCCAGGCCACTAACAACTTAAAAGCCGACTAACTATTTGCTACTATAATAATAACTTGGCAGCGAAAAAAAATTGCTTGGCATTATTCGAAGTTGCATAAATTTTCTAGCCTAGGCAAGTAGCAGGACATAGGGCGCAGGGAGCTAAGAGCACCCCGACACGCATGGGTTAGGTTCCTTTAAACTCTGCAGACAGAAATAGGAGTCCCCATTACTTAAAATTATCCTTCGTTGTAGCTGCCAACCTAATATTTCTGATACCGGCTTAAAATATTTTTTAATCACAAATTCAGATTAATTTGTCGCCGCGCTGAATTCATGCCGTTAGTAATATACTACGACTTCACGTTCCCATGTGATGTTCCCTGATAATGCCAAAAGAATACGCGCACCCGTGAGCGATGCCGAGGGCACAGCTTGTCTATCTATAAACCATAGATCATATGATATGTATTTTTTTTTCTGATCTCAAAATCGAGTATCTATTGCTAAGTAAAATATGCACGGAGCAGTTTTCCAAGTTAGTTATGAAGTTCATTAAGTTTGTCAGCATTTGTTATGTGCCTGGCTGTGGGGCGGAGTGGAAGATTCCACCCAACTCTTCATACAATGCAACGCTTAGTACACGTGTGTAGCTTAGCGTTTGAATACTGTGAAGGTAGCCCTATTTTTGTCCTTACGTGTGATGCTACTTAAAAAAGAACAATGACTTCTAAAATTCTCACTTCACAGGTGATGACTTCCAAGGCAACCTCCTCTCAGGGATATTCCTAACAGTGATGTGGTTCTTCAGGGAGCACAACAGGATAGCCCGTCAGCTTGCCAAGCTGAACCCCTGCTGGGACGACGAGAAGCTGTTCCTAACCGCCAGGCAGATCAACATAGCGCAGTTCCAGTACATCTTCTATTATGAACTCATTGTGGAATTCCTCGGTAAAAAAATAAATCACGCAGAACCGCTTAGGTCCAATCCATTAGTCCTGGTCACAAAAAATTGGTTGGTTGGTTTTGTTTTTGACGTGAACTGCCTAATTATTATGCTTATATGAACAGTAATGAATCATATTTTTTTTCTCGGTTGTCAGCAATAAACTAAGTACGGATATGTTACTATTTCTATCTGGCAACAGTTGGATTGCCATGATCTGTTAGTGCAGAAATGTTTTAGGACTATTCCGAGAGTGGGAAAGTGACAGCGCTAGAGAGCTCTCTAGCGCATGGCGCTATACAGCTGTATGGCGCCATCTCTTACCCACTCTCGGAATAATACTCTGAATAACCCCCCTGTTCTCGCAGGTCGAAAGAACGCCCTAGCAGAAGGCATAATATACGAGACAGATGGTTACGTTAACGACTTCGACCATCGTTACGAGCCGGGCGTGTTCCGAGAGTATCTCATTGGCCTCCGATGGTTCCACAACTTCCAGCCCGGTGAGACGGAGTAAGTGGTCACAATTCTAACAGAACATGAAGTAAACCGTCTTTTCACAAGAGTCCTTATACTTCACCATCATTGCAACCCGGAATCACCATTGTATACGCGCATGAAGATTCAACTAAATAAGCCCTTTCCCTTTCAAACAATTTGAAAGGGAATACAGTGTTATTCCCTTTCTTCTTTCATATTTTCTCATACTTACGTCCACATTAGGTTACAGCATTTATACATATGAGCTAGCACGGTTATACGATGCCAAAATAACTAAATAAAATAAGTGCACATAACGCACACGCACGCATGCGCGTATATAACTAACCGCTTATCCTTGTATCAAGAGATTTGAATTTAAAAGACATTTTGAACGGTCGCAACACTCTACAGCGAACATAAATATTACTTGTGGAAAGCCTAAATAATTGACGGCGCTACTCACAATTCGAAATATGCTTGGCAGCTTTTTCCCGAACATTAATGCGTAATATATTTGATTTTTTGTCCCGGTTTGGCGGGATCATGCGGAACCGAACATGTTTGTAGCAACCCTATGAAGTTAATTATTGAAAAGACACAAGGTAGTTTAAGTTGTTTTCATCAGTCTGTACAGGGACGGCAGGTACATTGGCAGTAGACCCACGCCTGACGACGAGCTGAGGAGCGGCATCCTCGCCATCAACAACACTGAAGCTGACCTCACTGAGGGATGCCTCATCCAGCCCGCTGACAAGTTCGATTACGTCATGGCTCCTGATGTTAGTGGAGTAATATATATATAACTAGATCTACGCCTATTTGTGTCTATGAATGCGCCTTCTTTTGTTAAACCTACGTTGTCCCACTACGGAGCAAAGGTCTCCCCATATCCCTCTATATCTCTGACTATCACCTTGTCCGGCCAATTAAGCAAGAACGAGTCCAGATTGTCACGCTAGAGTTTCTTAGGCTTGCCTCAGTGGTGACAGGACGTCATCAGGCACCCAATGTGTGACGATCCTGGCCCAGTTGTCCTCATGCATCCTGTAGGTGTGACTCGTCCCATCCCACTTAGATTGCTGCTATCTTTTATCCCCATATATACCATATTTCATTATAACAAATAAAAAGCCTTATATTCCATACAAATTAAATTAAATTACAGTTACGTTTCATAGCGTAGGTTTAGTTTACGACATATTTAATTTACAAGCAGGCCTTCACCTGCGAAGGTGTCGTAGGTGAAAGCCTCCTCTAAATAAGTCCATCTCTCTATCTAGAGCTAGATGTAACCAGTGAGGGCCCATTTCATTATTACCTCTTCCTTTTTTTCTGGACAGCTAGCAGAGCGGTACTTTGGCAATGTGCAGCTGGTGAATGACCTTCCAGCTACTGACAATATGAGAGGCCGTGACGCTGGTCTACCTCCTTACAACCACTACCGAAAGATTTGCGGGATGAAGCCAGCTAAACGCTGGGAGGACTTCTACGATACTATTGATAAAGATGTAAGTGCATATGCCCAGTATTCATAATCTGGATCCGTACTTGATGGTGTTGTGTCTTAAGAATCAACAAAATAATTGAGAAAAACCATTATCGACTAACTAATGACCAGATAAAGGCCAAGGGATGTTTTGTGCTAATTTTAGCCGATCATAATTAAAATTAAAAAATATATATATGACGGGGGAGGGCAGTCTCCATCATCATTGGCACTCATCTTTGATCCTCTTAACCGTGGGCGTCAGTGGGTAGTGTTGGATGAAGAAAACAGACTTGTACACTCAATCAAGTAAGCTATAATTTCGATTAGATAATTAATTCACTTTAGGTAGGTAGACTCGTATAACTATGTAGGTACGTATCGCAGAACGCGCGATGGTTCAGTGATCCGCACGCGCCGCTTGCCAACCGAGAAGTGAAGTCTACACTCGCTGGCGTGCGCACCACCAACTCCATCGAGCGCCACCGGATGGCGCTGGCGTACCGGATACGACTCAATTGCGACACGGCCATCCTGCTTGCACACGTCCTCGTGTGTTAGTTACTCTGCAAAACAAATAATCCACGAGAGAATATTGTTCCACTCGGTCACTCCTGACCAAAGTCTAAAGTCACCAAGTCGTCGAAAATAAGGAAATTTAGAACTCTGTTTCATTAAAACCAAATCTTACTCTTTAATTAAATCAAACATGGTAAAATTGGGAATCGAAAATGCAACAATCACTACCCTAGGCCATGTACCATAGTCGTTCGAATCAACCTTTCCAAATGTATTGCAAAACAAACTGCCAATCTTACAGGAACATTCGAGTAAAACCTCTAACGCCACGGCTCTCCAGCCGACCAGCAATCGCATTGCTTTCACACATCCAGCGCATGGATCAAAACTACTGTACGCATATCCATCAAGTGGATCGCCCGTGTGCATCCTCCATTGACTACACACTACGGTCTCTTCAGACCCTGACCTCCGCCAGAGTTAAACGCGCATCGCGCACCCACGGACTACTTGAGTTGCTTCAAGAGACACCGATTTCTACCGGGCTACGACTACGTAATAACTACTGGTACGGTCGAACACAATACGGCCGATAGAATGCTTTACTCGACCTTCTACCACAACTTAATCAACATCAACATCGACTGGTACATGACCCGCTGGCATCTTCCTCAGCCTATCGTGTGCATATTTGTAGGTACGCTTAGAATTTAAAGATTTCAATGTATAACGATCACCATCCAAAATCTCTATCACTTTAAAAGGACCTTTAAATTTTGGATCCAACTTAGATTGATTTCGTTCTTCATTTTCTAATAACACAAAATCGCCAATCGCAAACTTTTGCCTTTGTTTTTTCAAATCGGGTCTTATCATATTCCGCACACCTCTCAATATTTTCTGACGCGCGCTCGCGCATTTCCTCTAAGTCTACATCGGTCTCTACATCGCTACACATCAACGATAATGGTCTCGCAACTTTTCCTATTAAAAGCTCCAGAGGTGAAGCTTTTGTAACTCGATTCATCGTACAATTTAAAGCAAGTTGAACATCACCTATAGAGTCCTGCCACGATTTGTTATCACTAGTCTCTATAGCAGTTAGCATCGATTTTAGGACACTCATGACGCGCTCTACCTGCCCATTAGCGCGAGACGAACCTGTCGCTATCAGATGCAAGTCGATATTCTTGCTCATGCAAAAATCGCGAAACTCTCTACTGGCGAAACAACGTCCTTGATCCGCTATTATGCGAGCCGGAGCACCAAAGAGCGCTACACTTTGAGTCACCGCATGAATACTACTCTTAGAGTCAATGTTTGACGTATGGTAGAGCAGCACGTACTTCGTAAACGCATCGATTAACACGAAAATATATTCCTTCTTATCGTTCTTCCCGCTAAGCTTTCCCGTTGCATCTATATGAACCGTGTGCCACGGGCTCGTTACCTTAGGTATCGGGTGCAATTCGGCTTGGACTTTACCGGAATGAGACTTCGCAACTTTGCACGTAACGCAGCTATCTACGAATTTTCTAACGTACTGAGAAATTCCGGGGAACCAATAATAATCGAAAAGCTTTTCAGTCGTCTTTTCAGCACCGAGGTGAACGATAGAGTCGTGAAAATTATTGACTACCGACCATCGGAGAACACGAGGTAAATACGGTAAGCATTTAGACCTACCGTTGCGTTGGATCTTACGGTGAAGGACGCCTGAACGTAGTACATAAGTCTTGGCTAATTGCTCATCCAGTTGATTCTCTTCTAAATCGCTTATGATTTTAGAAACCTCAACATCGCGTTGTTGTTCGGCTTGAAGCCAATTGGGTGAGAGTTCAGTAACGTCTATGCGTTTTGGGCTCACACGGGACTCTATTGATTTTGAATCAAGTGATAGAGGGTTTCGTGAAAAGAAATCTACATGCGACATACGTTTCCCCTCCCTATAAGTTACGTCAAAATCGAAAGACTGCAGAAAAGCCCACCATCTATGCGCCCGGGGAGTCAGTTCCTGCTTCGTTTGGGAAGATTTCAATGAGTTGCAGTCCGTAACGACGGTAAACTTTCTGCCATGAATATATTGCCTAAAGTGTTTGATAGAGTTCACAACTGCGAGGGTTTCAAGGTCGTAAGAATGATATTTACTCTCCGCAGGAGATGTTCTCTTACTGAAGTACGCTACCACACAACGCTTACCATCAGTCTTGGCTTGGAACAAAATTGCTCCATAACCTAAACTACTTGCGTCTGTGTGCAGCTCTACCGGGAGCTCTGGGTCATAGATCGTCAATACCGGATCACTCGTCAAGGTAGATATTACTTTTTGGCGAATGTCTTCGTGCTCTGGTTTCCATGTCAATTCGCTTTTCAGTGAAGTCAGTCGGTACAAAGGGGCCATTATTCTAGAGAAATCTTGCACAAATTGGCGAAAATATGAGGCTAGTCCTATAAACTGCCGTAGTTGGGTCACCGTTTCAGGAGGTGGGAGAGCCGTTAAGGCCTCTACTTTTTTAGGATTGGGTCTGACCTGACCAGACTCTACCTCAAATCCCAAGAACTCTACCTTCGTCTTGAGGAAGGAGCATTTCCTAAGGTTCAAAGAGAAGCCAGCTTTAGTCAGAACTTCTAACACAGTGTGAAGTCTTTGTAAACCTGACTCTACATCGGGAGATATGATCAAAATGTCATCGACGTACACGATCACGTAGTCATGAGCAAGGTCACCTAAAGCATTCATGATGGCTCTTTGAAAAACCGAGATGGCATTTTTTAGGCCAAAGGGCATAGTCAAAAATTCATATTGACCTTCAGGTGTTATGAATGCTGTGCTCTCAATCGACTCTACACTCACAGGTATTAAATGAAAACCGCTAGCGCAGTCTAATTTTGAAAAATAATTGGCACCATGGAGACGCGCGATTTGATCGGAAATTAGAGGAAGCGGGTAACGATCGGAGGCAGTATTACTATTAAGCTCGCGGTAGTCTATACACATGCGGTCAGAACCATCTTGCTTCTTTACTAGCAGAGCTGGGCTTGCAAATGGAGAGCAGCTAGGTCTGATAATATTCGCTTCTAAGAGTTCTTTCACACGGTCACGCACAACGCTACGTTCGTCCGCCGACATCCTATACGGTCGCCGCTGCACCGTGCGATTCGGATCAATCAACTTAATTTTAAGCTGGCCTGTATTTACTCGCGTCGTAGGCAAACCGGTAATGAAAAATTCGAAAAACTCACTAAGCATTTGCAAAAGCCTAGACTTGTCATTGCCAGTTACATCCGTCACGATAACAGTTAAATCCGATTGAAACGCGTTATCACTATTATGCCGCATCGAATTTACACTAAGGACTTTTGTTAACGAAAGCTCCGTTGCTGTCATGTTTACAGCAAAACCCTGATTTAAAATCTCGCGACCTAACATGACGTCACTTTGCAAATAGTTGTCGGGTAAAACATGCAATAAAATTTCGAGAGGGTGATCGTTAATCACTACACAACATAAAATTTGTTCTGTACTGAATACTCGCGTTTGACCTATACCAGTCATGGTAACAACATTACTAACACGTTTACCATTAAATTTCGATGCAAAACTTTCTTTTACCAACGAGCATTCAGCACCAGAATCATAAGTAAAGCGTAACAATTCACCTTTATGTTGTAATGTGCCCGATGGGGGTTGTACGACGCAGACATCGACGCGCCGCGCCCCGCCGTCGACTGGTCCGCTGCCGCCGCTGCCGCCGCCGCTCGTACACCGGACGGCTATGTGACCTGGCTTGCCACATTTGAAGCACACCAAGGGCTTCGATGCCGGCTGCTGCGCCACTTGACTCGACGATGATGTAGGTGTAGGTCTTCGCGTCGTGTCCATCGGCTTGCTTCTGCACTCAATTCGCTTATGACCGGTTTTTCCACAATTGAAGCATTTAATTGAGGTGATTTTTGTTCGCTTGACATCGATTGTATTCGATGATTCACCGGTGATGTTTATCTTGCGCTTCAGATACGAAAACGCGTTCAGTTCTTGCTGTAATTTGTCCCTTGATCTAATACTTGTAGTGAACGCCATACGTTGAAGTCGCGGGTCAAACTGTGATATGTGAGCAAGTACTGTTGCTACGGCGATTTCTTCTTTGTTTACATCTTTCCAACGATTAGTCAGCGAAGTAATTAAACGACTTGCGAACGCGGGTAATGTTTCATTATCACTTGGTTTTTCGCCGTTCATTTTAATGAGGGTACCCGCCAAAGTCTCGGTCGAAATAAATCGTGTTGTAAAAAGTACCTTAAATTCGTTCCACGTCATTCCTTCGTAGGCTATTTGAGATAGCCATGTTGATGCTTCACCTTTTAGCGCCTTGCTGACCGCCAGAACAAGTCGACCGCCGCTTGGTGGATTTTCAGAAAAACACAAATCTGCTGTCGCGCACCATGATCTTGCGTCGGTACCGTGTTTGTCAGGATCGAATGCAGGTAGTTCTTCACAATAAGCTGGTTTCGGTGATAGCAGCGCCTCAATTAACGCTTGCATGTTCTTGTTTTGTTGTTCGAACATGGCAGTCCAGACGTTTGTTTCTTTGTTCTTATCCAACACGGATCCCAATTCTGATGACGGGGGAGGGCAGTCTCCATCATCATTGGCACTCATCTTTGATCCTCTTAACCGTGGGCGTCAGTGGGTAGTGTTGGATGAAGAAAACAGACTTGTACACTCAATCAAGTAAGCTATAATTTCGATTAGATAATTAATTCACTTTAGGTAGGTAGACTCGTATAACTATGTAGGTACGTATCGCAGAACGCGCGATGGTTCAGTGATCCGCACGCGCCGCTTGCCAACCGAGAAGTGAAGTCTACACTCGCTGGCGTGCGCACCACCAACTCCATCGAGCGCCACCGGATGGCGCTGGCGTACCGGATACGACTCAATTGCGACATATATATTATAATGAATAATTTGAAATGCCGTTGGGAAATTGATTGCGTCGTTTGATCAGCAACGTGCGGCTCTGTGCCGAAAATTAAATCTAACAGGTTTCACTAATATGATGCTAAATCTCTTCCAGAAAGTAGAAACCCTGCGCCGCATCTATGACGATGTAGACGACGTGGAAGTCATACTAGCCATCTACGTAGAACGGCTCCTGCCGGGGACATACGTTACCCCCACGCTGTACTGCATCGTCACACAGAACCTGCTGCTGTGGAGGCGTTCCGACCAGTTCTTTTTTGAACATGGAGACTTCCCAGCTGCTTTGACGATTCGTAAGTACTTGAAACAGTTTTTTTTAACGCAGTGCACTGGGTTTTGGAGTTCAGATAGCTGCATCCGGTTAGGCTGGAAGCCGACCGCAACATAGTTGGGAAAAGGCTAGGCAGATGATGAACATTGTTCATTAAACTTTGGTAGTTTGATCCCATCACTATTATACTTACCAAACATCTTGCGGGACACTAAATTAGACACAAGGTCAAATGTTGATTTTCAACGTCAGCACTAAGCCAAGCGTTGGAAATACGACAGGGAGTTTTTTTTATTTAGGCATTTATTTATGAATTGCCTAGGTGTCGTGAAAGTGAAATAGGTAGCCCGAATATGTAGTTGGCAATCATGAAGTTGTTTTGTCATATTTCAGCTCAATTGAACGAAGTACGGAAGACAAGCATAGCGCGTGTGCTGTGTGATAGCGGAGATAACATCAAACAGATACAACCCGCAGCGTTCTTCAGGAGAGGACATTGGTAAGGATTCACTTTGAATCTTAGCAGTCTTTGATTTTAGTTTCTTTAGACATACTGCCCGTAGCAATGGTAGCCCGGTGGAAACGGAGACCTATACATTGAAAATCGGGGCTTTCAAGATATAGTTTTTATGTTCAAACCGAGACAGGCATTTTACTTATTTCATCACACCTTCTTTCAAAATGGTGAACTGGACCCGCGTGATGGATTACGGACCACTTGGGGTCATAGATAGGAGGCTAATTTCCCAGCAGTGGGAACACTATAAGCTAATTGAGTACAAACTGACATTTTCATCGAAATCTCAGTATTGTAAGGTTAAAAGTCTTGTGACTCGTGAAGGTTTGATGTCTTTGTCTTTTTAAAGAATTCAATAGTACAAAAATACACACAACAGATTAAACAAAATCGTTACGCATGGAGGAAAAAATAAAAGTAGCCATCTCTAAACATTACGCAGGCAACTAATATACAGTCGATCGGACATAAAATATTTACTTTAGCGTACGTGCGTTAGATACCGAAACCCGCAGATACCGGCCGTTTAAACATATTGCCTTCACCTACCCCATTTATTTACGGGTTATATGTGCCGGCTGATCAATCTATCAAGCGGTTGGAAAAACTTGAGGCTCATGGATTGGCTCAATAAGTTTCTAGAGTAGGCTAAAATTTGGGCAGGCAAGGATGTTTAAAGTTTAACCTTAGGTAGTGCCTTATTATATACACTGACTGTAGCATAATCAGCACATAATGTTCCCACAGTTGGGAAGTAGGCTGCCTCTCTGTGACAATGAGTGAGCAGCATAATGTATCACGCGGGCCCAGTGCGGGTTGGTGGATACATATACATAAACATCCCGCTTGTAAACCCCGAAGGGTAAGGCAGGGGTGTACCTAATAGTACACTCACATTTTGCCAGTTATGTTTTAAGCCCCATGTAATAAGGGGCGAGCCTATTGCCATCAAAAGGTCACAAATCCAGACTCGGATTGATCTTCAAGGTTAAGCTGTGATTGGCTAGGTCGGTCAGTGGATGGATGACCGTCTACCACATACCGAATTTACCCCATGCCGTCCACTCACTTACCTTACTGTCATCTCGCTCCCACTCGTAAATTTGGTGCCTTATTGACCTGCTTAAGCAAAAAACGGTGTACCGCACCAGCACCTAGACTCCACAATGTCGCAGACATTGTGGAGTCTAGGTACTGGGGCAGGGCTTTGTTCAAATGACCATAACCCGTAAAATAATCGGTGTTGAGTCAATATTTAGATATCATTTTGTAGGTTCTCTCAAAAACTCCTAATTAAACTTTAAAACATAAACAACATTCCGGGGATAATTTTATTTAGAACTAGAGTAGAAAAAGTAAAAAAACAAAATAAGAAACTTTTGAGTAAAAGTTCGCAATTTCTACTATTTTTAGGCTCTTTGTGCTTATTTTTCAGGAAAAATTATTTAATGATCTATAGCCTCGGAGTCTACCTTTGCAATTAAATCATTTGCACGTCTCTAAGTCTCTTAGATTCAAAGATATTAGAATTTCATTGAACTTACTCTAGATCAGCCGAATAATAAAACAAGATGGCTGCTATTCGCGGGCTGTCGGGTTAGGAGTATTTATATACATGTATTTGTCGATAGAAATGAGTGTATAATATACCCTTAAAGTATCGCTGACCGTTAACCAAACACACTGTTTATAAGATTCAACATTCTTTATTTACATATTTTTTCATTTGCATTATGATTATTAGGTTGTAGGACTTCGTTTTTTTCACAATGTTTTCCTTTAAAGATCCTGTGGTAATGAACTAATTCACACCAAGTGCTTGCGTGAGATCGATCCTACGACCCCACATGCGTAATTCGTGGCCGTACCTGATATTACATGCGACATTTTTTGTAGAAAATAACTATTTTAAAACCTGCATCTTGTAATGCAATCCTAAGTTCGTCCTTTCGTCCAACTGAGTCTACAAAGTAGAAAACTTTCATTATGAGCTTCAAATTAGATTATTTAATTTTCAGGAACTACCCGGTGCCTTGTGAAAAGATTCCTGGAATAAACTTTAACAAATGGACAGATCACTGGTGCCCCAAAGACGAGAAAAAGTGATTAATTTATAAATGAATGATACATGAATGATACATGAATTGGTGTGTTATTTTATTTATTTGTACTTGTTAGACGGGATATTTGTATGCATGCATCCGGTTAGAAATTCGTATCAAGAAATATCCAATAATTTTTTTGCAAGACAAGGTCATTTAAAGGTGATCGACTGGATAGCATTGAGTATATTATGTCATATTTATTAAAAATCTGACGTACAATTTAGTCATTCCTAATACCTACTCGACACATGTGCATCCGTCTACTGATTGATAGGCCTAACGTAATTCCTCAATTGCTCAATTTGAGCCACAATGCTACTTTTCTCTATTTCTCAGACATCTATTTAATCATAGTCCTTGAAAAATGTACTATCATTAAATTAGCTTTTGACAGTCCAACGTCGTTATCGCTGATAAAATTACACTTTTTCTAGGCCCTCAGAATATCTATTGCGACATTCTACCTCCCAAATAATACATATTACTTTTTAATATTTCCCCGCCATTGCCTTATCTCAAAACATGCACTATCATGACAGGCATCTATAAAAAGCACTTGCATCAGACCACACCTGTGACCTTCAACTTATTCAATAGCCCATCTGTTGGCGAGGACTACCTGATTTCCGGTTCCTTGTCGAAACCATACATTTGAGTACATTAGAATCCAAAACAAAAACCAGATTACAAACGCAGTCTTTGAATCTAGTTTTGTATTTTTTTTATGTGCTATAGATATTATTTTATTATCAGACGAATATAAACGCGAGCGTGCTTTAAATAAAATCATTTAGTCGAAAGCATTAAGGAAAACCAGATAACATGAAACACTCGTGTGCGGTACTAGTTTGTGTTCTAGTGTTAGATCTAGTGAACTGTCAGTACTTTAGGTACCCCAGTGGTGTAGAAGTGTGGGTACAGAGAGTGAAAGTCATAGAAGTGAATGAATACGGGGAAGAGGTTCAACCTCTTTTTCCTACCCATCGTGATCAAGAAAACCTACTAACTACAGATACAAGACTACAAACGACACTGCCAAGGAATCATGCCAACGATGATGCAAGCAAAACTCTAGCTCACGACAAGGTCGAACCGCTAGGTAAATTTCATATGAACTCTGTAAAATCCCCAGCCATAGATGTCAGATTTGGGGAACAAACTGTTATAGGTACCGAGTGAAAGAAAGCGAAAACAACAAGTGTAGGAGCTAGATGAATAAGTGCCTGAAGATCCCAAAAGTTCTTCTCCGCAAACAGTGGTAATAGATACGGGATTTATAGCAGCTGTAAAGTGTTCCAAAGGACTTAATAGAGTCTGTGTTAGTAATGATTAAAATAATAACACCAATATTACTTGTTTTCTTTCCGCATAACTATAAACAAAACTATTAAAACACAAAAACTCAATCCCTCATAAGCTTTTTAGTGCATTTGTTTAATGTGTAAGGTCAAATATTGAGACCGTGTAGCGGTTACAAATTGGTAGGTAAATAAATGTTTTGATTCATATTCAAATACCATCATTGTAGTTTGACCTTGATAGTCCCAGATGATAGTATTAACATTAATAAACTTCCCAAACAAGGCGTGACTTATTTAAATTTTATAGAATACAAGGAAAAGTCACAAGACAAATAAAAATCAAATTCATGTGCAACAATCTACTCCTACATACTCGTAGTATCGTCTAACAAAAAAAAACTTACTTAAAAAACTTGTATGAGCGCGGTCCATTAGTAGAGAAGTATATAATCCAGCATTCATAAGCAAATATCTCATTAGACGCACGAAGACGCCGACATGCAATACTTGACTGCAATACTAGCATGTGTGCTAGTGATAGATATAACGCATTCTTACTATATAACGTACCCCGACGGTGTCAAAGTGTGGATAGACAACGTGCAGGGGACGGAACTGGAGGGTGACGCAGCAGGACTTCAACTTCCGGCGGTATCTAATGATCATTCCAGGAAAGAATTGCCAACGAGTCACGATGAAGGACCACCATTCTTAAAACCGTTGGACCTGGAGAAACTAAAAGCAGAGGGACCACCTAAGGGTGGCTATGGGTACTTTAAAGCTGATTTTTGTACGGGTGACGCTACAAGAGTTGGTGATTCTTGTGTTCCCAATGTTTAAATAAATGAAATTGGCTATGTTGTAGTTTTATTGAACGATTTGCCTACTGCAGAATTGACAACGTCAATCTCGTTAAAATAACTGTTTTTTTGCCATGCGGCTACTGTTAGGTTGTTGCTGCCAGCGGTAAACAATTATGAAAAGACTGTTACATGGCCACCGTAGAAAATAAAAAAAAAACTAAATTATGGACAGCAAAAAAAAATTCCATGCAATAGAGAAATGTGTTTAAAAAAACTTGCCCCACTCGAGGACTATCTCCTATGTCGTGGGTGCATTTACAAACATTTAAACTCACATACACAAACAGCTATATTAATATTTGTTCCGTGCGGAATCGAACCCGCGACACGCCGCTTATCGTGCCGTCATTATGAATGTATATTCCTTTTTAAAGTAGAGATACTTACGAGCTGTCATGTTACGCATGCTGATTACGAGTATAATGATGCAACATCAACATCACGAGTCACGACAAATATACGAGTTCACAGGCACTTTTGTATTAACTAGCCCAGCAAGTTCGGAGTTGTTAGAAAGATAGACTAATTATAATAATCAGCATACAATTTTCAAAGTCAAAGTCAAAATTATTTATTTGCGTTAAATGTGGTACAAAAGATGGTAAATATAAGATGTAGTGCAGTGACACATTTCGCCATAAAAATAGCATGCAAATATTAATAAACACTCACATTAAATTAGGTAGGTAACCAAATAAATACAGACATTAAATTAGGTACCTGAGTAACCAAATAAATACAAACGTAAAATTAGGTACCTGGGTAACCAAATAAAACACATTACATTACGTAGGTAAACAAATAAACACAAACATTAAATTAGGTAGGTAACCAAATAAACACAAACATTAGATTAGGTAGGAACTAAATAAAGTAGGATATTTTAAGTTTAATAAACACAACACAAAACAGAATTTTGCTGCTAAACACTACAAACAAATTTTAACATAGTAAAGTATTTTTAACATACAACAAATTTTTGTATAGTAAAACATTATTAAATAACACAACATCATAATTATAATGTAAGTAGGTTATTATCTACAATGAATGCCGGTAACGGTATGATTGACAATTAGATTGTTTGAGAAATTCCGCTATGGAATAAAAGCTCTGAGAAATAAGCCATTTTTTCAGAACTATGCAGAATTTTCTGTACGGGAGATCAGTAATAGAGTTTGGAAGAGAGTTAAAAATAAGTGGAGCCATATACACACAGTTACGTCTGAATAATTCAATCCTAGGTAGATACTGTGTAACTGTACGTTTATTAAATTCAAAAAGTGAAGAGTTCGTTTTGACAAATTTAGCGATTTCATATATTATATATAAATTGCAATTTCCCATCGCAGGGACACAGGCCTCCTCTCTTTGAGAGGGACTCACTTCTTTGAGGGGTGGGCTATACTCTACCACGCAGGCCCAGTGCGTGTTGGTAGATGTCAGGTGAGCAGTGGAGATTAAAACCCACCACCGCCGCCACCACCGCTCTTAATTGCCGGCCGCTGTATTATAATATTTTTATAAAGACTGGTTAATTTTGCTATTGTTGCCGTGACCTTAACAATCGCACATAACGCTGTATTATACCGGTTCTGCAAGTGATGATGCATGGAATCATGAATGCAGCGGCCGTCTGTACTACTATACCATACTTGACTGTCTGAGTAACGCGTTACTAATTTTGATTTAACATATTCATTTAAGTCTAGTTTCTTAATTATAATAAAAAAACAACCTTGTATGTGTGCGGTCCATCGATATAAAAGCAAAAAGATGCAGCATTCATCACCACACATCTAACAGTGAGAAAGCAGGCAACATGAAATACTTGACTGTAGTATTAGTTTGTGTTGTAGTGCTGGATATAACGCATTCTTACTATACAACGTATCCCAGCGGTGTACAAGTTTCAACACAGAAAGTGAACGTGATAGAAGTGAATGAATACGGTGATGAGATTCAACGCCTGTTTCCTACTTATAGACATTATGGATTACCAGCTGTAGATGTTAGACAACAATCGACACTGCCGAGGAA
This sequence comes from Standfussiana lucernea, assembly GCA_964057025.1. NCBI lineage: Eukaryota > Metazoa > Arthropoda > Insecta > Lepidoptera > Noctuidae > Standfussiana > Standfussiana lucernea. Next base: position 18,746,957 of record OZ059785.1, on the reverse strand, counting down.
CTATGGCACAAGAGTACAGGTGTGGGTACACAAGGTACATGTTACAGAAGTGACTGATGGACTAAGAGAACCTTTTGATGGTTTTCCGCAAGTGCCACACAGTTCTGCCGACGGCGGCGGTATCTCAGGAGGATTCTCGGGAGTCTATTGTCCAAATGGAACTAGAATCAATAATGTATGTGTTGACAACGATTAAAACAATAACACTTATATAATAATATTAGTTGTTTCATTTCAATAATTTGTTGGTAATTTAAATAATAATTCATTTCTGTAAAGTGTAAAGTCGAACAATGAACTACACTGTTAAAAAATAATTAAAAACCGGTAGATGGTTTTTTTTCATATTGTTATACTAATCATTGTAGTTTTGACCTTGACAATCTCAGACGATATCTTAAACTGAAGTGCTAATGTATGATTTAATAACACTGCGGCTGTATGTAAAACTAAGTTAACAAAAATAAACTTACCAAAAAGACGTGACTAATTCTTCTTCTGCTTAGCGTGTCGATGGCAATCTAAATTGTGTCAACCCAGAATTAAGCCACTAGTTTGGCGCCTTCAGTAGCGTCCATCAGTTCCTTTAGTGAACAAGCATCAGGACGATATTAAGTGCCCCATCGTTTGCGGAACAGCACCACATTTACAGTCCAGGGCAGAGTCATTAATTAATCTCCACCTGAGCAGGTTTTCCTTGCTGCGACCAACCTGGGTCCGGAGTCTATTTAAAGACTTCCGGGTCAGCCATGGCAATTCATGTCCAGGTGGGAGATTTTCAGCAGGTGGAACGAATGGGTCGGGTAAGGATGCACTACCTCGCCACAGCTTTAGTATTTCCGTAGACCGGTTTAGTATTTCCATAGTGGGGTGACATACTTCATAAAACCGTTTCGGCTTTTCAGCCTTTGCGACACAAGAGTATGTAGGTGTAAAGGGTGTCGTGTGTCTGAAACCATTTTGGCTCTTTCGCTAGAGCTTGCCACTGTTCTGCGGACTTCTGGTGGCGCTATCCCTGCCAGTGGGTACAGCATCTGTACCGGGGTCGGTTTAAGACAACCAGTGATGATCGCCACGGTTCATTCAGAGCTGTATCCACTAACTTTGCATGGGCTGAACGGCTCCACATGGGGCACGCAAATTCGCCAGCTGAAAAAGATAGCGCCAGCGCAGTAGTATGCAAGACATGAAGCGAAGCACTCCACCTTGAAGAGACTAGAATATTGACTTATTTAAATTAAAAATGTCATAGGATACAAAGAAAAGTCATAAATGTTGTAGTTAGCGATCTAACGCATTCTTACAATATAAGGGCTCATTCACGCGGCTTCCGTCATTGACGATTCGACATAAAACATGATACGTCATGACAGATGGACGTCATGACACATTGCATACGGAATCGTGTTTTATTACGATTCGGCAAAATAATAGAACAGGTGTTCACATTAGTTTCGTGATTTCTCGGGTGCGAGCGTGTTAGAAAGTGGATGTAAACTACATGTATATGTATTGATATCTATTTAATTAATAAGCTTTGAGTGTCAGAATGGTAACTTATTATTTACTATGTCTGAAAGTGTCTCTAAAAAGGTATGTAGGGTAAAGGTATTTTATAAAGAAAACCACAGAAAGACAAGACTATTCATTTATAATTATCAAACTACGTCCATTCGCAAACCTAGGTCTTCGTGGAGAAGAATGGACAAGAAACTCCACGGTTACATCTTAAAAAGTATAATGCCAGGACAATCTATATTGTCCTGGACCATTTCTCAAGTTATAGCAGTTTATAGGTGTGGATAAACAATAAGCAATATAAGTCATATTACAACATATTTCTAGCACATAGCTATCAGTAATATTCATAGTATAATATCAAATTACCATCATAATAACATTAAATTACATAATTCATAATTATAATATAAATATACATCATCATCAACAATAATCAGAACAATATCATACCTTAGATGTTAACGCCTTGAAAGTCGAAGAGCAACTGCCTGTTCTACTATGGCACCGCTCTTTTATACCCGTTAACAAACAAGTATGATTCACAAGTGACCGTTGAGTCAAATCAGTGTTTGACTTATAGTAAAATAAGTTTGTTATAAAAATCATTTAGTAAATTAACAATAGATATTAATTACATTTATAGGTATATCAATGTATTTATTTTTAAACACAATAATTACATATATATATCACGGCCATACTGACAAGTACTTCGCTCTCGAAGTACATTAAATACCCTTTTTCTACAATTGTATTTTACTTTTTGTTTTGCCAAATGCCTAGGACGTGTCAAGTCCCCTCCACCCGCTGCTAGTGGGATAGACTTGCACCAAGCAAATGACCGACCAGCGGAAACAAATTTTATTACTTTTTGTTTTGCCAAATGCCTAGACGTGTCAAGTCCCCTCCACCCGCTGCTAGTGGGATAGACTTGCACCAAGCAAATGACCGACCAGCGGAAACAAATTTTATCGGTTACCTCGTCATGCAAGTCCCATTCACCCGCTGCTGGTGAGATAGACAAGCACCAAGTAAACGATCGCCCAGCGGATTTTTAGGGTCAGAGAATCGGTTAGAAATTTAGCTAGCTTCTATCGAAACAAGGCGGTAAAATAACCCTACATATTAAGGGTTTAGAATTGCTACAGGAAAATCTTAAGTCATTTCTTAAAACATTAACTACATCCTTGCAAAATGAAGTAACCAGATAATATTTCTACATTATTTTGTAGACATACAATGCTCTTATATTTGAGCCAATTACCTAGACACGCCGATTACATTCACCCGCTACCGGTGAGATCAATCGACGCCAAGCAAAGGCCTAGTAGCGAAAATTCAGTCAATTACTTAGACACTCCAATCACATTCACCCGTTACTGGTGAGATTAATTGACGCCAAGTAAAAGCCTAGTAGCATATTGAGCCATTGTAACATTGTTTACATACATTTTGCAAGAATTCTTTTTTTTTTCTTTTGATTTTTTATCAGTTTATAAGTTGGTAAACAGTATTTCACTTTGATCCCTTTATTTGACTTTAGTCTTTGACTTTGTCGTTGGCTTTGGCTTTGTCTTTAGCTTTGCCCTTGGCTTTTGACTTAGCTTTTTGACTTAGCTTTTTGACTTAGCTTTTTGACTTAGCTTTTTGACTTAGCTTTTTGACTTAGCTTTTTGACTTAGCTTTTTGACTTAGCTTTTTGACTTAGCTTTTTGACTTAGCTTTTTGACTTAGCTTTTTGACTTAGCTTTTTGACTTAGCTTTTTGACTTAGCTTTTTGACTTAGCTTTTTGACTTAGCTTTTTGACTTAGCTTTTTGACTTAGCTTTTTGACTTAGCTTTTTGACTTAGCTTTTTGACTTAGCTTTGGTTTCAACTTTTACCTAAAAAATGTACCTAGATCGTACCAATAGTACCTATATTTAACCATTGAATCATTCAAAATTTAATTTACATCGTTCGGCCAATCTGACAATATCATTGCAATAAGCCAGTCGACACTTTAAAAATTTATTACCATATTTTCAAGTCTTTTGTATTCCGCGAACACGCTGTTTTTATTTTTATGTAAGTTTTAATTTTAGTACTTTACTTTTCACATGTCTACTTGCACTTTGTAGCCTGATACACAGGTTTAACCTAGTTCAGGCAAATAAGCAACTGTGCTCTATTTTAATTGTTGTGATATTTTATAGTAACTGTGCACCTTTTTATAAAATAAACGATTGATTGATTTGATTGATTGATTGATCATACATTTATGTACTTATGTTTTATGATAATATCTTTCAGATATTTGACATTCATATAAAACAGAACATCAATAGCTACTTTACTTTTTGTTAAAGTAATAGTTTAGAAGCCAAAGTCAAAATATTGTTTCAGGAAGACCATCAATCAGCACTATCAGAGCATCTCTCAAAATCTTTGACCATAGTAATAATGTCGATGTCCCATGTTTTTGTCTTTGATTATTTTATTACTGAGACATTATAAGTAATATCATGATTGTCGTAACTGCATCGATGTTATTAAATTATCAGACAAAATTTTCTAAACAGTGTACACATTATTAAGTTAATTTTAAAATTTAAAATCTGATAATGCCGAAATTTTCGTAGTATGGATAATAGTTTGCCCCGTTGTGACCGCAGTGATTTCGAACTCATTTAGTTTCAATACATTATAAGAAGCTACGTATGTTATAGTCTCAAAACACTGTTTATGGCCTCAAATTCCATGTTATATTGAGTTTATAGTAAAATACGGCAACAGTTTAATAATTTTAGAAAAATAATTCTGTCCTATAAAAAGTTCCAAAACTGAATTCTTATATTGTTACCGAATTTTGTATGGAAAGATTTTTTTAAATCATCATATTATTTCGTTTTTTACTCTTGGGAAAACTATCTGATGACATTTAAATCCACCTTTTTGTTGTTTTGTCATTTCGGTATCGACAACAGCCGTGATAGCACTGTACCCTGACTACTGCGACAAAATCTTTCTGGATTTTGTTACACTGTGTCAAGGTAAGTTCAAGATACTTCATATTTTTGTTAAAATTGGTTGATAGTTCGTTTTATAACCTACACTTTGATGTAAAATACTTTTTTCGACTGTTGGGTTTTAAACTTAATTTATTTTTTTGAAAATGCAAAACCTTCATTTCGTTACTTCTGTTTTTGTTACTTTCTCGTGGTAACGTATAATCGGAACGTGGGGTAACAAAAAAGGATTTCTTTTAAAGCCCTGTATACATCTCACAAAAATGCCAGTTAGGTATATTTATGAACCCTATGTACCTTATATTGCTTTCTTACAAATTATTATCTTATTTCCTTAAAAATTAGAAAAATGTCCCAATCGTTTCAAGTTCGATGATTGAGTTTATGGCTTTCGGTTCCAGAACGACCTAAAAGTAACCGTGTATATTAATCTACACTAATATTATAAAGAAGAAGATTTGTTTGTTTGCTTTTATACAATATATTAAGCTCTGCATAGCCGTTGTGTTTTTAACTGATTTTAAGTAAAATTTGAGAAATGTTCATCAGTAACCTTAAACCTTGTCAAAATGATGTATGAACAATATACTGTATGTGTATAAGCCGTTATTGGATCAAAGTAATTTATTTGTTAACCCACCTGATTAATTCAGGTACTAAATACTCATTCAGTTTTGAGTATATCTTATAATGATTTAACATTAGATAGAAATGCTCAGGTATAAGTAACTGGTATATTATTTTCTAACTTATTTTCGTGAGTATTACAATTTTACTGTATTTATGTCAAGCTCCATACTATACATTTCATTCTCAGTCTTATATTTTGTGAGAACTAGGATTACGAAGTAAATATAATACTCGTACTAACCTAAAACTAAAGCTAAAGCTATTAATAAATCCAAGCTTCAATAAAATATTGACTAACCAATTTAAAATAAAATTTGCCCATATTGATACCTGTACAAATATTCGTACTATTATTTTAATTCTATTCAAGTTTTGAAAATAATATACATACTAGAGATGCTACGAAGGTTCGATTCAAAATCTGAAAGTTCGGTACATCCGACTAATTTTACACCTTCGATTCCGATAAATTCTAATCGGAAATTATATCGAAGGTCGATGAAAAGCTTGTGTTCATTAATTATGATTTGCTTCTTTTTGAGTCATTTCCTTTGAGTTAATTTACTACTAGTACCAACTATTTACAATTTAAAATCTGTATTTTTTTTTTTGATCTGATAATAAGAAAAACGTGTGTGCCAAATTTTAGTTACGATAGTTTCAGTGTATGAGGGTGTAATATTGATTGCAAAATTCCAGTGAAGTTAAATCAAAGCTTTTAACTTTTAAAACAATATTTTGGTAAATAATTGAAGTTGATAAATTCTACATCTTATTCCTTCAGTTTTCCCTAGAATCTCTCATTTCTAACTTTTCAGAAAGCAAAATCTTAAAGCAGAGCCTCTAAAGGCCTTACCGATATTAGGTAATTCGTACTGCTGCTCCGTTTGATCCACGGCATGGCTTCGATGCTGTCGCAGCAGCTTCTTAATTCTGCCGACAGAGTCGGCAGCACGTCGTCATCATTCTGGTCCTAGTTGAGTCGAGGCGGCGACCCGCCGACATCAGCTTTCAGCATCACACCAATAGCTCCAACATTGGTCATGAAAATATCAAATTAAAGTTCGTTAGGAATAATGAATAGGCCAGAGCACAATCCCACTTCTGATGTTAGAAAGTGGATGTAAACTACATGTATATGTATTGATATCTATTTAATTAATAAGCTTTGAGTGTCAGAATGGTAACTTATTATTTACTATGTCTGAAAGTGTCTCTAAAAAGGTATGTAGGGTAAAGGTATTTTATAAAGAAAACCACAGAAAGACAAGACTATTCATTTATAATTATCAAACTACGTCCATTCGCAAACCTAGGTCTTCGTGGAGAAGAATGGACAAGAAACTCCACGGTTACATCTTAAAAAGTATAATGCCAGGACAATCTATATTGTCCTGGACCATTTCTCAAGTTATAGCAGTTTATAGGTGTGGATAAACAATAAGCAATATAAGTCATATTACAACATATTTCTAGCACATAGCTATCAGTAATATTCATAGTATAATATCAAATTACCATCATAATAACATTAAATTACATAATTCATAATTATAATATAAATATACATCATCATCAACAATAATCAGAATAATATCATACCTTAGATGTTAACGCCTTGAAAGTCGAAGAGCAACTGCCTGTTCTACTATGGCACCGCTCTTTTATACCCGTTAACAAACAAGTATGATTCACAAGTGACCGTTGAGTCAAATCAGTGTTTGACTTATAGTAAAATAAGTTTGTTATAAAAATCATTTAGTAAATTAACAATAGATATTAATTACATTTATAGGTATATCAATGTATTTATTTTTAAACACAATAATTACATATATATATCAAGCGCATCAGCGAATCCGCCACAAAAAATTCACGATTCGTGTTTTTTGACGTACGTGATTATTATAAGACGATACGTGATTTAAGACGTGGCCGTCATTTTTCACGATTCGTGACGCGTGTGTCACGGGCTTTTAAAAAGCATTGCCACCGTCAAAAATATTTTGGCGGATTGAGAAAAAACACTATTCGTCAAAAAAACTAATCGTCGTCGTGTGAACGGGCTGTTACGTACTCCAGTGGTGTGCAAGTTTCAACACAGAAGGTGAACGTGATGAAAATGAAAATCGTAAATTACCATGTCCTGTGATGAACTCGAGTGTAAACTCGACAACTTAATAGCTTCAATCATTTTCTGACTGGGGTCCCCCCGTCAATAATCGAGCTTACGACGACTTACTAATTTTTCTTATTAACCGACTTCTAAAAAAGGAGGAGGTTCTCAATTCGGTTGTATGTTTTTTTTTTTTTTTTTTTTTTTTTTTTTTTTTTTGTGTTTGTTACCTCATATCTCCGTCATTTATGAACCGATTTGAAAAATTCTTCTTTTATCTGAATGGATCTACTTCCCGATTGGTCCCATAGAAATTTCATCAAAATCGGTTCAGCAGTTTGGTTTTGAAATGAAAATAGCTGGAAATTTTTGTGTTTGTTACCTCATATCTTCGTCATTTATGAACCGATTTGAAAAATTCTTCTTTTATCTGAATGGATCTACTTCTCGATTGGTCCCATAGAAATTTCATCGAAATCGGTTCAGTAGTTTGGTTTTGAAATCAAAATAGCTGGAAACAATATGTCATCCAAGTAAAAGAAATTGCGAAATTGATACTTGACAAGGATTTGTGTGTGATGCGATAACTAATAAAAAGGGTAAAATAAAAACTTTTTTGCAAAAAAAAAAACCGACTTCCAAAGAAAACACTAAAAAAGTGGAAAATAACTTTACTTTCGGAAGTCGGTGGCAAAAAAGTCAATGAAACAAACAATAGTCACCGACTTCCGAAAGTAAAGTTATTTTCCACTTTTTTAGTGTTTTCTTTGGAAGTCGGTTTTTTTTTTTGCAAAAAAGTTTTTTTTATTTATTGTTGCCATGACTTTGACAATCCTACACTATGCTGAAACCGGTTCTGCAAGTGAATACATGAATTATTGAATGTAGCAGCCGTCTGTAGAATACCAAATTTACTTCCTAAACAAGGCTTAAGTAATTTAAATTAAAAATATTTAAAAACACAAAGAGGTGGCATTCAAAATCTAGTTTTTAAATTTTAAAAAACCTTGTACATTTCCATTCCGTCGATATAAAAGCAAAAAGATGCAGTATTCATCACCACACATCTAACAGTGACACAAGAAGTAGTCAACATGAAATACTTGACTGTAGTATTAGTTTGTGTTGTAGTGATCGATATAACGCATTGTTCTTCTTACTACGTGGTGTACCCCGGTGGAGCAAGAGTAACAGTAGATCATGTTCAGGTGATTGAACTAGAGGAAAGCGAAGCCAACGGATATCACCTCCCAAAGGATTCTGATGTTAATTTTGGCAATCAGCCACTAAGAACCGGAAAAGTACAAGTGGAGCAGGTAGAAGGGTATGCATTTAGCGAGAAAGAGTTTAAGCAACAAGCAAACCCACCTACAGGTGCAAATGCTTCAGTGTCGGGGAATCATTGTACAGGCGATACTGTCAGATTTGGCGATGAACGTTGTCAAAAAGAAGATATTTAATTATTATGTTTGGCTTACACAGAACCTTTTATGAATTGATCGACTTAAACAATATAGCAACACAATATCGTCATAATTATCAATTATTTCATCCCATCTGCTGTTATTTGACAAACCCACTCTTTTTAATTGTTTCGAAAGCGAGCCTCTTTTAATAATATTTCAAAATATTTGTTAACAACTTTATCCCGACATGGATGATTGAGCAAAAACTAGTTTCCATGTCTATAAAACTGTATATGTGAACACATTGATAAAAATCTATAAAGGCAGTAGTCATCGACAAAATACTCACAGTAAGACAAGAAACAGTTAATATGAAACACTCGTGTGCGGTACTAGTTTGTGTTCTAGTGTTAGATCTAGTGAACTGTCAGTACTTTAGGTACCCCAGTGGTGTAGAAGTGTGGGTACAGAGAGTGAAAGTCATTGAAGTGAATGAATACGGGGAAGAAATTCAACCAATACACGATACACATAGGAATATTGAAGATCAACCAGGCATAGATGTAAGGCTACAAACCACAGTGCCAGGTGCTGAATACTCTGCGGCAGTTGGAGACTATTGTCCGGATGGTCGTGCAAGAGGACTCAATGGTATTTGTCAAGAAGAAGATTAAATCAATTGTTACATAATTGTTGTTTTCTTTAAACTGCCTAGACTTTTTATTTGTGCTCAATGTCCTGGGGTGCCTGCCACCTAATATCATGTCTGCGACTAAGAATTTCTTGGTGAAAAACCCAACAACTTATTTTATTTACGTCTGACTGGGGATTTTAACCTGGATCCCATGCTCAGTTGACTTGCTAGCGTTCACTAGTCAGTCAAAGCAGACAAAAGTTAAACGCTGTATGCAGAAAATCGTACAATATTACGTTACGAAACTAGGCGTTCCTTTATTTACTTATGTTAATTCTGTTAGCATTGTTGTAACCTTGGCTAATCTGATAGTTCGTACCGGTTCTGCGAGCGATGATGTATGATTCTTAAAACCGGTGGCCATTATACCTGCTAAAATCCAATCAAAGCTACATTCCCAAATTTGGTACCTCTTTTAATTTCAACTTATTCAAGACCGTCGAAGACCGACTAGAGGATGGTAATGTGTTTATCAGACTAATACAAAATACAAATAAAAATATGTATTTTTAATTCCCTTGTGACACTCTAGAGAGTCAACGCGTGGGCTGATTTTAACCACCTCCTTTTTTAGAAGTCGGTTAAAAATACTGACGCTACAGTTAAGTTTAAATGGCTCGTAATTTCCGTAGGTATAACCACGAGTACCTACCTATGTACATATAAATAAAGAATCCAGCGCCATTTAAGTATTTCGCCATAGACCGACACGGGGAACAGTGTTAATTTGAAATTGTACACAAAGTTTTTAATTTCCGCCATTTTAAGCGTTAATGTGACAATGTGCTCCCCAGTGCAGATGAGAGTATTCTATTGATGGAGACACCAGGTGCGATGTTCGTTACAAACGGATGTCCGGCTGATTTTGTTAAAGTGGCAAATATGTGTTTTCTTGTGGATTAAAGTTGATTATTGATACCTGAACTTTTGTTTTATTTTTTTACATTTTCAGTTATGTTTATGTTCCGTGCAGTAAGAGTCGAGTATTTGGCTGCCTATTTTTAACCGACTTCAAAAAAAGGAGGAGGTTCTCAATTCGGTTGTATGTTTTTTTTTTTGTGTTTGTTTCTTCATATCTCCGTCATTTATGAACCGATTTGAAAAATTCTTCTTTTATCTGAATAGATCTACTTCCCGATTGGTCCCATAGAAATTTCATCAAAATCGGTTCAGCAGTTTGGTTTTGAAATCAAAATACCTGGAAAAAATGTAAGAAATTGCGAAATTGATACTTGACAAGGATTTGTGTGTGATACGATAACTAAAAAGGGTAAAATAAAAACTTTTTTGCAAAAAAAAAACCGACTTCCAAAAAAAACACTAAAAAAAGTGGAAAATAACTTTACTTTCGGAAGTCGGTGGCAAAAAAGTCAATGAAACAAACAATAGTCACCGAATTCCGAAAGTAAAGTTATTTTCCACTTTTTTTTGTGTTTTTTTTTTGGAAGTCGGTTTTTTTTCCAAAAAAGTTTTGTTCCTCTGCCGTCAATAAACATTGTTTTTATGCCTTCCTTTTTCTGTTACTAAAAATCGACCTAATTTAAGGGAATGACGCTACAATATCGAGTTTACAGTACTAGTAATTTCTAGACGTATAAATAACATACCATCACACCTGCAATGTAAATTTCTGGAGATGAGGAGTTCAGAAAAATATACTGGTAAATTATATTGACATAAAAACATCTCGCATGTAATTCCCGCAGTGTTAGGCAGAGTAGTAACTACAGCGCACCCATATTTCGCCAATTACGTTTAAGGCCAATGTAACCCTAGTGCCATGAACTGGGCATAATTCCAAACTCTGGGCTGCTGCTGAGAATTTTCCAATGGAAGCACCCAATAGCACTTTGTCCGGTCTGGGAATCGAACACAGGGCCTTAAGGCCAGCAGCAGTGCTTCCGACCACTACACGTAGTCAGTTCAGTATGAAATGTAGTTCAGTAATTTCTAGCGGTATAAATATAACCGCATAAAACATCATTGTTGAACTATAGTACTATATTGTGACACGGGGAACAGTCGTAGGTTGCTCCAATGAAGTTTCTCTTACCAATACTTTTAGTTTGCATTATCAGTGTCTATGCAGTGATGTGTTACCCAACCAGTCCAGAAGAGCCCAGTATGGAAGTGACAGGAGGTGTGTTTCCTGATTCAATGATTCGGGCTAACTCATGTCCACTTGATTTTGTCAGAATGGTAAATCAATGTGTTCGTGCTGATTAAAACTAGTTTTTTGATATTATTGTTTTTTTTCTGCACCTTCCTTTTATGGGAATCGATCTTAAGAAAGTGTTTTTTTTTTCGGTGATCTCCTGATGTTTTTTTGCCAGAAAAACATTTCGCTTCTGGGAACCATGGCCCTACGACGCACCGTTTCTTAGATTTTAGCCTCCGTATGTAAAACTTTATGGGGAAGAAATTGCTGCTGTACTCAAAAACCATTGATGTAAAAAAAACAGCGAAAAGTTTTTTCTGAAAATTTTGTTAGTGTCTCTCTGTACTTGCATACCTTTAGGGGCACAGGACTTTTTTTTTAAATATGCTTAAGGTACATAAGCACTACTCCGGATCAGCATCATCCCAACTCGAGCCGTTCAAAATTCTTTCCAAAAATCTATGATTACAACAATCACTTAAGGTTAATCACTTAAGCAGTGCACAGGATCATCATTTCGGCTCATTATGTTCTCATATTTAACGCCCACCCAAAGAAAATACGCAACTGAATCGGATCCCTCTAGCATCCCCGAGACTAGATTCGACTACACATTTATTTCCAGTGTCTATAATGGCTCAGTTTTACTTAAACACTGTTATCCTTGGTATTGATTCTAGTAAATAACTATAATCGACATTTAATTCAGCATAATTATGTTTACCCACACGATTGGACGGTTGACGTATAAGTTGTTAAAAATAGCATAATTTACAGGGCTATAAATGTAAAAGTCATCATCATAAGACCATTCCACCATACTATTGTACGAGAAACTGTCAAGAGCAACTGATAACAATGAAGTTTCTCTTAGCGATATTTTTATGCTGTTTCCTATTCCCCAATGTCATTAAGTGCTACCCAACCAGCCCAGACCAGCTTAATGTAGGAGCGACGCGTTATCCAGAAGATAGGATTACTTCTAGTTTAATGTTTAGTGTGGACGCTCGTCCAGTTGATTTTAAATATTGAAATGTTTAATTGATTAAACTATGTATTTGAATCATACCTACTTTTTTATTTTATTTACCACCTCAAGTACAGGAATTGTAAAAAACGCTACATTTATTTTGGCAAATAAATAACATCTGGCTTCTGGCAAAAAAAAAATATCGACGTGTTAAAACTAAACACAAATCAAGTGATCCGATTGGCTGTAGATAATAAAATTCAATAAACACATCATGTCACATATTGTTGTCAATTTTTATACAATAACAGATTATGCCAGTTTTTTAAAAGATTTATTAAAAAACAAAAATTAATAATTTTTTTATGTACATGAAACAAGCACATGTATGTAAAAAAATCTAATATATTGGATTAAACCATTACCTTATGGAGACACTGAGGCACTATTGCAACACATAATTTAACTCACTCGTTTCTTTCAACACACACATACACACACACACTTTTTTTATTTGTATATTTGTTTTTGTTTTTACTTGCTGTGAACGAGCGGAGTCTCCTAATACAGGCATTTTTTGCTTACAAGGAGGCTCCAATCACTAACGTGTTTTTTAATTATGGTTACGAAATAAACAATTTTTTTCTTTTATTTATATGGAACAGGCAGTCGGCTTATGTCACAATTTCTCCTCATCACTGTACCAGAGCTAGCACAAGTCATATAAAAAGTATCAACCAACAGCAACAAACCATTCCACTGTAAGGGTTACACTGAAATCATTTAAAATGAAGTACATAGCCACGTTACTAGTTTCTGTATAACTAATCAGTGTATCAAACTCCCAAAAAACGAGGCTACTTTGGATTTTAACGATAAAAAGCTGGAGTCAAACAGGACGAAGATAACAAAAGAATTCGACAATGCTGAACTTTTGTCTAGAAAAAACTGTAAGAATGCATAATTCTTGTGTTCCTGTTGATTAAACTTCTTCGTGATACTCTTCTTGTTTTTTTTAACCCAATAACTTTTTTATAACTTTTTTTTATTTTTTTTGATAATTTCGTTGCACAACCCAGCACCTCAAATGCGTAATTCATTCAACCCGAAGGTTTTCGAAGATTTGGTCATAAGACATGCCACGCCTCACGAGTTTTTCCACTAGGTGTTGGATTTGGGCCATAGAAACATAAATCTATGGTTGGGGCCGTGACCACTTAGCCACCACTGCTGTCAAGTCCAATTTACTTGTAGTTATTGTCAAAAGTGGCGAGCAACAATTACGAGGAATATACTCATTATCTAAATAATTACACAGTTTTGCATAAACACTCTCGTTTGTAGCATTTAACTTTAATTGATGTTTTGTTATGGAAAATATAGTCGTATAAAATGAAAATGATTCCTCATATCTCTCAAGTATTAACACATACTCGTGTAGACTATATCTCTCAAGTATTAATACATATAGACTGCATAAACAGTCGTTCTCTGACTATTGCTTCACAGACCCTTGCAGGAAAATGTCAAGCTATATTAAAATGAAGTTTTGTTCCATAAAAACTATATCCCTATTTATTTAGTCGTTAATATTTGAATAGTTTGTTTAGTTATGTATACTCAAATTCGTAGCTGCTACTGAGAAATTCTTGATGGAAAAAACCAATAACACTTTGCCCGACCTGGGAATCGAACTCACCCACTGCTCAGAAGTCACGCTTGCGACCACTGAATCAACTAGGCAACCACGGAGTATTTTCTGAAAAATTGCTTTGTAAACGGAAGTTTCAGTCAGCGGTGCGATAAAAGAGAAATGATGCATAATTGATCACAACCACATTATTATTCATACAGTATCGGTTCAGCTGCCGTGATGAGATTTTAATTCCAGTGGAAGTTTGTGATTATTGATTACCTAATCAATAATCACAAACTTCCGTGCAACAAAAATATGAATCCTCAGTACCTATTGAGGATTCATATATTTGTTGCACATGCGATATTGTAATTAATTCTTTTCGCTTGAGTGGTCTTGATATCTATCGCTGTACCTCTATACTTGAAGTGGTGTAGTGCTTACAAAGTTTTGTTTTTGTGTTCTTAGATTTGATTGATAGGTCAAAAAAATTTTTTTTCGTTTTTTTTTTCTCGGAAAGAAGCTTTAACAAAAGAAGTACAGTGTAAAGCAAGTTGATGGTATAAATAAGACGTACCTGTTTTCTTTTATAAACTGAAAAGACCAATATTTAATAAACACCAAGAACATGAATGGTTCTGAATTTTTTCGTTTTCTTAGAATTCCCCCAAGGCTACTTGAATCATCGAGACATAAGGGTTTTTTTTTCATAAATAAATTTAGTTGATAATTACCTATATTTATTCAGATGTGGTATAACCTGAACACAATGACACAATAAACATCTCAACAGCATAAAGAAACTAATTAATACTATTTACTTTACAAAAAGAAATCATTCCTAAGTTACGCAGAAATAGTCCAGAGAACCCACACGAGAGAAATTCTATCAACGATAATGTTGAAAAGTCAAAAATTGATCTACATAAACAATTAAAAAATAAATTCTAAATTATCCCAACATAGTCGAAAATTACAAGCGATTGCATAAAAATCGAAAAATCCATGAATAACAGAAAACTCAGTGAACCTAACTGCAATAAATCAATCAACAAAAAAACAATTAGCACAAATTAACGGTACTTGAAGCCAACAGCATAAATAAGTGCAACATTAAACGAAGGAAACAATTACAGATATCGCGCCCTTCGACCGCGATGATCGTCAAATTTGCGTTCTGTCTGTTCCTCGCTCACTTTGTGGTGTCCCAAGTGATCTACGATGCTTATTTCGGTAAACCAATAAAGGATGACCGAGGAAAGCAGTTGGAAAGCTTGAATTTGACTGTGTGAGTACATTATTGTTCTCAACCTTACCTTGTGTAACCATTTACTTCCATACTACCTGTTACTGTAATGAGGAAAATATTGAGAGGAAAGTTTTAAGTATCAATGTGGCTGTAAAAGAAGACCACAAAAGCGATGGATGGACGGTGTGAAAAATTATACTAGAAAGGGGGTGACAATTGCTGGCTAATAGAGAAGTATGGAAGAAGACACGCTGTGTGTTAGGCACTAATTTGAATTGTCAATGGCGCTAAATTGTTGCTGATTTTTTGTTAAGTTTATTATTTGTGCGTCTTTTTTCTGATTATTAGATGGTTCAGTCAGTAACACTATTCGTCCACTTATTGAGACTTTAAAATAGGGTGTAAACGGACCCTTCACGAAGCCGCCAACCAATTCTTTAAATCAAGCAGAGTAAATAATTGCTGGAAAACGATATTTTTTTTGTGTGTATCACGGTGTACGGTAGTGCTCAATGTAATGCACTCAAAACACTGTACTGTTGGATGCATTGAATAGTACAGGAGTCATTGAGGTGTTTAAAGTAAAGTTGTAGCATTTAAAAAAACATGTGATAAAGTTGTAACGTTGACTTTCAAGTTCAATAACTAGAAGGTTGGGCTAAAACAAAAAAAATATCGCAATGACGGGAACAACAATTGCCTCTCAGCTTCGTCAAGGGTGTTTTTCAGCTTTTTCAACAAATTCAGCTTTCGTAATGTGCTTGCAAGAGCCAACTGGTCCGGTGCGGGTACGGTATTATTGTGTTTTCTGCGTTAACATCACTGAGACAAGGTAACGCAGTTTTTCTGATAGCTTCTCTATAGTACCTATCTTCCTTAATATTTTTACATCCACCAGGCAATGCACGGTGAAGGTAGAGCCGTGCAAGAAGCACGAGGGTCGCCGCATCGATGGTACGTGCGTCAACCCGAAGTACCCGTCCCGAGGGGCGTCACCCACCCCACTGCTGCGGATGAGGCCTGCTAAGTTCGGACTTGGTAAGCTGGGATTGCAGGCTGTCTTAACAGTAGTACTGTATATTTTTGTAATTGTCATACTCACTCTTTACATATGTGACCTTAGGCTTACTGGTATGCGTATGATTTACCAAGCTCAAAGCAGTGATAGGTCTCGAGTTTGAACCCAACACACGCACCTCTGATTTTTCGGAATCATGTGTATTGTAAATATTATCACTTGCTTCGGTGAAGGAAAACATCGTGAGGAAACCATCATGCCTGAGAGATATTTCTCGACGGCACTTTAAGCAAAGTCAGAGGCCTATGGGCGGCATAAAAACTGTGGCACCAGGTTAGGCTCTAACCACACGAAAAAAAAAGAAGACCAATCTCATGGCTGTCAGCGATTGTTCTGCCTGCCAAGCGAGCTACGCTAAACGATTTTTTTTCTTTTATAACTTTTGTAGCGACAAAAACAAACAAACACTGTACATTTCAGGCAACAGCTTGCGACCAGCCATGAACGGCTCCGAGCTACCATCAGCGCGTCTGCTGCGCACCAAGATCCTGAGTGATGGCTTCCCAGAAGACCACCAGTTCAATACCCTGGCGACACACGTCTTCGTCTTCTCCACCGTGGATATTGCTGACTTGACTGTACTGCGTAAGTTTTAAAAGGAATTAAATTAAATTTGTTAGAGAAGAATGCCAAATATCGCACAATGAGTAGATGGCCCAACTACTAACATTGCAGACTGCTGTAGGACTTTATAATAGCATAGCCATATTGCTTGTTTCGATACAAGAATGAGAATTGGTTTCTTGCATAGCAACGATCAAATTAAAAACTGGAACACAATATTTGTATGAAATTACGAGTATTTGCTCAATAATTGAAGTGGCAAAAGTCCTGTTCAAAGTCCTTGTATAAATACTTAACTGTTTGAAAGAGTTTTTTACTCTGATTATATCCAAGTAGGTACCATTCATCGCTTACCTCATAGCGTTGCATTCTTCGTCAGTTCGCTACGCGGTCGCCAGCGACTGCTGTCTCGGCAACACCCCTAACCGCGTCAACCCCCTGTGCATCCCCATCCCCGTACCCCAGGACGACCCTTATCTCCGGAGGACCGGAATCAGATGCATGAACCTCACCAGGTTCTCAACGTTCCAGGAGATGGGCTGCATACCCAACACGCTACCGGCTGAAAGGGTGAGAATTTTCTATTAATTATCGTTTATTTATGTCGTTAAGCAGTTTCTTAAAGTCAAAACTTTTATAAGAAAGGAATCGAAAAACATTTCTTACAATCAGTCAAATAAACAACATCCATAATCCAGTAATTGGGTTGTAGAGGTCAGATAGACCATTGATTGCTCTATGTTAAATACACATCCACATCCGATTTGTAACGGTAGCCGATCTCAACATACCTAGTTGGGAAATGTAATAAAGTTACCCGTAATCCACCACACGTGCCCTGTTCGAGTTGGTAGATAAGTTAGTTCATAATCTTCACAATATTAATTTCACAGTACAACTTTCCAACTCCCCTCCAAGATCTGTCAGTAGTGTATGGCTTCTCCGACTTGCGGGAGAGACAGATCAGAACGTATCAGGGAGGACTGCTGAAGTCTGATGAAAAAGATGGCGTCGAGAGACCGCCTGGCACCGCTGCTGTTTGCATCAATAACAGGAGACCTGTTGAGAATGCTTGTTATGAGTTTGGTGAGTAGAACTGGAGAACGAACATACTAGACGAAGGTTTCCTTCATTTTTGTACTACCAGAAGCTTAAGCGCGTAGTGGTCGATAATGGTCTCACGAGATCGTCCTACCGGGATATAAAGTCCGTTGAGTAGTTTTTGCTTGCAAAGAGTAACAAACAATCATCGTCACAAACTTTCGCATTTGTAATAGTGGTAAGATGAGATAAAATTTCTTACGTATAGGTAGATCCCTTTCGACTTAGCCACATTAAACTTGTTCCTTTTCAAATGTAAATTCACATTTTTGTTGTGGCCTATGTCATTGTTGTGTTGTATTGTGTAAAGGTGCTTGTTTTGCTTTTGTAAACCCTACTGCAAGCCTGTCGATACGCTTACAATTTCTACTCATGGCATAACTTACCAGGATGATCCTGAAATTTCTACATCTATACAACGACCTCAGATATCTTTTTAGACTTGCCCTTTTTCCAGGTGACTTCTACGACGGTAATGTACTGGCAGGCAACTACCTGACGGCGATGTGGTTCTACCGCGAGCACAACCGCCTGGCTCGCAAGCTGGCCGAGCTCAACCCGTGCTGGGACGATCAGAAGTTGTTCGAGACGGCACGCCAGATCAACATCGCGCAGTGGCAGTATATGCTGTATTATGAACTGATGGCGGAGATCTTGGGTAAGACCATATTGTTATTATTGTTTTTTGGCTGAATTCTTCTTGTTTAGTTTGAGAACCTACTACGGCAGGTATGCAAAATTAAATAAATAGCTGATCATCAGAGCTGAAAAAAGTGGTCAAGGTGGATAAAAGATTTCCTTTTAAAAATGCACAATTTGCAACAAACAGTAATTCATTTGTCTAACTAGCTTATGCCCGCGACTTCGCCCGCGTGGAGTTCGGTTATTGTCCCACGGGATCGTACTACCGGGATAAAAAGCTACGCGTTAATCCAGGTTATGAACTATCTGTGTGCCAAGTTTCATCCAAATCCGTTCAGTAGTTTTTGCGTGAAAGAGTAACAAACATCCATACATACAAACTTTCGCGTTTATAATATTATAAAGTAAGGATTACAGTGGTAAGGAAATAAGGATTTCCGTAGGTATTTACAAACTTAACGCACACAAAAGGTGAAAAAATCCTTTATTTAGGATTTTATACATGGGCTTGTCGTTGGGAAGGCCTTGTGCCATCCCTCATCACCAGGTAGTGGGGAGATGTCATGGCATGGAGGAGGTGTGCTTGAAATGGTGGGATTATACTCTATTATATATATTACTTATAAAAACTAATATCTAATTCTCCATTTCCGTCTAGGCCCTAAGAACGCCCTGGAGACCGGAGTGATATACGACACGAATGGCTACGTCAACGACTTTGATGAACGATACAAGCCGGGGGTGTACCACGAGTATGTGATCGGCACAAGATGGTTCCACACCTTCCAGGATGGCAGGACTGAGTAAGTTCATCGTATAATACCGTAGTTATCACCATCTTCTTTCATTATCCTGTGGTTAATACCTAACCTGGTGTCAGAGTTTTTATGCCGCCCATGGACCTCTGACTTGGCTTTATATACCATCGAGAAATATCTCTCAGGCTTACTGGTATCCTCACGATCACTTGCTTTGGTGGAGGTGAGGTAAAGTCACCGTGAAGCAAGATATGTCTTGGGTTCTCACTCGAGACCCGACCTCGAGACTCGAAGTTGGCAGTCCAGCGGTCTCACCACTCGGCTATTACTGCTTATATCATTACTGCTCTCAACATTGAGAGCAGTAATGATGAAACCACCATGTCCTAGAACCAAGAACTCGAAGACATATGACATCATCAACCTGCACCTAGAGTACTTTCACAGAGTTACTATTATTCTTGCAGCCTCTACAGTGGGAAGGGTAAATATCTCGGCACTCGCACCACGGTAGACGATGAGTTCAGGAGCGGTATCCTCGAGGTGAACAACACTGAGGCTGATCTTACGCAAGGAGCCTTCAGGCAGAGAGCCGCCAAGTTCGATTACACTATTGAGCCGGATGTAAGTAAAATACAATGTAACACTTGGCGCTATATTTTTTTCAGTACTTCTTTTGAAATTTTCAAAAACTTGCACTTGTTCTAGGGGTACACGCTCAAGCGACACGTGAAAACAATTGAAAAGTTGCTTAGAGCATGCTTATAGTCACTAGATGGAAACAAACGACACGGGCACCTGTCGCAAGGACGTGAACGGAGCGTTCAGTTTGCCTGTTTTTTTTTTTGTTCCGGGGTGACTGATCCCCACGGATTTCCTCCACCCTGGGGTGGGTGGTGGCGTCTGTCAGACTCAAACTGTCTAAAAACCACCCCAGTGTTCCCTTCCCACACTTGCACCGGGTATCATGGGAACTAGTGCGCCTTCCACGATCCCCGGCTCCTCAGGTCCGCGGGGAGAGAGAGATGTAAAACTCCCCCCGCGACGTCCAATAGGGGCGCGCGCGGAAGACTAGGTACCACCGCCTCGGGTCCAGTTAGACGCCCGGTACGTCTACTGCGGATCGAATGAGTGGTCTCGATCTTTTTTTTTATTTTAACGATGTGGAATTCCTCAATGGATATCCTCCGCCCTGGGGAGAGCGGGGGGGTCTGTCAGACCCGTACTGACTAAAACCACACCGGTGTTCCCTCGCATACTTGCGTCGGGGGGCAGCGGGAGCGGCCTTTGCCGGCCCGCTTGACCTGCGGGCCTCGTCCCGGAGGGGAATGAGGTGTACAGAACTCCTCCCGTTACGTCATAGAGAGGCGCGCGTGAAGCACTACGCGCCACCGTCTCGGGTCCAGTGTGATGGGGGCGACGGATGTCCCCTAAGCCATCGCCCCTGGACCAGTTTAGGGGGGTCGGAAGAGGGCATTGTCCGCCCTCCGCCGACGCCCGGTGCATCTGTTGCGGGTCGGGAGAGTGGAGTGATCACGACCTCCCTCAACCTTTCCGCAGCCTCCTTCTGTAAAATGACGGTTTCACAGAAGGAGATCACCGAATCCCTCGACTCTGCGCTCCCGACCATCGATCGAGCGACGGCCGGCAGTGACAGGTCAGCTCTGACTTCTGTTACAAAGGCACGGCGCGGCTCCTCCCATACGGCACACTTTGCCAGCGTATGCCATGCCGTGTCCTCCAGACAGTGGACGCAGTGATGACACCGAACGTACGGCTCCCTGTTTATGCGACACAGGTACTTCCCGAAGCAACCAGGCCTCAAGAAAACCTGCGTCGCCTGAAACGACAGGAAGCCGTGCCTCCTGCCGAGCCATTCTTTGAGCACCGGTTAGATTGCCTCGGTGGTAGCGAGGCGATGATGGTAGGCCGCAAAAGCCTATCCCACCACTCCGCCACCAGAAGCTCGTGGAGCTGAGACCGACGCAACTCGATCTCTCGTTGCATCGGTTCACCGCCCCACGTCCGCGCTTCTTCACGCCACCGGCACGCGAGGACTCTAAGTAGCGTTCAGTTAACCCTAATCTAGTCAAAGAAAACTTCTATTTCTGGTTTACGAATGAAAGATTCATAATGACTTCTTGTTTCCGGTTCTAGATAGCGGAGCGTATCCTCGGAGAGTTACAATCAGCCTCAGACCTAAGCGCCATTGACATCATGAGAGGGCGAGACCAGGGTCTGCCTCCATACAACGAGTACAGGAAGATTTGCGGCTTACCTGTGGCTCATAAGTTTAAGGATTTCGAAGACACCATATACCCTGATGTAAGAATAATACTTACACGAATTCTTATGGCGCTGCTACCGTGACCCCGTCACCAATTCTTTCACATTCACAAATTCATCAGTTAGTTCTTGTTTATCATCTTACCACTGCTTGATTCTCAAATAGTTTGTCATAAGAAAAGAAGAAGAAGATTAGTCATTGGTAAGCTGAGGTGAGCATAGCTGCTCGGTTAATTAGCTTTCTTATAAGTGTATCCAAAGAGGTCTCGACTTACTAACAGGTTATTTACCAGTTCAAGCTTTATATTAGTATTAATTTTAGTTCGTTTCTTTCAGTTTTTGTTTATTTCGTTTGTACTTTTAAGTTACCCTGTGTACGATAGACATTCGAATTATCTTGTGATCTCCAAAAAGGTTTCTTGTACTCCAGAAAGTGGAACAACTCCGTCGCATCTACGACGATGAGGTCGATGACATGGAGCTGATGGTGGCCATCTACAGCGAGAGACTGCTGCACGGCGCCTGGGTGGGGCCCACGCTGTTCTGCATCATGGTGGAGAACCTCGTCAACTGGAGAAAGTCTGACCGGTTCTTCTTTGAGAATGGATACTCGCACGCTGCATTGACTCTGCGTAAGTTGTGAAGAATAAAAGTAAAAAGAATGTGTAAGCAGCGTCCCCTAGTCTACTTATAATTGCAGCGCACTAAGATGCCTCGGCGGTCACTGCTAGAGGCGGTATTGTCAACACTTTTCAGCGTTTGTTAGCTTTATGTCATTAAAGCTAGGCATTAAGGCTTTGATGACGGTCCGCGACTTAAGTAGAAGAAAGTAGAAGACGAAAGTATCAAAGCACTTTCGGTGTCACGAATTTTATTTGTACTACCATGTCTAGACGCTGCTAACGAGGCGACTCCATACTTGTGATATATACCAGCGTAGATATATATACTCGTAGCTATCAACAGCAATGCGTCTACCACCACTTTCTGGAGGCTTAAGTATAACAATGACAATGAATGGTTTTCAGACTGATCTACCACGATTACTGTTTTAACTACCGGAATTTGGGATCTTGGGCCTTTGGGAATGGTACATAAATACCTTTCTTTAGGCACCAAAACGGTCAAATTATTATCATCTTTATAAACCTAGACATTAATACGTTACTCCCACAGCTCAATTGAATGAAGTAAGGAGTACCAGTGTGGCTCGACTGCTGTGTGACAACGGCGATGGTGTAGAAGAGATACAGCCGAAAGCTCTGCTCAACGTTAGCAAGAAGTGAGTGGAGTAATATTCTTGAATTTTATGTTTCTCTGATCACCGTTCCTGTTCTTGGGTGTTCTGTATACGACGTAGTATGAGAAACAGAGAGAAAGCAGGACCAAAGGCTTAACGTGCGTTCCGAGGCACGGGGGTATCATACCGCCAACTTGCAAACTCCGGGCTGTTTTGTTATTCTCAAATAGCTGTTGCCCACAACTGTGTTCGCGTGGACGAAGTTTCATACAAACTTTCAACCCCTATTTTAACCCCTTAGGGCAAGAATTTCCAAAAATCCCTTCTTAGTACACACTGACGTCATTTAAGGAACGTTTGTACAAAATTTCATGCTTCTAGACCCAGCGGTTTCAGCTGTGCGTTGATCGATCAGTCATTGAATCAGCCAGCCAGTCAGTTTCTTACTTTACATACATATATAGATAGATTGATAAAGGAGGATCCTCCAACCAAACGGATGTCATGTCTAGTGGGCTACTGCCCACTGGTTTTATCCTAATCTCACTCTGGAAACGCGATGTAGAATTAGCCAGACGGCAAGTTATAAAACAAATTACCGCATAAAGTAAATCTTTGATTCGACAGTTTGCAATGAAAACAAGCTACATTTTCAACTACGTTCTTGCTATCAAAAGAAACTCTAAGTTTAACGTTGCTGTGAAGAGCAACCAGTTTGCCTGCGCTTCACTGCAAAGGCATCGACTTATTATTATGCACAAGAGCCAATTAAGCAAAATAGCTTCCTCGTCTGGCCATGACCCAGAAACCTGTATCCAAAGTAAACACTTAAGTTTCTTTAACGAAGAAAATAAAGCTATTCTTTATTTTCTTTTTCCTTTAATTATTATTTACATTAACTATACATATACATAATAATAATTACAAAAAAAACTAACTTAAATTTATAAAAGGGCATCAAAAAACTCCTCCTCAACGCTGTCAGCCGGTAATGTGCCCAAGAGACTGGCGGCGCTGCCACGTTGTATGGCAACACTTAGCCTCTGGCCAAGGTAAAAGCCAGCCCTTGGATCACGGGAAGCGTCAACTAGGCGATTGGAAATTTCCTTAAAAAGGCTGTGAGCACTCGGACCTCACGGCCCCAGAGTTTCAACCCCAAACGGCTCGAAAATATAGTTTCCACAAAGGTTACCATATTTACGGCGCTTGAGGTTCTCCGCAGCCGCAGCGACAGTGCCAGCACAGCACGATGAGCTTGGAAGATGTGATGGCGCAAGAGTATCGACACAAGTTGCGTCCCACATTAAAAGCCGACCCATCTTCCATGGAAACAAAGACATGCAGTCCGGTCTTTTGCCATCGTCGGATGATGTTGTTAATGTTCGCGTGCCGCGCAAAACGGCCCGCACTTCGGCTGCATGACAGGCCGTGGTGTCCGACTGTTGACAGCTTCACCACAGTGACAGCGATGAGGAGAGCAGCAGCCGGCTTCAAGACGTAAAAAATTAAGAAAATATATTTATCTTTCTTGGGCAGCAGTGGGCTGATGCAGAGTAACAGTGATAGACAAGTTTAGTGTAATATGCATATAACTGACTTAATATATTAATATTTCAGGAACAAAATAATACCTTGCAAGCAGATACCAGGTATGAACCTTCATAAATGGCTAGATCCTAAATGCCATCCAGCTAAAAAGGGTCAGTATGACTATTCAGGCCCGAAGGACCAATACGAATATCAAGCCGGAAAGGGCCAGTCTGACTATTCAGGCCCGAAGGAACAATACGAGTATCAAGCCGGAATGGACCAGTATGACGTCAACTCGAGGACCAACAATTATAACCCCCTGTGGGGTGGCAGTGGGTATGGTTATAAAAAGAAATAGAATAAATACTTTCTTCTCTGAATATGACTGTATCAGCAGCAATCGGTGTAGCTAACGATATAAAATAAAGTTAATTAAAGTCGTTTTACAAGTATCTTTTTATTTAATCCACAACTTTATAGTTACTGTTGGAATTTTCGATCAGATGATCACTAATAAAAAGTAAGTATCGTTGAAGACGACTCAAAGATGATTTCAATGATGGACCCCGTCTCCGAATGCTCTATGAGAAATGACATCAGTCGTTTGTGGTTATTGAAAGCTTGTCTCTACTAGAACTATCTCCCAAGGACCAAATAACCAGAACAAACTAGGAGATGAAGAAACAGTTGGTTTGTTTCTGTAAGTACTCGTAATCGTCATATAAGTTAAAACAATTTAACCAGAAGTTTCTTCTATATGCCTGAGATCATTTCTGGAAATATAATATGAGGCTCCTTTCAAGAAAGCAACCTAGAATCTTTACTTCGCCTTGTAAGTACTCTTCTGGCACTTTCTATAAAAAAAAATCTTGAAATCGGATTGTTTTTTGTTTTATATGTTATCAATATTATATTGTAAACATCTACTACAGCCACAGAATACATAAAGTACACTGCAACACAACTCACTAAACTAAATGGTTTTTAATTTTTTATTCTGTTTTTGTCAATCGTTTAAAGTTGACAGCGACAGAGAAGATGAAGTATTTAATACGTTTTGGCATCAGTAGTGTTTGCTAAACACTATTTGTTGTTGTGCAAGTGGTATGAATGTTCAGGAACACCAAAAATTATCAAAAACTAATCTCAAAACGCAAGCTGCTGTTTTCAACATACCCGCGAACGTTCCTGAGTCGTACACGTACCTAGCTAAATGACCTACGGTTGCAAAATAATGGAACTAAGTGAAGATAATTTAAGAGTTAAAGGCGTAGACAGGATTAAACATAGCCTTAAATAGTGCTGACTAACAATAACACCTTTTGCTGAAATTTCAGCTGAAAATCACGTCTCTCTGAATGCAAATGAGATATAATAAGTTAAAGATAATGGACTTCGTTACGAGGAACTACCTTAGTGAGTTTGAGGCGAGTTGCGTTCGAAAAATATTCGTGTTGTAATTTTTGCTAGCCTTTATCTTTTTTTGTTAATAAAAAAAAACAATGGCTGAGAAATTCCTAATGTCAAAACCCAATAATACTTTTCCCGACCTGGGAATGGAACCCAGAGGACCTCACACTTAGCAGTCGCGCTTGCAACCACTAAAACTGACTTTTCGGTTGCTTGCTAAAGAAACTCACTTTGGTTAGACGACCATTTAGTTGCTTTTAGCTACCTTCCAAAAGTCATCCTTCAGCACTATCTGCGGTTCTTTGGGTTTGTTTTTTTTTTTGCTCACAAAATACTCGCCTTAAAACAAGCCGTCCAGTACCGCTAGTACTCCCCACAAAAACTAAGATCCCCTCTCGCCAAAGACAAATAACGGGCATTTTTATTTTCTTATGGAAATTAAACTGGAGCCCGGTTAATATTGTTTCTGCTTACGAAACCTACTGCAAAGATACAGCGGCTTATGTGACACGCGTTTGAGAGCGTTTTTATGGGCTTTAGCGCTTGGCTACGAGCTACACGCGTCTTACGACAGGGGCTATGGAAAAAAACAAATGAAAGAAGTTGCCTAGAACATGTAACCGCGAGTCGCCGCGTCATGAATTGCGAAGCTTCAGTAGTCACGTGAAGTAAACAAGTGACGCACGAGCGGTTTGACGCGCGGGATGTCGCATCGCTCGAGTTTGTGACCGGGGCCACACAGCGGCTTATTTGACAGGCGTTTGAGAGCGTTTTTATGGGCATTATGGGCGTGCCCGCACTGACCTTTTAAAGATACGCTTTTTGCCGCTGGAATGTAAGAGATTTTGTATGAATTTGTGGTCCAACAGGCATTGAAAATTTATAGTTTATAAGATAGCTTCAATTTAGGTTTATCCTCACTTGATTAATTTTTTTAGTTGCCTATGTCCTTCCCTGACCTACGTAGTACTTAGGACAGAGGTACCCGATTCTCTGCACTGCCTGAGTTAGTACTTATGAGAGAGCCGTCTTTATCTGTCTAATAATGCAGGTATCTATCTATACTCACGTTGACAGCTAGTGACTGAACTCACCTCTTACAAACAGTTAATAGTTTCCCAAAGCACATAAGTGACTATTATGGACGTTAAACTAAAGCAGCAGATTAAATAAACCGTGATCCTTGAGAACAAAGGATGAGAACGGAGCTTCCGTTCTCATCCTTTGTTCTCTAGGATCTAACATGACGATTTAACTTAGTTTGCAGGATACTGAAGCCGTTGAAGTTATACTCGTATTCTTAGTATCCTGTAAGAGGATTACAGAATATGCTGAGACTTACTTCGTTCAGTGAGTAGAACAGTGTACTTAAGAAACTAAACTTCAAATTGTTGTAAATTATATTACGTCAATTTTTTTTCGGAATTTTGATAAAGAACCAACATCTTCACACATGAACTTATGTCAATTGTGTTGCAAGTAGTTGTAAAAATACGAAACGCTTTAAAATCATTTTCTCCCTGTCTATTATAATCAACAACAGCAAAGTCAACAGTCAGACGTTATCAATGTAATGCGTTAACACTATCATTACCATCATCATCATAACAGCCAAGAAACCCCCACGTACGCCTCCCCGCACGTGCACAAGTCGAGCGGTCCTTTGCATCTCACATGCAGCGGATTCACCAGGTCATCGGTCCATCAATTCAATTCATTTATTCAATAACGATTTTTACATCGTGTCTGAATTCCTATAACTAAATCTTGTGGTGTGGGAGGCTTGCACCTCCGGAACCATTCGGGCGCATCGGCCATCTAAAGACATACAAAACAAAATAATTTAAGAGGCCTATTACAAAAAAAAATGCGAGTTTGCAAGGATTTCTCGTTGAAATTGTTTCTTGTTGAAATAATTGAATTAGGTCATTTTTTTTTCTTCACAATAATAAAAAGCATATAACGATGATGAATAACTTTGAATAAATTGAATTGAATTGAATTTAATTGATTGATGAAGTTGGGGATATTTGTAAGATGTAATATTTTGATGGTCTATATTCAATAAAATCTACAAATTAGAGCACCCAAATCACGTCTCCTTGAGTTTTTGTCTTAACATACATCGGGAGAGTGATTATTACTGAATAAATTAATAATTTATCTATAATTAACAAGTAATTGTTATTTCAAACAACGAACGGATAACATACAATTTCAACGAGAAAACCTTGCAATTTTGCGTTTTTTTTGTAATAGGCTTCTTAAGAATACCAGTAGAGCACAGTAAATCCTTTATCAAACTAATTCAGAGCAGTTCACTCGCTTCAATTAACCAAGATAAGCTATAACACGTGTAGTTACATTGTGTGACGTACTCCACAGAATTAACTAGGAGGTACGGTCTACCTTTTCAGTTCAAGTAAGCTTACACTGTTACACAGCGTTTTGTTGGTTACGGGTTCAATTTTAAGTGTTTCCTATATCAATTTTTGTCAGTTGTACTTAATGCCCATATTTACTAACATTAAGTCTGAACAAAGCTCTTCTTATATTTTCAATACTGCGCAATGTAGCGTTGGGAGTTGAATACTAACAGTGCAATCTTGGCATTGATTTACGCATCGCTTACTGTTGGTGAAAACAGGTTTGCGTTCTCTCGATCTTGGTATTCCAGCGATTGACTTGGTTGTCTTTAAAGAATTCCAGGGGATTCTCTGGAGTCCTTCAAGAATTAAGTTTTAAAAAAACTAGCTGTGCGAGAGAAATTTCAACATTTTCTAGAAATTTCTCTCGTACTTTTTGGTGCGGAAGGCACAAGACAAGTTCAAATCTAATGAAAGACTCCTCTGCCTTTACATACACTTATAATGCGCTATGTGTTACGTTATGTGCAGTATCTAAATTCAAAGACACCAGTCTAACAACCACATTGTCTCCTCATAACACAATAAACAAAATTGAAGTATCAATTTGTTCTTGCAAAGCGACGCGCATCTGCGCATAGTGTACGTGACACGCGAAAATAATACGCGGTGTCACAGTATAAGGAAAACCAGTAAACTAAGTAAACATTTTGTGAAATCAAACGCAGGTGTACGGGTTGGCAACTAAATTTTTTGTTATGTTGCACTACACACACAAAACGTAACCAATTGTCTCGATCTATAATAGACTCAACTTACATTTACCTATCTACGTATAATAGACTCCACTTACTCACATATATGTACCAGTTTCCTGAAGCATGCGTAGAACTCGTTTGTGTGTTCTTGTGTGTGTGACCCGATTCTACCATTTGTCCATATTCTACAAAACATCACGCCTGTAATCCCCGAAGAATTAAGCACAGCTGTACCTAACAGTACATTCATATCTCGCCAATTATGTTTAAGTGCCATGTAAACGGGGCGAGAATATTGCCAACAACCGGGCACAAGTCCAGACCAGACTCAATAACACTCTGTCCAATCTGGGAATCGAACCGAGGACCACATGCTCAGGACAAACGAGGCTACCAGGCTATTTTGTTCCTAGTTGAACTACTGTATGTTAGTACTAACACGTCTAGTGTGACTGTGTGAAGAGGCTGATGAGGCGCCAAGTGCGACTAATTAAACGACACGACGCGACGCCACTAGCGCGACTTTGTGTCGAGGACTTGCACTCTAGCTATACCTAGGGTTCCTATCCGCACACTCATAGTACCCGAGGCTCGACATACCTAAACGTTACATAATTCCAACGATTCTCAGACCTACTTACTTCAAACACAGGAAGCTCTCTGGGATGGTTCTTCGCTTCCATGTAGTCGAGGTAGATAGTTTTTTTTTTAATGTACGGGATTACTTAACAAACGATCCATAATTACAAAACCCCGTTAAATTAGAAGAACCGAATATCATCCACACATTTTATCCGCCATAACATAGCACACAGAAAGACGATACGCAGCGCAACCCTCTTGGGGCCCACCAGTCAATATTAATTGTGCCCCTCGGTGGCCATGCTTCATTATTTACACCCCGCGGCTAGGATTCCAGCAGTTATCGGAAATAGTTGGAGTTTTCCCTCTGCGACTCACTAGTTTCGAGTTTTTACGACGACGCGAAGATATCCCTCTTGAATTTATATTCTAGAGAAGTTGGAATACTGTTCTGGTTCTGAAGTAATTGGTGCGCGTTAATTTATTACTTTTTATTCTAATGTAACATAACTGCTAGGCTGTAACCCCCGAAATGTTAGGCATACATGTACCTTGACAAAGTTGGGTGTATCTAATCTACTATGATACACCCAAATTTCGCCGCAGAGCAATTCTTGATGGAAAAACTCAAACACCCAATATCACTTTACCCGACCGGGGAATCGAACACTGAATTTATTAACTTAAGAAATAACACAATAACTATTTTTCTCAGCGTTCTTAAGAACCGACTAAGGACCTTCCAAAAAACAAATAATACAAGTTTGACGATTTCATTTAATATTGATTCCAAAGTATTTCTCGTGACATCGAGAGTACACTCTCTAGATCTTCTACAATATCGCTAGATCTCAATATTAAAAGTGAATCGATGACCTTGTTAAGGCTGCTGCAGTCACAGGATGCGATAAGTACAAGTGGTGATGTATTTCTAGATGTGGATCTCTTTCTGAAATGAATGATGATGATGTGGACCTCGCATGTAGTGTGATATATTAAATATTCTGTAAGTACCTATTGTTGTGTGCCCGCGATTTCTGAATCTTACTCCTATTATAAAAGCGAAAGTTTTGAGGATGGATGTATGTATGGATGTCTATTACTCTTTCACGCAAAAACTACTGAACGGATTTGCATGAAATTTGGCACACAGATAGTATATAACCCTGATTAACCATATGAGACTTTTATGCCGGTAGTACGATCCCGTGGGACAATTACCGAAATCCACGCGGGCGAAGCCGCGGGTATAAACTAATATAAAATACACTATAAAATACACACTTCATAAATATTCTGTTTAATAATGCAATCCAATACCATCCGAGAAAGATTCCTTCAAAAATAAAAAGATTCGTAAAACGAAAATTCATGAAAAATACAGCATTTTAACGTTACTTTCCATATTAAAAACTACCAGACTGGTTTTAACAAAGGCATAAATATCTTGGGGATTTTAATATCCATTTCGAAAATGTATCTTACAATAAATTGAAAGATACATTTTACTTCTAGAAGGTCTAACTTTTGGAAGATTCTTGAAAGCGGTGGTTTTAACAATTATCCGAATCTAGGTCCTATGCTCTGGATTTTCGATTACAAAGTACTTTTCTTACATTGTAGCTGAGAAACTCCAGTTTCTTTCTAGGAAAATAGCAAAATATTGGCTCACTGGAACTTTACCTAGTACGGGAGTTTTACTTTTGTAAAAATCTAACTACACCTAGACACAGCCATATACAGCCAGCCATGCATGTCCCAGTAAATCTAAAAATGGTGGAACCAACGTCGTATGCAACAAGTTAAGGCACACTTACTAACCAAACAAACTTCCAAAATTCACCCTTAACACAAGGGTGTAAAGTCAATGTAAACCGCAAAAGTAATTTTGCTTAAAAATCTGTGCATTCGCAAAAAGCAACCTTATTGGAAAAGCGTAAGGGTATTTCAACTGCAAGTGTAAGTTTGTTTCCTCTTTAATGGGCTTAGTGGAAAATCGCAGATGCAGGCTAGGATTAAGCACGCTATAATATTTTAGAGCATAGTCCTGGTAAAGTTCGGTCCAGGTTTTTATTTAAAATATATGGCCTCTGATATTTATGGGTTAGAAATGGTAGAATTTATTTGGGAGTTCTACTTTCGTAATACGTGCACTGCAGTTTTATTTTACAATCTATATTTATGTCTCGCTATACAAGATCGTTCAGAACATGTTTATTTCTTAGCTTATGCCTAAAACAGAACATGATCGGAAGTCCTTGTCGCAATTACTAAGGAAGCGGCGATGTCTTCCCGACTTGAAACACTAACATACTTTCTTGAAAGACCTCTTTACAAAAATGTCTAAGTCAAGTCGAAAAAGAGGCTAAAATTTAACTAGAAAGCTATGGTGAGCTTGAAGACATAATTATAGAACGCATAATTTCGATCTTCTATGGTTTAGGCCTTCAACACTCCATCTTGCATGCACTGGTTTTAAGAAACTCCAAGCTGCTTGGTCTTTATTTGTTGCCAAAGACATTCAAATATTTACGAGCGATAGACGGGACAACACTAAGAAAATCGTACTCCAAAAACTTGTTACTACTTAGTAACAAATCGGTTTGTTGTCAAGTAGCATATTTCGTGTTTCAAAATCGAAAATGTTCGGAATCTAAATTTTTGTATGATAATTCCCAATGTCCGCTCTATTAGTTTTTTAAATCTCTTTGTTTGTTGCATAAAACTTCGACGATCCTAGATCTTCTCTTGTTTATGAAGCTTTACCATTCAAACACACAGGCCAACCCAAAAGTCCACGTTTGTTCACGCCATGCGCCAGCCCAACCACAAACACATTTAATAGCAGTCCAGCGCTTGCAGCAAATTGTAGCGCTGACCGCTTCAGTATGCAAGTTATTGCACTTTTAAATGAAACACGTTGCCACGAGATTTTAGCGCACGAAGCGACACAAACATGTCTAATAAAAGATTCTTTGAATATGTCACAGAAGTTTAGTTTAAGTATTCTTTAAGCAAGAGAAGTGAGTTCTATACTCAGCAGTGGGTGAATTCAGGCTGTGGGTGATGATGATGATTGTTTGAGCTAAAAGAGTGCCTATAAAAAGCACGTAGAACAACACATCACTTTACGTCACGCGTAGGATAAGGCAGAGGTGTGCTTTGTGCTGCCTTGTTGGTGTTGTAGTCGCAAGCTCCGCTGCTGAGCATGAGGTCCTGATGGGTTCGATTCCTGGGTCGGGAAAAGTGTTTCTAGGCTTTTCCATCAGAAATTTTTCAGTAGCAGCCACGGAGTCTGGATTTGTGCCCGGTTGATGGCAATAGGCTCGCCCCCTATTACATGGAACTTAAACATAACTGGCGAAATGTGGCACTATCTGTATTCTGTCTGGAGTTCGTTTGAAATTCTGAAAAGGAAAAAATACCGTGAGGAAATCCGGAGTCATACTCCTCAATCATCAACATCGATAAAAGCAGATCCATTTACTGTTTACCCCACAGTAAGATAATTACAGTCACATATAACTTTATATAAAAGGTTTCTCAACAATTCCATCACAATGGAAAAAACACGAGTTTTTCAATAATTCTTATTGTTTTCACAGAAAACCATTAAAAGCCCTTGTTTTTCAGTGAGGGGCATTTTCTTAAGCTGTTGCGGACAATAAAAATATGAGAGGGACGGTACGTGACACGAATAAAACGTTTTTGACGAGGCTATAAGATAAGCGGGTAATTAAGTACGTACATGAGTAAGTAGTAAGTACATAAGAGTTCCCGAAACACGATAACCACTGGATGCAATTGTGGCCCAGCGGTATCGCGTATAGCGGTAAGTCGTGAATTAGAATCCAGGCAGGCACTTTACTTTGTCTAATTAATATATAAACCCATATATCACGCCTTTTTTATAGGAAAAAGGCTAGGCAGAAACTACAGAACGCCACCACCACCCACCTACTAGTTACAAACCCCAACCGTCTCGCAGAGAGGTGGCCATGTGTC
The DNA here is from genome assembly GCA_964057025.1 of Standfussiana lucernea. Lineage (NCBI taxonomy): Eukaryota > Metazoa > Arthropoda > Insecta > Lepidoptera > Noctuidae > Standfussiana > Standfussiana lucernea. Next base: position 18,713,249 of record OZ059785.1, on the reverse strand, counting down.
CCGGCAAACACATGTAAACATATACGGGATGGAAGGGACACCGACGCGAAAATGGAAACCACATACTCAGTACATCATTCTGAACCCCCACATAATATGTAAAATATTATGTTATGTTTCCTACAAACGTGCAATACACTACTAACACTATGTGTCCTGTGAGTGTACAAATAGATTTTAATTAATAATTTAATGTAGATATATGGATTACAATTATCTGAATTAAATGAATTAATAATAATACCTACACGGTCAAAATGTATGGAACAGCTGATTTTTTTTTAATAACCGACGAAAAATTTCTATGTAAATGAAAGGCTTTTAAATAACAGTTTTAATGGCCACAAAAAGGTCTGTCCATTAGGCACGGGGATTCGCCACGACGTAATATTTCATTTTATACCAATTCATGTTTTTGGAATTATTATGTTGCCAACCGAAATAAATTGTGATGGAGTGTATTATCCATTGAATTTTAATTGTTTGTCTATCACGATTATTTTTATTGAACAGTTTTCGACCCTGAACTTGACTGAGTCAGCAATGACCGTTGCAACAAAGTTGTTAGAAAAAAATCTTTTATATCTTGAAGAAGAAGGTTTCGCGCTTACCAAGGTCGGTTTGATGGATGGGTAACCATCATTACATACCGAGTTTCCTCTATGCCTCGAAAAGCACGTTAACAATGTTATTTAAAAAATATTTACTTTATGAACAAATTAATAAGTATTTATTTGTGTTCTGAATTCAAAAACACCTTTTTAATTTCAGACTGTTAAGCGGCGTCATACAATTGTTTAATTAGATTAACCTTTTTAAGAGACGCATGCCTTCTTGTACTAAATCAAAAGCGATTTTCATAATGTAGTCCATGACTTTGTATTAAGCTTCATACCTTTTTAGATAGCTGATAAGACCGGGATATTTTCCTAGTAATTTATACATCAGACGTAGTATTATCTTTGCACTAGACAACATTTTTTATGAAATAATGGCAAAAATTATTAAGAATTAAATGTTTGATTAGTGATCTTTGCCAAAATTGTAGGTATTTTTTTAACTTTTAATTATTAACAAAGGTCTGCTATGGCATGAACTATAGTAATACTTTATATTTCTGATTTACTCTTTCAGGACTTCTCATGAAAAAAAAATTGGTGGCTTAATTTGTTGCATTTCAACCGTACTATGACGTCCTGGTAGGAATACGTCGAGTTACCAGTAACCCTATATAGTGCGATGTGGTGCTAACGAATGTCATTGTTATAGTGTGTGAATAGAATACATAACAACATATTGTGTCAGTTTGATATGATTTACTTCTTAATTTCGTGTGTTGATTTTCAAACAAAGTATCCCCGCGTCATGCCATCCTCATGTGATGGTTATTGGAAAGTAATATGGTCGATGATATCAATTTATAAGAACAACACACGATGAATTGCCCAACATATTCGAAATGTCAATAAATATTGTTCAACCGTCAAAAAGAAAGCTTTTATACTATCACGACTTTTCCCTTGTCATATATCTACTTATATTACTTAAGTACATTTTCTGCCTTGTACGTCATATAATATAATAGACATTCCCTACCCTCTTTGTATGCATTATAAGAGCTAACCACCGTGACGTCATCAGAATGTCACGGCTCTTAACACTTCGCAGGTAGGGTTACCACACTTTCCGATTCATCCAGACATGTCCGGCTTTCCAGCCTTTTCATTTGTCCGAAGTGTTCAGCTTCAGGAGATTTCTTTAAAATTAAATAAAAAGTTAATTAAATTCTGAAGCTTCTAAGACTTCACAGAAAAAATACCGCTTTTTGTCTGGACTATTCAATTTTCGAAATGGTAACCCTAGACGCAGGTCACGCATTGCCCTTATAATGGCTCAGAAAAAGTAAAGAATGTCCTTCATAGACGCGGGCGCTCGGTGTGAAATGACACATTCATGAGGGGCTGTGGAAAGTTGGGGTGTATGTATACACTTGTCTACATACATACGCAAAAATCAGGTGGCGCTCACTGCCTACTGTATTTTTGTCATATTTCAGTAAGAAACTTACTACGACGGAAGCTTTGTTTAGTGAAGGATGAACACGACGACGTTGACGTGCACACGCAGTAATGCCCGGTTCACATTATTCTAGTATCATTCCAGTCCAGTGATTTAATTAGCACTGGTTTGCATCTGGAATAATCTGACCGTCGCTGGGATGCCTTGGTTCCACTAAGTGATCCAGTTCAGTAACAGGCTTGGTGGTTTACTTTTTAATTTACATTATTTGTACTTGCTAATGTCTATCGTTTACACACACACACACAGAGGTCACAGAAGATTCCTATAGCATCTTGTGCCTCTTCCCACGCAGTGAATATGTGTTTTAAAAAGGTGACACCGGCGTCAGTCGTACAACGTCCTTTGGTGAAACCATTCTGTTTCTAATAGATCTTATTGGTATTAAAGTGGATATGCATCTGATTGAGCATTACCTTTTCAACGCCTTGCTGAAAACCGGCAAAACGGATACGGGTCTATAGTTATTGGTGTCTTTACTGTCCCCGGATTTGAAAAGTGGTATTACCTTGCTGTATTTCATAAGGTCCGGGGAGAGTACTTGATCCACACACAAATTAAATATTAAAACTAAGTACGGTGCTATAGTCTCAATAATAGCTTGACAAACTTTAATAGACATTCGCCATCGATCTTCCGTTAATTTGATTTTGATTTCCTTAAAGGCTTTACTGACTGGGGGTTTATATGCTTGAATTGAAACTCAACCGGACAGGCTGATATGTTCGCTCTTAATAAATAGAAAGCAAGGGTGAGGAATTTAACGTTTATGTAGTTTTAAGTAGGATACTGGTAAAGAAATCTACAAATTCTTGAGCAACTTCGCTTTGAAAGCTTAGAGACCACGTGAGGTCTCTAGTGTGATATGATCATTATGTTTACTCTCTGCACTGGTAACCTTACAAGCTAATTATTTTTAAGACAAATAAATTCCTGATACATCAAAACAAATGCATGGTTTCTGTCCGCCCAGTATACCATCCCTCCAAGTATTTCAATGTAATGTCCGTCACAGTGGCGGCTAAAGAGTCACACGGCCGCCCCTCATCACAGCAAACGATTTTATACCACGCTTCATGTTTTCGATACCACACTCGAAGGGTCGTTCACGACTTTAGTCGGTGCAACTTGCGTCGAGCGACATGCGCACGTCAATTGTTTCCTTGGCGACAGTAGCAATTCGCGTCGTCGCAGTGATTCCTGGCATGCTACACAGGTCTTTAACAGTTATTTTACTTCTGAAAGCAGGACCCAAAGGCAACCTTTCAATGACAATAATAATGATCACTGTAGTTTGGACAGACTTGTTAGTGGCAGCAACACAACAGCAACCTTATTGCAACAACAATGAAGGTCACTGTGAGTTTGACAGTAATGCAAAGTCAGAGATAGAACTATGAAAGGTCTGTACACAATTTATTGTGACCAACTGAACCTTCGGCTTCGGCCTAAAAAATCCAATACTGGCCAAACCTTCAGCTTCGTCCAAAATTTTGGCGGCCGAAGACGAAGGTTTCCAGCAAGGGCCCAAATTGAACGGACTGTTACGAAGAGGCGACGCGTGGAGGTAGTTGCTGTAGCAACTCGCATGTCCCTTAAGTGTGTAGTTCATGGCCAAGCGGTAAGGCTCCAATGAGAAACGAGTCTCGAAGGTTTTATAACACGTAAAAGTAATATAAAAGATGTTGATTTTATAGGACTTTCGGCTTCGGAGTTCGGTTATGAATTTTAAAATCTACCAAGTTTATACTACCGTGAAATTTTTTTGCGTGAAAAGTTGAAGAGCTTTTTCTATGAGAAGTCCGTTAAAATTCGATAAGCAAGACTGGTAATAAGTTTATTTGAAAATTAAAATGAAGAAGCATGCTGAAGAATGGGAGTTATTCTTTTATTAATTATAAGACATCAAGAAGCTTTTATCTAATGATAATTTTGCACACATAAACAAAATAGATTTATTATTTGAGCCAAATTCTCTGAAAAGAACATAGGTGTCAGATTACGAGAGCTGATACATATTGGTAGGTGCATCAATGTTGGACTAAAATACCACCAATCCAACGGTGCGTATAAAGCGAAAAAAAAAATCATAAAATTAAGTGACGTGGCGGTATATAAACACGCCGTTGTTTTAAGCTGGGGAAACCGACCTTCATACTAATATTAACATGATTTAGGAAAAACGAAAATTTTATCAGCCTAGAGTAATTTAGGAACAGTCACATGTTATGATTAAAATATGTTAAGTGTTTTAACATCGCATTTTTCAGCGATTGCTATGTCAGGATTATCCTAGTAATTTTAAGTAGATAACTGTTCCATATCCTTAGAAATAATAAGAGCTTCTAACCCATAATTGTGTTTTCCTCGTCCAGTGTTATTACCCGGGCACTTTCCTCTAGATAACGAACCGCGGATTGGCGGTCTTCACGGTTTTATATCGGAACGTAAAACTATGGCCGAGCGCAAAACACACATAAAACTGAAACTTCTTTCATCTTCCTCTCTTGTTATGTGGTAAATAGAAAATTGAATGAGTCTTGTGGCATAATAATAGGATCATATACCTACGTCTTTGAGATTAAGCTGCGATTGTTGCGGCCATACAATAGATGGGTGACAATTGTATCTTTGGGAACACGTAAACCGCGGATTCGGTCATAGTACATATATCTGTGAAAATCGTTACATTATTATTTAGAAGCCATAAAAACTGAAAAAAGAAGAACTTTCAAAATACATTTATGTAGGTAAGTACCTACTTGTGTTGAGCCAGCCAGCCCTGACGAGAAATGGATATTGGCAATTTCGTGACTTTTTTAATATGTTACAAATACATTGAACCATATCAGTTTAAACATTTTGATAATACAGATAATATTACCAAAATTGCTAATTGTGCTATAGGCGCCAATCTAACAAACACTTCAGTTTTATTAAAATCCCATGGCAAACAAATTGATAAAGTTATGGTTACTGGGTGATCTAATTTAAATCATATTCAAGTTAATGAATATGATTTAAATGAGGCCTTTGCCCAGCAGTGGGACACATGAGAGGCTAACAAAAAAAAAAGTTAATGAAGGATATTTATATCCGTTTATATTTTGTACCGTCGAGATGGCCCGACGACCTTTAAAGCGTAGCTAAGTCAGATTTGGTCGGCGGACAGCTGAGGACAGCGTGTTGAGGTGCAGCTTGGGGGAGGCCTTTGTCCAGCTGAAGGCTGCGGTAAAAATATCAATCAACCCAGCTGGAATGTCAGTGTAGAGCCTCTTTGCACTATACATATGCCCCACTGGCCCATCCCGCACAACCACCTGCACCTTTTAGGATTTAAAGGAAGCAAATTACTACATACTGATCTGGCACAATTTGAGTTTAATCGTCACGTAAAGTAAAAGAAGTACTCAACTACATTTGATTGATATTTTGTACCTACTGGAGGCTTCTTCGTACCACAGACAATTCCGAGTTTTCAACTGTCACTATGAAAAACGAGGCGATATATCGTGTTATCAGTTGATGCACTCCAGTTTAATAACAAAACAAATAAAGTCTGTTCTTGAGACAGCTAAAGATATTAACGGTCATTGACACAATCGTAATAACTAGTTATGATAACTTTTGTATTAAAAGAAAGGTTAAATTAATAGACCTTTGGCATTTCGTTGCAGTTTATTCAAATAAGGCTGAGTATCAGCATTTTTTGACGTTTTAACTGCATAAGACAGTACAACTTGCCCCCGGAACAAACTGTCGGGGCTCATCAGGTTGGACGCGGACCTCTTTTAGCTGTTCAGTGAGGCCGGATAAGGTAAAAGAACTTGATTCTAAACATTACCATGCGAAATAATTATCACTTTCAGTTTCCCTGCCTTTGCGTTCAATATAATCTCGCTACGTGTATCTGTATGCTAATAAATATAAGCCACTCAAGTATAAAGATAAAAATAAATAAATGCCTGCACGAGCACAAAACCCTAGTTCGTCATAAAATGCGTAAATGTTAGTTTACGACTTAGGACTATTTACTCTCGGGATAGAATATAAAGGGGAAATAATAATCGTGGCGCTAAAATCATAACAAGCGTGTTATCGCAATGTTATTGAAGAGTGTAGAAGGAGCACTTTGAAAAAAGAAATACCTACATATCCTAAGAGGACAGGGTGCAAAGGCCTAACGTTAGGTACAACGGCAATTTCTTTAGCGATTTAAAATTACCTCTAATTTTCTCAAAAGGCTTAAGGAGAGTAGTCGTATATCTGTAGTACATTCATGTTTCTATGTGCGAGCAAAACCTTCAAGCGGCTACTGAGAAATTCTTGATAGACAAACCCGATAAGGCAATAACACTGTCTAACCTGAGAATCGAACCCAGGCATTCGACCACTAGATTAACGAGAAAACTCCTAACAAGTACACTATATTAAATATAACAATAATTATAATTTTTCCATATTTATTTACATTCACCAAGTTAAGTGATTCTGCAAAACAATGATTTCGGGCATAATACGTAGCTCCAATCAAAGTAGTGACAATTTCGAAAACGTGTGCGCGTAACCTTAGCCCAAAAACCGGGTAGAAATTGGTGTCTAGTGTCTTTTAGCCTTTGTACACCGCTTACCTTCTGTACCCATCTGATCACTGTCAAAAACGTGCTGGTCATTAATATCGATATAACTCCTAACACTAATTCTCTATAACTCAACGTCTTGACTAGTCACAGTATATTTCCCGCTCATACCATATCTACTCATGGCCTCACTTGTTTGGATCATCCTCCACCTCTTTTGTTGCTCAATCTTCAGTCACTGATCACGAAAGTGTTGGCATTGCTATCAACCTACATACGAAACTCTACCCTCCTTCTTCTACTCTGCGACGTATCAATTTTACTGAATTAGATAACACTATTAAAGAAATCAATTTTAAACCTATACTTGACAACAACTCATCTCCCTACCTTGCAAGGCCATTCAAGACAACTCGCATGTGGTAAAATTGGCTAATAGGAAAAACATTAACAAACCATGGATTACTACTGGTTTATTACGATTCATGCGTAATAGAGACAATCTGCACAAAAAGCTCAAAATGAATTCCCATGATGAAGCACTTAATTTAACGTTCAAAATATACTGAAACTTTTGCAACGCTCTCCTAAAGAAACAGAAGAGAATTTATGAGAAACAGGAAATGGAAAAGTACAAAAATAATAGTAAAAAGCTGTGAAATGTTATCAAAAGTATAATTAATACTAGCAAAAAGTCAGACCACTCTTCGGCACTGATCAACATTGATAAATCAGCAGTGTTGACGACGCTAATAAATATTTTACAGCTGTCGGACAGAGGCTGGCGAAAGATATTATTGGTAACGTTCATCTATAGAATAACTACCGAGCCTCCACTCCTGTACCACCAAACTCTCTTGTCCTACTTCCTACTGATGAAAATGGGGTGGAACATCTCATAATGGACTTGAGAGAGGGTGCGGCAGTTGGAGTAGATCAGATAAAATCAGGTAAAAGGTATCAGGTAAAATCTTAAAACGCTACGTTAAACAGCTTACACTTCCAATTACTCACATCTGCAACCTAGCCTTTACTACTGGTATCTTTTCACTGGCATTTAAGATAGCCCTTGTTAAACCTATCCATAAAGGAGGGGACAAAGACTTAATTTCTAATTACAGGCCCATTTCGATGCTCCCTACGATGTACAAAGGCTTAGAACGACTAATTAAGAAACGCCTCATGAACTTTCTGGAGACAAATAATCTCCTGTCACTTGAGCAATTTGGGTAACTCACTAACCTTATTGTTACTAATCTTGACAATAATGGGAAATGTGTAACAGTGTTTCTCGACTTAGCCAAGGCTTTTGACACGGTTCCTGTTCTATTGCTATTAAAAAAAACTTGAGAGAATAGGAGTCAGGAGTCTCCCACTGCAACTACTCAAGGACTATTTAAGTAGTATGAAGCAACGAGTGAAAATAGACAACTGGATAAGTGATGAACTCTCCGTTCTCCGTTTATTATGGCGTTCCACAGGGCAGTTTCTTGGGTCCTAGCCTTTTCCTTGTCTATATTAATGACTTGCTTCAACTCCAACTTAAACATGGAAGACCAATATCTTTTGCCGATGATACTGCAGTATTTTTTAGTGGTAAAAATTGGGAAGAAGTTTTCCATAGTGGTCAACATGGTTTCAATGAGGTTTGTCAATGGCTTAAACATAATGTTTTGACATTAAATTTATCAAAAACCAAATAATATGTTGCCTTTGCGCCCAAGATAAATCTTCTTCCACCTACAACTCTAAGTATTGTTGCTCACACTAGCTCATTGTCCAATTCCCCGTGCCTTTGTTCACCCCTTCAAAATACGGACGTAATTAGATATCTTGAAGTGTATATTGATCAAACATTAACCTTTACGCCTCACATCGATATTCTCGTCACTAGGATTCGTAAGCTGATTTACATTTTTAAGAATTTAAGACATGTTGCTGATCTTAGGACTATTACAATGTTCTACTCAGCAATCTGCCAGTCGATTGTAAATTATTTTTCATCCCACCATCTCGGAAAGAGTATTTTTAATCTTCAATATCTGAGTGGAAAAGCCGTTTTTATTCTCTAGAGGATAAAGTAAATTGAATTTAGAACATCGTGTGCACTAAGTTTGTGAATTAAAAAAAAACATTAAACCTATTTACTGCTACCTCTATGGTGCCGAATATATCATACAACTTTTTTTTAATTTTTAAAAACTCAGACTCGGAACCTTCTTGGTGTTCTTTTTTCAATTTGCTTTGTACGCGGTTCTTTACGCGGCATTTTTTCACGTCATTGTTAAACCTTATATTAAAAACAAGAAACTTGAAAACAAATGAAAAAACTAAAATGAGTGATTCTAGCGACGAGTTAGTTTGCTTGACGCCAACAGAATTGACTGAAACTGTTAATAATGCGCAAATGAGCTTTCTCCCTCAACAATCACGCGAGAAGTACTTAAAACAGTACGATATGTTCAACACGTGGCGACTAGCAAAAGGAGCCAAAACTTTCTCAGAAAACGTTTTGCTGGCATATTTTATAGAATTATCCGAGAACAAGAAAGCAAGCACTCTATGGAGTACGTATTCGATGCTAAAAGCAACAATAAAGATGAAAAAAGACAAACATATCGATACCTATCCTAAATTAGTGGCATTTTTAAAAAGAGCCTCATCTGGTCATCAACCAAAAAAATCGAAGGTTTTCACAGTATCTGATATTGAAAAGTTTCTTAACGAAGCACCCGATTCCGTATATTTGGCGGCAAAAGTAAGTCAGTTGCACATTCAGTATCTACTTAAGTATATTAATCTCAATTAAATAGTATACTTAGTAGATGTTGATAGGCATAATTATGCGTTCATATCAATTTTATTCATTTATCTACTACAATACTCTTTACGTTACAGGTTGTTCTTATTATTGGAATAAACGGAGCATGTCGAACTAATGAACTAACACAACTTAATGTCAAAAACATTGAGAAACATTCAGATGACTTACTATTAATTAATTTACCTAATACAAAGACAAAAAGAGACCGCAACTTCGTCATTCGCAAGGAATACGTAACGATTGTTGAGAAATATCAAGCCTTACGCCCGCCTAACACTCTAATCAATCGATTTTTTCTACAGTATCGCAATGGAAAGTGTGTTAGACAGCCTATGGGTACTAATAAAATTGGCAGTATCCCACGAGAAATAGCAACATTTCTTGAACTTCCAGAACCCCTGTTGTACACGGGTCATTGTTTCCGACGAACTTCAGCCACACTTTTGGCTGATTCCGGAGCTGATCTCCTGTCCCTTAAGCGCCACGGAGGCTGGAAGTCCAATGCAGTTGTAGAGGGATACATAGAGGATTCCATCCAAAATAAGTCTAAAATATGTGAAGGCATCGTAGGAGCCATTACACTGAAAGAGCCTCAATCGGATCCTTGGACTGGCCCTTCTACATCAAAAATAAGCCGTTATGAAACACCTAACCATCTCCCTCTCTCTCCAACATTCACGCCAAGGGAATCCGATGAATCGGTACAACTATTAAGTATGACAGATAGTTTACCGAAAAACAGTACACAAGTGACTAACACCAATATTACAGTACCAAACAAAAATATTACACTCAATTTAAATAACTGTAGCAACGTTACTTTAAAATTTTCTTAATTATACCTTAGTATTATTTTGTTATAATTTAAAGATTATTCTGTAATACTTACCTGTCATAATGTAGTAATTAATACCTAAACTGAAATAAAAGTGTACCTATCTTGTGATTGTAAACGTTTTCTTTTTTGCATTTAGTCATTTCCTCGCTGAGGTGGAATGAAAAGTTACGTGTTGCACTCGAGTGCAAAGATTTTTCACCTCGTGCTCTTTTGATTCCCTCGCTAACGCTCAGGATTCTAATTTTGAATCACTCGCTGCGCTCGTGATTCAATTTTAGAATCCTTCGTTTGCTCGGTCATCAAAATTGAACACGCGGTTAAAAAGCAACTTTGCACTCTTGTATAACAAATAACTATTTCATCCCACCATCTCGGAAAGAGTATTTTTAATCTTCAATATCTGAGTGGAAAAGCCGTTTTTATTCTCTAGAGGATAAAGTAAATTGAATTTAGAACATCGTGTGCACTAAGTTTGTGAATTAAAAAAAACATTAAACCTATTTACTGCTACCTCTATGGTGCCGAATATATCATACAACTTTTTTTTAATTTGTTAAAAACTCAGACTCGGAACCTTCTTGGTGTTCTTTTTTCAATTTGCTTTGTACGCGGTTCTTTACGCGGCATTTTTTCACGTCATTGGTTTAGTCATAATGTAGTAATTAATACCTAAACTGAAATAAAAGTGTACCTATCTTGTGATTGTAAACGTTTTTTTTTTTGCATTTAGTCATTTCCTCGCTGAGGTGGAATGAAAAGTTACGTGTTGCACTCGAGTGCAAAGATTTTTCACCTCGTGCTCTTTTGATTCCCTCGCTAACGCTCAGGATTCTAATTTTGAATCACTCGCTGCGCTCGTGATTCATTTTAGAATCCTTCGCTTGCTCGGTCATCAAAATTGAACACGCGGTTAAAAAGCAACTTTGCACTCTTGTATAACAAATAACTAGTATAACCTCCTGGGGAGGGGCAGGCAAAGTTCACCTTCTGGATGTTGACAGAGCCCAAAGAGCAGTTCTCAAAGTAGGGGCTGGACTTCCTTTTCGTTACCCAACTACTGAGCTTTATAAACGTTGGGATATTCTATCAGTCAGGCAGACTTTCATACTCAACATAGTTCACAAAAAACACAAACAAATAGAATATGACCCCAACCTTAACCAAGATAAGCGTAGGAAGGGTAATGTCTGTCCCACAAGTTTCTTCCGTACCATCCTCTCACAAAGATTTTACTGTTTTCTTAGATGATATGTGTATAATAAAATTAACACAACACTTGCCATATACCCACTGCGGAGATCAACCTGTAAATTAATTGTTTGTAAATGGTTGAAAACTTTAAATTATCAGGCAACTGAAAGTCTTTTGATTCCAATCCGTTAACCTTCAATCTGCACAAAAACACACACACTATCTCAGACACACAAATCACACATGTGTGTCCTACTATGGTATTTATTTTTCTTTTATTTCTTTACAACATTCTGTACCTAGTATTTAAGTAATATCATCAGTCATCACTCATGTTGTTAATTTATTAATCTAAATTAGTTTGCATACCTGTAAGTCCTGTGGGCCTGGTGACCCGTAACACAAGCATTGTATGCCTATTGCGGGCACCAGTCTCTCACAAATGTTCACCTTGTAAATTACGAGTAGATTTAATGATTCCTGCTTACTGTAACGTTTGTGATGAGAAAATAAACAAACATAAAGTTAAAGTAAAGTTTGGTCATAAAAATGTTATTTTCCGTTTATTTTCGCACGTGTACAATTGATAGCTTGACCTTCAGTTTACAGTGAAGTCGAGAGTTATTTGATATTTATTTACTTGGCGCTGTGCCAGGCTCAGCGGTTTGCTCGTGTACAACCAGTACTTAATCCAATTTACGTTAAAAGAGTAAACTGTTGAAGAGGCACATGCTAGTTGAGCTAATGACAATAGATTTTTTTAATGTTCTCTAGTTGTAGACCACTACATCAATCGGAAATAGAAAACATTCTGGTTTTTTTTTAGAGTGAGGCCCTGGGTTCTATTCCAAGGTTGGGCAAAGTGTTATTGAGTGTTTTCCATCAGGAATTTTTCAGTAGCGGCCACGGATTCTGGATTTGTGTCCAGTTGGTGGCAAAAGACTCGCCCCCTATTACATGGACCTTAAGCATAACTGGCGAAATGTGGGTGTAATATTAGATACGCACCTGCCTAAATCTTCGGAGCTTACTGGCGCGATGTTATATTATGTAGTGAAAAAAAACGTGACAAGAAAAGACCAAATTCTGTGTGCTCTCATTCGAATCTATAGCTATTTAGGGGTTTATTGTCGCGAGACCAAAATTTGAGCTAGCGCCAAGATCTTGTTTTTTCAATACATATAACAAATGTTTACCTGTAGCACATAATAAGGTTATTACAATTTTATTCGAGCTTCAAAAGATCCTGTTAGACTATAATACAATAACAGCAATGCGACAACGTTATAAGGTCTCACAAATTAAGAGCCATTACAAGCCAAGCTATAATACAATTTACTAGCTCGGCTGCGGTGCAACACAATTTCCTTCTCCAATATGTGAGCACGCCTGGGTCCATCATCCATCACGCCCCGGAGCTAATAGCTTGCCTATACGAGCTTCATATTGTTTGGAATATCATTTTTTTAAATTGAGTGTTATTTTTACTTGAGATTGGAGGATGGCGTTCAAGGCTGTCTTCTTGTTAATCGGAGTTTATGCTACATTTATTTGGAACCCTGGAAATAGGGTGAAGTGTAAATGACTTGTGAGATTAATTCCTCCTTTTTCACAGACACAATACACAATACTCGGCTCGCACTGTTTGACCCAACATGCATAAATATTTCACAAAATTAAACCAACGGTAGCATCTCAATATATGTAAATGTTGACTTCCAGTGGAATATTAATTAAATATTTATTTATAATAACTTACTCATAAATACATTTAAAACAAAAAAAGAACAATAAAATAACATAAACTAACCACTAAAATTAATTGAAATGACATGCAATCTATCCTAAAAAAATATTAGGCACAAATTGAACTTACACAAGTTTAAGTCTATGTTGTCTGAGACACGTCTACATAATTTTCTCAAACCAAACACTCACTTTTATACAACAGCTAATAGCTACGTAGCCATGAGGGGCTCAATTGACCTTAAGGTACCTTTTTTTTTTTTTTTTTTTTTTTCGGGGGGAAACCTTCAAAAGGCGACCGGTCTTTGGGGATAAGACCGCGGAGTGTGGGATTTTTACCTCACTAAAACCACCCCGGTGGTCACAATCCGCACATGAGAGGAGGCTGACCTATAGGTACCTAATCATAATTCAAATATTTATACGATTTAGCTACACAAATAGCCGGTTCAAACTTCTAGATATACACGAACATCCCACATCGCTGGAATATCATAAATAGATAAACAAACAAGCACACACAAACTTGCTCCAAACTTGTACGACGCGGCCAAAGCAGCAGTTAATTCGCCCAATAATACTGAACGCTTTCATTTCTAACATTCTGCACATACTATCGATTCCAAGTTCAAACTTGAATGTACGAAAGAATGAAGATGGTTTCGAAATTCAAGTCTTTCTTCATACAGTACTTTCACTAACAGTTACAGCACTGTCAAAACCAGTGATCCATCTTTTTTTTACAAGCTTTTATTTAACTTGCAATGTTGTATGTTTGTTTGTTTAGGTAAAATCTTACAACTGAATTTTAAAACAGTCGCCCACCGATTGAGCTGAAATTTTACATATCCGCTAAGTGACGTCAGTCTAAATCCAATATGGCGGACTCAAAAAGATAGTTAATTTTTGTGCACCCCCATGATATGGGTATCAATTAAAGGAAAGAAGGATGGCATTTCTGGTGCTGGATTTCAGAAGCGTTCATTAATGAAAGCTTAACAGTTTTTTGGGAAGGAAATAAAAATAGTAAGTATGGAAACAAACGTTTTTAGCTTGTTTACTTTGTAGTGTTCCGAAACCCAGGGGAAAATTATTATTAAATTTTCTTAGAAAATACTTTGTTCGTGGAAGGAGTTACTAATTACTACACCTACTATATGGGGTGGAAGGACACCGACGCGAAAACGGAAACCACATACTCAGTACATCATTCTGAACCCCTCCACATGGAAATTTTTCGTCGGTTATAAAAAAAAATCAGCTGTTCCATACATTTTGACCGTTTAGGTATTGCACTTTTGTAGGAAACAGCTGTTTTTTTTAATGAGAATCTGAATAGGTCTCATAGGTACCTATTTATCTTAGTAGGCGGCGAGAAAGCTACACATAAGAAATAAGTTCTAATAAAATGAACTGTACACAATAACTAGGACAGTACCTGTAAGAGAAATGTCCCCACGATCTTTAAACGAAAACAATTAACTATGAATCTTTTTTCTTTTTTTACCATTTTCATCACATACTTCAGTCAAAAAAGTATCGAGAATGGATGAATTGTTTATGGTTTTCAAATTATTTTTTTTGTATTTTTTATTTAGATTATCACAACTGTTTTCCATTTAGGCGCGGAGTTTGAGTTGCATCTGTTATTTAGATTAAATACAGTGCTGTTTTTAGTTAGATCATATCTAGTGTGTATTGCGAATTTCGTAATGGACAAAAACATCGAACAAACAGTTTGTCTTAAATTTTGCATCGCCAATGGAATTTCGTGTTCGGAGTCCCTGAAATTGTTACAGAAGGCTTACGGTGAATCGACTTTACCAAAAACACGTGCTTATGAGTTCAAAAGCGGTCGAGATGTAATGGAAGATTTGCCTCGCTCTGGTAGGCCATCAACATCTTTAACTGATCTATATAATGATATGATAAATAGTGACTGAAAATCCTCATTTAAGTTTGAGAGAGATAGCCGCTGAGCTTCCTTTGTCTCACGAGTCGATCAGAACCATTTTAAATAATTACTTGGGTATGAAACATGTTGCCGCTCGGCTAGTACAAAAAGACCTGAATTTTCTCCAAAAACTCAATCGCATAAGTGTCGTTGAGGACATGCTAGAACGAGTCAATTCCGACCCAACATTCATGTGACGCATTATTACTGGTGACGAGACGTGGGTTTGAGTTTGACATGTAAACTAGCCAACAAGCTTCGGAGTGGCGCCTTCGCAACCGCAACCGAAAAAACCACGCCAAAGTCGATCGAAAGTCAAAGTAATGTTGGCCGTTTTCTTTCACTCGGAATTAAGTTGCCTGAAAGTCAAACAGTAAATCTTCTAGTATAAAAATGAATTGACGTTCGTTTTTCTCACAAAAACTCGAGAACGGCTGAACCGATTTGCCTAATTTTGGTTTTCAAAAATTTGTAAGAAGTTCAAGGAAGGTTTAAAAGGTGAGAAAATATCTAGTAGGTAGGTAGTAGCACAGTATAAATATGGACAGTACGGAAACTAAGCCTAGTTGAAGACATAATTACCTACGCTCAATTGAAGCAAAAGGGTTGTAACTTTTAATGTTTTTGATATTGTTTTTTCTTTTCATTTTTTTTTCTGTAGTGATCAATTAATCGAATTGAAATAACTAGTTTACAAATACAATTTTAATAAATAAACTCAGCAAAAGACAATAGTTTAAACACGGAAAACAATTTAATATTCACACACAACAACTTGTAGAACTATAGATATTTAACTTTGTCATTACGGCCACTTTTATAACTCAGGAGGAAGGTAAACAACAACTTTTGTAAAAAAAATACTGTCCTATCTATACTTCAATACTAATATTATAAAGCTAAAGAGATTGTTTGTTTGGTTGAACGCGCTAATCTCAGAAACTACTGGTTCGAATTGAAAAAATCTTTTAGTTTTGGATAGCCTATAAGCTATAAAACATCACGCTGTGACCTATAGGAGCGGAAAATTAATCAAAAATGTTACACAGACGTAGTTGCGCCGGTCAGCTAGTTTTATTATATTTATCAGCTTTACATACCCTCAAAACCGCCGCATTCTGGATTTACAAATAAGTTCAGGAATTCATTATGATCGATCACACGGACTTATAATTCGATAACGATTATGACAATAACAATAAATCATTCTTACCTTTCAAAATCAGCAGGAAGTTTAAAATACGATAGCTCCGGTTTTGATGAAGCCGAGATCAAACAGGCTTAAACTACGCAATACGTTCGCGGCATTTTTAAAAAGATCGCGGAGATAAACTTAAACGTGACCACTCGTCTTGAAGCAGCACTCACTACTGAGAGCACCGCGACGAACGCCTTGAAGTCTCGTCGTTACGCATGTTTGTGCCGTTTGGAGCGTTTGTAGGTAGTTTCCGTACTGTCCATATTTATACTATGGTGGTAGATAGGTAGTAGGTCGATAGTAGGTAGGTAGGGAAAAGTGCATTGCAACGCATGCCGGGTACAGCTAGTAAAGAATACTATTTGAGCGTTATGCGGCGTTTAAGAGAGCAAATATGACAAAAAAGGCCAGATTTGTGAAAAGAAAATTCTTGGATTTTGCACCACGATAATGCGCCTTTGCACAAGGCCCTCATAGTGAACGAATAAATATATAAAATAAAATAAAAAACTTAACAAATACCATCGAGCAACCACCTTATTCACCAGATATGCCTCCAGCTGACTTCTTTCTTTTTCCTAAACTCACATAAACCACTTCGTGGCACCAGTTTTCATTCGGTAAAATACATAAAGGAGAATTCGCGGCGAGAACTGAACTCAATTCCGGAAAAAGCGTTTAATAATGTTTTGATGATTGGATTATTCGTTGGCGTAAGTGTATCGTTTCTGATGGAGCATACTTTGAAGGCGATAAAATAACTTTGATGAATAAATAACATTTTGTGTATTATTGATCGTTTCCCGGTACTTTCTTGACACAGTAGTATTTCCTAGACCATCACAAAAATATGGTTATCTGCAAAGGTAAGGTCTTCGTAACCGAATGCAGCTGAATACTCAGCGCTGTGCCACTATTTCGTATGGTGTCACATCGCAATGCTGACCCTTAATGTTTAGCACAATAAATCTTACTTTTTTCCTTTACCAATTTTATATTGGCAAGTTTAGGGACGAGGTTCGTCTACCAAAAAGACACTTGTGAGCAAATGTCTTTTTCGTATATACCGCATCGCCTTTTCGCACTGGCTGCTCACCAATATCGCGGCGACTGCCTCCAAACATTCCTGTTTGCCTAGTACTCACTACATCACCGTCTCTACTACTAATACATTGTACAAGACTATGTGCCTCGGCTTTGTTTTGGAATCGCTCATGAATATTTATTTGAAGGTATGTTTAGGGGTGTGATTTGATTAATTTTGCCATATAGTTTGAAAGCAGTTAAAACGTTTGTCATAATTAAAAAGTAAGTTAAGATATCTTTGCAGTAACTAGGACTGCAATATCTACACGGTTAGAAAAACAATCAGACATTTGATTGCGTAACACACATACAATGACAATGCCATTTTGACAGTTCAACAATATTCATTTCGCTATTTACTTTGCCGAGAAAATTATTTCTTCAAACATATGAAGCAATGTATAATTATGATAGTGTGTTAGGCAATTGGGGTGCAGATCTTTGAGTCCATGCATCTGTTCATGTAAATTAATCTTTAAACAAAAAACAAAACGCTTACTTTCCGACGTCATCCTTTATTTTCCATCCACCCATATTGTAATGTAATGAAGCTCAATGTTCTACCCAGTTAACAGTATACTAGTGTTAGTTTTCCATTGCCCCAGTTACAGCAGCCGGCGTATCTTCCACGCCATTGCTTTGCACTGCACCGCAGCATGTTACCTATAAATTAAGAGTCGGTAAGCTGGCCTTGCATCCTCGCATCCCATTTGCAAACGAATGCAGAATCCTGGTTTCTATATCCGGAAGATATTACTACATAACTTTGGAAGTTCGAGGAAAATTCTGCTACTTTCAAGATAGTTTAAACTTATTATTATTTCCTTTTGATAGTTATGGTATAAAGATTCGAAAGAAACTGCTAAAGAATCATTACGAAAAGCGATTGATTCTTAACAGTGGTCGTTGTCAGTTGGTTGTAAAATTCAATACTGATGACTTGATGAGTATGAACCGTCCCAAAAGTGTTTTATGAAAGAGTTAACAAATTCTGGTGGGTTACCATGGTCTATTAGTGCAGACAGCTGTCTAGCGCAATCTCTTACTCACTCTCGGAAAAGTCCTAAAACATTCCATAACAGATCATGCTAACCACCCTGTTCATGTTCGTACGCATTAAAATAAATTAGTAAAACAATCATCTATAACAACTTTTTCAAAAAATATTATTTAAATATAATGACTTTAATTTAATTATAATTGTAAAATCGTCGACCAAGTGTTCACCTCAAATTGACAAAATAATGGAATATTTCTTGAAGAAGTCTTTAATTTATTAGAATGTCCGTTTTCAAGAATTCGATTATACTCGTATACTCCACATATTGTAAGCGACAGTGATATCTTCAGAGACGTTTTCTGATTCATTTGTTTACATTTTCATCAAATACTTTTGGCAACAGAATAGTCATCCTCGGTGGCCGTGATAAATGCTTAAGACCGTGAACGCCGTACGGCATTTCATGCAAATTATCAAGTCCTTATTTTTCGAAACGACTGAAACGATTTTAATGAAACTTCACACACATAATGCATAGGTCTAAAAAGTTAGTGAAAACCATTTTCGAAATGTCTTATTTAAAAAAGATAATTGCAAATTTGTTTCTATGGAAAATTTAAAATCGGTCTAATTTAACTGTAACACAATTTTGCGAAAATGTTTTTCACTAACTTTTTAGACCTATGTATCCTGCTTATGGGTATGAAGTTTCATTAAAATCGGTTCAGTCATATCGAAAGATAAGGACTTGAAAATTTGTATGAAATGCCGTACGGCGTACACGATTTTAACAAGAAGTCAGTTAACACTTTCGGTGCTAAACACCCTGCATATGGGTCGAACAATAATTCGTTCGTGTGCGCACAACCCGCCTCCCGAGTCGTCGTTATACGTAGCTATAAATGGCGCGCATACTAGTAAAAATGGATTATTTGAACTTAGCAGCGAAAGTGTTAAAGCTAACATTTGAAGAGCAACACTCGGAAGATATCAGCCAAGCAAGGCTGGTCTCAATTTGTGAACATTCTAACATTATAAGTTAAATCCGTCCAATATTCCTGTAGTAGAGCCAAGTCCAGCAGATCAGCCGCGCCATTGCGTTCCCTTAATGTTTCGTGAGCCCTTGTTACCGATCAGTTTAGCTTCCATTACATATACGTTTCGGAATTCTTAATTAATGCCATCATAATATTTGCAGAATATTTTTTATCTGTTTATAGGTATTTTTATATTTAAATGCGAATGAATAGAAAATAAAATGATTTTATGATTTTACAAACATACATATACTCACGCCTTGTTCCCATGGGGGGGCGTCAGAAACCACCTAACGCTACCTGCTACGATTCAAACATACTTACTTGGTGAAGTATGTAAGGTTTTGTTTTCCGCTATTTCTTCCCAGCTAAAAAGCCAGATTCAGGGACAAACGTTGGCTGACCGTCTACGGTTATATTAACGTATAGGACAAAAAATTTGATTCTCAGTCCTAACTCAACAAACTGTTCAATATTATACTTCCCGAAAAACACCTGTTTTTGCTTGTTTTTTGGATCTGTCAAAGGCGTTCGACCTGGTGTCGTACGAAGTACTATGGGATAAGATGCGGAGTGATACAACACTACCGAATGAAGTTACCTCCTTGTTTCGTTATTGGTACTACCACCAGAAGAATAGTGTCAGATGGGCGGAGGCTCAATCGGATGTGTACGAGCTGGAGCTGGGGTGAGGCAGGGGGGGTTAAGCTCACCACGCCTCTTCAACTTGTACATAAACCGGCTAGTCG
The DNA here is from genome assembly GCA_964057025.1 of Standfussiana lucernea. Classification (NCBI taxonomy): domain Eukaryota; kingdom Metazoa; phylum Arthropoda; class Insecta; order Lepidoptera; family Noctuidae; genus Standfussiana; species Standfussiana lucernea. The sequence goes on along the minus strand of OZ059785.1, from coordinate 18,692,967 downwards.
GTGAGCTTAGCAGCACCAGAGTTGGATGTCACATTGATGACGTTTGTTTGAACAATATTAGTTATGCGGATGACATGGTGCTGCTAAGCCCATCGATAGGCGCTTTGAGGAAACTGGTGGCTATTTGTGAGTCCTATTCAGTGTCCCATGGGCTCAAGTACAATGTTAAAAAAACCGAACTTATTATGTTTAAGGCAAGTGCCATAAACTATTCTGATATTCCTGGTGTTTCGCTCTGTGGCGCTCCTTTAGCATGGGTGACTAAATTCAAGTACTTGGGTCATTGGGTCACTGATGATCTTAAGGACAATATGGATATAGAGAGGGAGCGCAGGTCGTTGGCTGTTCGATGTAACATGCTGGTTCGAAGATTTGCACGTTGTACGAATCAAGTTAAAGTCACTCTTTTCAAAGCTTTCTGTCAATCATTCTACACGTGCAGTCTTTGGACCCACTTTACGCAGCGGACATACAGCGATCTGCGCGTCCAATATAATAACGCGTTTAGGATACTGTTGGGGCTGTCGTGGCGTTGTAGTGCGTCCACTATGTTTGCGGAAGCGCGTACAGACGATTTTTACGCCATTATAAGAAAAAGGACCGCCTCCATAGCCGGCCGGCTACGCACCGCCACCAATAGTCTCCTGAGCGTGTTCTCAGATAGGTGGGACTCCCTTCTGCTGCGCCACTGGGTGAGGATCCATACCAATTGATATTAAATTCTATTATCTTCTCCTTATTTATTACTAACACTAATCATTAAGTTATTTTGTTGCTACTAACACTATGGACCTACGTCTGAAATAAAGAATTTGAATTTGAATTTGAAATAACATTGATTTATGTATTTAGTGCAAATCTTAACTTTGAAAAAAAAACCGCACAAATACAATATTTTTTTTTAAATAAATAAATTAATACAAATTTAAGGCACACAATTACAAATGTAAAGTTTTCAGATTTTTCCCTGTACGAGTACTTTAAAGTAGAAAGTAGAGAGTGTCGAAATATGTATACGTCTTTTGCGGCATAAACGGCCGTATCTTTTTTTACGTTAATTTAGAAGTTTGATTTTTTTCACAGCTTCAAGGGACTGTAGACCTCATATAATGGTTTAAATTTCAACTCGATACCTCCACGCGTTCCAGAGATAAAGGGTCTTGACAGACAGATAGGCGGACAACAAAATTATCCTATAAGGGTTCCGTTTTTTTCTTATAGAGGTACGGAACCCTAAAAAAATATTTATTTATTCATCTTGAACATAGCAACACGCATCACAATCAACAGCTCAGCTGATAACATTCTGCTCAAAACTAGGTATCATCTTCAAAATCAGTCAATTATGTTCCCACTGCTGGGCACAACCTCATCTCCATGAGAAGAAGTGGCCAGTAAGCTGTAGGTAATCCAACACGTGAGCCCGCGCGTGATTGGTAAATGTCACACGTCACAAAAAACGTGATCAAGTGTTTAATTAACTGTTTAATTAACTGCCTTTTGCATTCCCTACTATTTGCAAGACACTTACCAAGTGTATAAATAAAAAATACCGGCCAAGTGCGAGTAATACTCGCACACACAGAGTTACATAGCACCAAACAATATAATATTTTTAACGCTCATTCATAAGTAAATGTACACTAGGCAGCAAAACTAAATTTGTTTTTCATATTATGTTTATGAAAAACAAAGTTACTGTTGTTGTTTGATGATAAAGTCCTATATCTCAAAAACGAAATATCAAATCTTATTCAAACTAAATTTTGTTGAAAGTTTTTTCTGATCAACCATTGACTTATGAAAAAAAGTATTTATGGAACCTCAGACACGACATACAGTCATATACGTATATTTTTTTAACCCTCAGTTACATAATAATTTCATCATATTTCATCATAACACTGTTTTAAGCTTTCACGGTTTGTATCTAAACTTTCACTGTCACTTACGGAATATCTTCCGTGATTATGCATAGTTTACTTCGAATTCCCGATATTTCGACGCTGTTAAAAAAGAAAAAAAAAAGAAAGAGGGTAGACAAATTTGTCTGCGCCTAACAAGTTTTTACCATCTACCCGCATTCTCCAGTCATCTCGTGATCTAGGCGCTTGCAACAGCGTCGAAATATCGGGAGCTCAAAACTATAATCACGGATGATATCCCGTAAGTGATAGTGAAAGTTTATAAAGTTTAGCAGTTCATGAAAGGCACCAAATTTAAACTGTGTGGTGCTAATTGTCTCGGGGTAAAAATGCTGTGGCATACAGACGGAAAGACAGACAGACAGGACGAATCTATAAGGGTTCCGTTTTTGCCATTTGGCAACGGACCCTAAAAAACTGTTATCAGGTAGGTATTTCTTTTTATCTGTCCTTTATTTGTTCAAGTCGATATTGTAACAGATTGTGTATACATTTAATTACTTGTATTTCATAGGTATTTTGTTACTTAGGTAATCTACAAACGAAAAATATGCATATGCAAAAATATGTATCATCATCTGCTTGCCTGTACCCTAAATTATTATAAAACAGTCGACTATCTGTTGGAATCACACTACAGCGTGGCGGTACTTCTTTCATCTAATCTCACAGACTGATACGTCGACGGATGTGCCCGAATTCGTCACCCCTGGACCTGTTTAGGTGTGCCGGAAGTGGGTCGTTTTCCGCCCTCTGCTGGCCTCATCATCTTCCTCTCTTCGCAACTTCTTTCTGCGACATTACTGTTTCGGAGAAGGTCACCACCACAACACCGGACAGAACCCCGCACTGCCGACCATCGAGCGAACAACTGTCGGCAGCAACAGATCACCTCCGAAACGCGACGCGACGCGACTCATCCCACATTCGGTCAGCGTATGCCAGGCCGTGTCCTCCAGACAATGGATGCGTGATGGCACAGGGCGTTCGGCTCTCTTTTATGCAACACAGGTACTTCCCAAAGCAGCCATGCCCCGAGAGCACTTGCGTCGCCCGAAACTTCAGGGAGCCGTGCTTCCTACCGAGCCAGTCGTCGAGTACTGGCTGGATCATCTCGATCGTGTCGAGGCCGGCAGTACGGAGCTCTAGCCTCCCCCGCCATTGCATCACCATAACCTGACAGAGCAGAGACCGGCGCGCAGCGAAAACTGTCACTGCACTAGCTACTCGCCCCGTGCCTTGGCCTCCTCGTGAAACTGGGTTACACGATACTACTTGGCAAGACTGATTGTCCGACTTTCTGGCTTCCGGCCAGAGCTACTACTGACAGTACGGTTCGATTGATAGTATGTAAATATAACGGAGAAACTAGATGGTCGAAAGAATTGGTTTGTAATGGTAGATACAATCTGGCTAGATAGGATATTATTGACCCATCTCGAAACAATGTGAGTGTGGAGCCCGAACTCAGGATATGCCACACGTTATCTCCTGTCCGTCGAGCACAACTAACTGCACCCTCCAGGACATGAATGAGGCAAACGATGGAGCTTTTGAGGTCGCTACGTACTGGTCGGACAAAATCTAAGTCGAAGAAGAAGAATGGTAAAAATCATTCTGTCACACATAACACGGTACATCAATTTAACTCGTGTGTAGATGTCTTTTTTTGAATATACTCGCAATCTTTTAAAACACAATGAAAAACAAAGTAATATTTCAGGTGCTATATAAGGCGGAAATGTTGAAACTCATATTGCGCAAGTTCATCAATTGAGGAGTCTACTTGGTGTTCATACCCATATAACGGAAAAAAGGTTAGTACTTGTTTTAATTAATTTAGTAGAAGTAATGCTGCTCTCACAACGATTGAAGGAAAATATCGTGAGGAAACTGGCATGTCTTAGAACCTAAAATTCTAAGAATTATGACATATGACCAACCCGCACTGGGTCGGCATGGGTGATTTCGGCCATAGCCTGTCACAGAGACTGAAGGCCTGTGTCCCAGCAGTGCGCACTCATAGGCCGAATATGCTATGTACCCGTAGTGATTATGCGAAAATTTTAATGGTGTTTTTTTTCTAAAAAAAAAAACCCGGCAAGTGCGTGTTCAGGTAACAATTTGTAGTCAATTTGTGTCAATTTCTTTCTAGTTCTTTTTTGTAGTCAATATATTTTTGCGTGGGAAAATCCTCATGCACTCAGGACAGGTAAAGGATCAGCCATATAAACAAAAACCCCACGGAGTTCTTCCAAATACCTTAAACTCCGCGAAGAAATATACAAGCATTGTCTTGCACCTTCCTGACAGGTCTTTACCTAACGGCCAAACTGCCTTACCAAGATCTCTTCTCCACCTATCAAAAATAAGGAGTTTCACAGTTTAACCGTAATCTAAACAATCTGTCATTCACGTTGCCATGTTGGTGCAACGACACCAAAGCAGTTTATTTAGGTACTTGACCTTTACCAGATTATAAATAAACCTTAAGCTTATAATTACTTTACAAATTGCACGACTGTTATTAAATACCTTTCTAAAATGCAGGTATCATTCAAAATTTGTATTGTAACTTGATTCTTCAGAATTAATCAATAAAATAACCGATAGTCACCGATACGATTTGTTCCTCACAGTATTCAATGGTTTTAAAAAAGGATAAAAATATTACTTGTTAGAAGTCCACAGGGAGTGTTAGGTTTTATTCGATTTTATCTTCGATTTTATTTTTCAGGAACTCAACGTCAGACATGAATTTTCTCTACGCCCTGATCCTGCTCTGCTCAATACACATAGTACTATGTGATGATGATGTCGCCTCTCCATTCGGCCTATCACCAAGACAAGATCTAACATTCACTGAACTTGCGGAATACGATGGTTACTCAGCTGAAAAACATTCTGTGACTACAGAAGATGGATACATCTTGGGGCTTTTCCGACTTCCTGTCAAAGAAAGCTGTAAGGTCTCTAAAGGTGTCATAATGTTCATGCACGGACTCTACCTCAGTGGTGATGACTGCCTCATACCAGGACCTGGAAAAGCTCACGCCTACGTCTACTCTGACAACTGCTACGACGTCTGGGTTCCTAATGCCAGAGGAAACTTTTACAGCAGAAACCATACCAAGTATAATCCTGACAAAGATTCAGCATTCTGGGACTTTTCTGTTGATGAAATGGCCTTGTATGATCTACCAGCAGCCATAGATTATGTCTTACTTAAGACAGGTGAAACTCAGTTATCATACGTTGCTCACTCACAAGGAGTTAGTATGTTATTAATTCTTTGCGCAAAGAAACCTGAATACAACGCTAAGGTAAAGGTTGGCTTCGGCTTATCACCGACGGCATGGTTGGAAAACGCAAGGTTTATCGTGATAAAGACCCAAAGTCTTATTGCCCCAGGATTACAACTAACAGGCAATTTCCTCAACAAAGAAGTATTAAAACGAAACGGACTACTGCAAAATTCTGGAGAATTTCTGTGCGGAACCACCAAGCTAGCATATCCTTTTTGCTCTGCACTTATATTCGCAGTTTTAGGTTACAATGAGTTCCAGATTACCCGTGATGTTTTGCCTGTAGTGGTCGGTCATACTCCATCTGGAACTTCTCTTAAAAACTTCATCAGATGGGGGCAAATGCAGAACAACGGCTTCACTGAATACGATTTTGGAACTTTCAAAAACTTTATAACTTATGGACGGTTCAGCCCTCCGGAATATGACTTGTCTGGTATAACGATGCCGTGGGTGTTCCTAGGAAGCGAAAACGATTATGTTGCTAATGTCACAGATATAAAAACGCTTGAATCTAAATTACAAAATTCCTCACTTTGTGTACTTTCTGACAAAACTTTTGGTCATCTAGATTTTATTTATGGTAAGGATATACCCAACTATTTAACTCCAGTTGTTTTGTCGTATTTGGAGACTGGTAGTTACACTTGCCCTTGAAGAACTATGTTAATAGACAATAAGGACTATATCTTCGTTGGTCTTTTATTACCCACACCTTATAGTATTTCTATTGCCATACGTAATAGAAGTACTTACGTAAGTTTAGTTTAGTTTAACGAGATGAACCCAACCATCCGACCGCTGACAAACGTTTCAAATGAAATATTGCCCTATAATACACTGGAATCATTTATATTTTCCTTTCACGCTCTTGTGGCTTTCAGAGTTAGGAAAATAATGCTGTTAATGTTAACTATAACTAGATTGACATTTCAGATCATTATTAGACGCATGTGTCGGGCGTTATAACATTTTATTTAACAAACTGAAGTTAAATATTTAAGCTTGGTCGGAACGTGTAGAGTGCGGCGGAATGACTTCCGTGTTTAAAAGTTTTATAATAACTGAAGGAGCAGAAGTAGAACGGGTCCATTAAAAGCTTGGACGGTAAGCTCACGAAGTTAACTTAGTCAGTGCAGTTTAAAAAGAAAGAACAACAACAGACTACGCTTTTGAATATTTAATTTCTAAGTGTTGAGTTGCATTTGTGGGTAAAACTTTAAAATGTTGAAACAGTTGCAGGAATCCATTTTGTTAAGTACGACGATGGGGTATGTGGATTCGAAACCTCAGCCTATGCAAATGGCGATCGCTTTCAAGGCGTTTCAAATCGTTTCCTACAGTGACTTTCAACGAAATTGACTGGTTTTCGGTAGCTTGTTTGACGCAAGCTACCGAAAACCAGTAAAGTACAGGAGTTCATTTTCTCTAGACCGGAGGGTCAGGAGACACTGACACCAAAAGGTTTTGTATCTTTAAACTTGCAATTAATATTTCGCAGTGTCAGTGTTTTATAACTTTGTTATAAGGTGGTATGCAAGCGGACTACCAGATATTAGGGAAGTAGTCATTACAGAATATATTATGCGTTGCCATCCCAGTTACTCAAAGCATGAAGTGTTGCATGTGGCTGTACAGACATCGAGACCTGCTTCTATTCTGAATTTCTGCCTCAAATAAAAAATACTGATAAGACTGCCTCGTTGGGCCAGTGGCCGCAAGCGCGACTGCTAAGCATGAGGTCCTGGGGTCGATACCCAGCTCGGGCAGTGTAATTGGGTTTTTTAATTAGGAATTTCTTAGTAGCAGCCGGAGTCTGGATTTATGCCCGAATGATGGCAATAGGCTCCCTATTCCATGAGACTTAAACGTAACTGAGACTGACTGACTTCTTCTGGGTAAGCTCGCTCCATCGTCGACTCTGTTTCTGTCACCTCTGACCTAGACTAGAGTCAAGAGCAAACCCATCTTAAATAAAAAATAAAAATAAAACTGACTAAATGTAACCTGCCTAACCCTTCGGGGATTACAGGCCTGATGTCATGTTATTAAAAAATATCTTAAGGAAAACGTGACACCTCATCGACCGTCTCTTCGCAAGGTGAAAATGAACTTCATTATAAGCAAAGTTTACACAATCAATATCACCCCACATCTCACCTGATCCATCACTTGAGGGAACGTTATCAATATTCGGCGAGTCATCCCTCAATCGCGCTTATTATTCGTGATAGCTTAATTTTCTTGCTAATGGAAAAGGTAGGAGAAAGATACAGTGTATTTATAATTTTGAGGTAAACGAAACCTGCGCCTGTATGTCTTCGAAGGGTAGACAGAGGTGACAATAGGTGGGTACACCACCCGCATACCTGGGGAGATGTAAGTATTTAAAATTCCTCTTCTTTTGTCTAGTGGCCGCCACCGCTACTACTGAGTTTTAGGCATGATTCCCTGGTCGGGCAAATTGTTATGGTGGTTTCCATCATAGATTTCTCAGTAGCAGCCCGGAATCCGGATTTGTACCCGGTTGATGGCAACCCCTCGCCCCCTACCACATGGGACTAAAACGTAACTGGATAAATTGCAGGTGTACTCATAGGCACACCTGTGCCTAACCCTAAAGAAATACAGACGTGATGATATATTTATGTTAGCTTCTAAAATCTCTATAAATTCGCAAATAAACTACAGTTCGTTAAAAAAATATTATCGACCAAATTTTAACTAATTCATCGTCTTATAGTTAATCAGTAGGTTCAGAAAACGTTTATTCGTTAAGAAATCCCTGAGATAAATTTCTTTGGCCAGTCCTCAATAAGGTAAAGTATGACTTCCCGTATTTGCGCGGCATTAATTCACGGCCAGGCCTCGGCCGCGCCGCTAACTTTTTCAATAACCGTCCCCCGGGACTCGAGTCCCGGGCAAATCGGACCTCGCGATTGAAGCGGGGTCCCACTGAAAACGGGACGATCTTTTTACAAATGCCAAGACATAGCAGAAACAGTGTGTAGCCACATAAAAAAAAAGATCACTAGCGTTTTCATTTGCGTCATCCATGGCTATGACGCAAATGAAGAACTAAAAATCCTTCATGGCGATATCATGATTATTCGCAAGTTAAGCGTACGAGTAGGTATACAAATACTAGAACCCAACAACAACTGTTAACAACACCCCCGAGGTCAGTGAATCCTCAATTTTCAATGTTGTTGAAAATTACCGTGTTTGTTAGTATACCAACAAATAAGGTACTCACAAAATTGCCGAAGTAATTGAATCACTCAAACGTTCTAGGAAGATGATTGGGTTTCATAATTCTTGGTAGCTATCTTCCTCTCATAAATGGCAACAATGATTTAATTTTGCTAAAGCTTCATTCCAGCTACACAGCACAATAAACACAATTTTCATTTCCTCTGTTGATTTTAATTTTTGATTTCATATTTCCATTATTTTCCTAATTTTCTGGAACACGATTCTAGGCTAATAAAGCTACTTACAACGTTTGTTATTAACATTATACAGGCTTAGATTACCACTAATAAATACGCATTCCAGTTGTTTGCAATAAAAATGCAGAAAATAAAACGGAGGTACTTCCTGGACTTCTGGGTTTTTACTATGGGAATATCATTTTACCTTCTATCTAACCATGTTATCAATATAAAAGAAAAAGAAAGTTTCCGCGCTCCTACTGTGGACGCACCTAAGTGAGGCTAAATAAATAGGAGCTCGTTATACTGTCTTGAAACGTATACTATATAGTAAAAAGTGTATGTATCTACATACACTTTTTACTGGATAAATTCTTTAAGAAATACCAGTGATTTTGATTTTTTTATTAAGATTGTCTAGGTACTGTTTTATACAAAAGTGTTCAGTGGTTTTTTCTGTATATTTGGAAACATTAGATATTTCAACGCAGAAAAAATACATTTCCATTAAGTTTTTATAATCTTCCGTCTATAAAATACTATATTAATTTAATAAGATAACTCTACATTTCAGTACAGTCAGGTACTATTTAATAAACAATAAGTTTTTTAATGTAGCTGAAACTAAACGTAAACTGAACATTTACTTAAGACGCGCTTTTCACATGAAGCGCTCTAAATCACTGCTGCCATCCCGAAAGAAAGTTACATTCAAACATTTGATCATAACTCAAGTCCACTTCAGACGCTTTCAAAGTTTTCCTAGCAATTTTCCAGATGAATTTGTATTGTAGACCTTATGACTACATTAACTATCTATCTACCGGCAAAAACTACAAGACAACTAAATAACGCTGAGCTTTCTGAGCCGATTTGCATGGTAGAACGAGTCACACGTTACCTATGTATACATATTATGTGGTAAAACACCAGTATCTTACAAGTTTGGTCTCCTTTTTGGAACGGGCCACTTGTTTCAACTTTCTAATTACTCACCGACTTCTTGACAATATTAAGTGCTTGTAAATGGTTTCATTGAAATAAATGCTTTCAGTTTGAGTTTCGAGTTTCAGTACAAACTGGCGCGGTGCAGTCGACTGCACTGTGCACTTTTCATAAATGGACTCGGTATGAGATGAAAAATAAATCTTGTGTACCTAGGTATGTATCCAATCAACCCCACTTCCATTCATAACAGCTACACATGGACCCCATAAAAGTATTTTATTAAAAACACAATAATAGTTTTATATTCAACACATTCTGAGAGTGACATAAAACTGAGCGATTATTTCGTCGAAAAAATCAGAAGGTAAAACCATTAGGACCGCAAGTTCGGTCATAAAATGAGAATTAGGGGTCGTAAAAATAAAAATTTGTTGTATGAAATATTTTTGACATTTTCATGGGTCGCACTCACTTTAATTTCAATTTATGGCGCATTAAAAGAGCCTCACAGAGTGATGCTACTTTAACGCTCTTGGGGCACCTTGAGTGGTCACATCCCAGGGCCAGCGTGGGGCTGACCTGTGATGTGACGGATCACCTACAGCACTAAATAATAGTCTGGCTGTGACTTTTTTAGAACAGGATTTGTTTAAGCTCGTACCAAACTGAACGCAGAGCGCCTACACAGTGACATTCTAGGTATTAGTGATAGCGATTATGGAAAAAAAAAATAAGCGATAAAAGGAACTGAAAAGCTTGTGACTGCTTGTGTCAGTCTCGTTGAAAAGTGCTGCAGAAATACGAAACTATTGAATTTGAAAAGAAACCTGTCCCATCTCCATATACCTACACTACTTCCGAGCCCACGTTTCTGTTTAAAAAAGTATGCAACCAACTTGCAATAACTACTGAAGACTAGACTACAGCTAAGAGGAGAGAGAGATTAGATTTCAACAAGTTGTGGGAACGCACAGTTAGTTTTTCTAGAGGCGTTACCTACCCACTGGTCTCCGGCAGGAGGTATATATAGGTACATAGGTAAACTTTATTCCACTTGTAGTTCGAGAGGCTATTACTCGTAAGGAGAGCAATAAAACACTGCTGTGCGCGACGGAATGTAATAATGAAAGGATTTTATTGATAAACTACCTCCTAGACGTACTTTTCGACGCGTGGAATTGAAGAGTTAGAGAAACATACAAGTAGACTTGTAACCTAGGTACCTGCTGAGTGGTCAACCGTGAGTTCGATTCCGAGATGGAGTAAAAAGATGTATATAGATTGCCATTGGAATTTCTAGGTAGCAGTTCGAAATCTGGAAGTTGGCGGCATGATACCCCCGTGAGTCGGAAAGCACGTTAAGCCGTCGGCGTCGGCTCTGTGCTGGATGTTCCTCCGGTCGCGTCGGATGGCCGCCCCATCTGTTTCCGAGGCTATAGGAAAAGAGTATTTTCCTTTGTTTGCACACACGCTTGTTCACATGACATCTCTGGCTTAGATGGTTTCAGTTTATTTTATCAAATTTTGCCAGTATCCGCAAAATAAGCTTCAGTAGGTCCTTACGGTAAAAGTGCTTCCGTAAAAACGGTGTACACAAATATAAAATCTATAGCCAGAAAACTAGAACTAGAACCAAATCTAGAGTATAATTTAGCCAATAGGTTTCTAAGTTATCTAACTAGTTATTACGGATGCATGGTGCTCACTTGCTTATCAACCAATACTAAATACATTTTTATTCAGAAAAAGTGAGACTTTAGAAGAAATCTTAAATAGCACTATATTCCGTGTAACACATAACTAATGTATAAAGTCTTTAAAATCTCATTAGAACATGAGAAAGAGGTTAACGACGTACAAACGTAGCATTTTTTGCCCCTACTTACAACAAACAGTGAACATGCATTAAATATGCAACGCTAACGCCCTTTATAATGTAATAGAAGTATGATTTAAGTGCGCCTGCATGTAGCACAGAAAGGTAGCGATGTTCATAAAGAAACTAATATTATTTCGTTGAAAAGTCCCCAGGTACAGATCTGCCTTCAGACAAGGCAGAACGGTGGGTTTTGTTTGGATGTCCTACAGACGGCAACCCCACAATTTGTCTTGATGGATGCTATGCGCAGAATAAAAATGCCCGCACAGCGAACCGCATCAACATATGGCCTGCCCCACGATTGAATTTACCTCTTTACTAACGTACCATAGATACTGCCCGTTTTTGCCGAAGGGTTATACAGAGGCGACATATAGACACAGTAAATTCACCTACTGCTACACCTCTCCACATTTACTTCCTACAAAGCACCACTCCATAGTAACCGCTCTACAAATTACTAGGTATTTATTTTTTTTGTGCAGCGGCCTTCTGCGAGAGGTCGAGCTTACAAAGAAATGGTAAACGTTGCTAGCGGCTCATTTATAATGAACACAGACGCAGATAAGTTAGTAACGAATACCTAACCTACTCTTTCAGCTGACCGTTGCTCATTATTTGTCATGCCTCTCAAATAGATAATTATGTTGTCACCCAGGGCCATCACTCATGGACATGTTAATATTAATGACAATCCATTAGCGAACACCGAACACCTGCCGCTATTCAGTGCATCAATCACTTTTGATCTTTATTACAACGATGATAGGACGTCGTAAAGAATAAAACGTGAGTTATTAAGTATTCTTCCCTTTGCTCTTTATGAAATTACCTACTGACAAGCAAATTACCCAAAATAAGTATTATGATTTCTGATGCTCTATCTTACAAAGCAGAAACTTTCTGTTTCAAAATCGCACCCAGATTTAGGGTTGGTAACTAACATTCATTCATTGTTGGTTGTCTGGTTTCACTACAGACTAATAATTTACTCACCAGCAGTATAGCTATTCACAAACGATCGAGTCGATCATACACTTGTTCGATTATCTGAATTTCTAATCGAATGACTGGCAAGACGCTATTCACAGATCCGATCGGCATGCAAGACAATGAATATTTGTGGTAAAAAAAATAATGTGGAATATAAATTATCTTTAATCAGTATTTCTATAAGTTTTACCGCAGATTATACTGAATATCCGTTGAGTAACTATAACTATATTTAAAAAAAAACAATTACCAATTATATTATTAATAAATGGATCCGCAGCTCTTATTTATGGTATAGTACAAGATGGCGTCATAGTTCCGACTAGGGCCACGCGCTATATTCCGTGTAACACATACGATCTACGGAATAGTATTTGTTATTCAGAGAATTTCTCCTGCTTCTGTTGATATGCGGTACGCCGACGGTCCCTGGATGGCAGAGCCCGGTACTCCATCTACCCAAATAATTTAAATCAATGACTTGTACGTAAGGGTTACAAATACCACGAAAACTCGTGTAAATATTTATGCAGCGGTCAAAACAATAGTAAAACTTTACATGCAATACGTATACGTACTTCAGACAAAGCCTAAATTAGTTAGCAGCACTTTTAGTTTTCGTCTGTCGTCGTTGTCGGCAGGATTGATGTCTTCATATCGAATCACAATCGAATCGAATACTCGGTTTCGGTTTTGTGAATAGTGATTAGAGGACTTTTTCGATAGGACTGTCGATCAATTAGATATGACAGCCAATCGAGTGGTTGTGAATTGCTATGCAAGTGGCGGTTGTCGTTTTTCTTACTCTATTATGAGTTCATGATCATGACAGATAACGTTCTTCAATAATAAAACTTCAGACGGATTAACTTCTTCCTTTTGGAAGTCGAGTAAAAAATCTATTAAGTTGCCATAAGAGAAGGTTTTTTATAAGGTTTAACATATTTGCGCATTTCCAAATAACTAAACGCGAAACTACTTTCGGTTTTAGTTATTATTCTATGACTTTCGGACTGGATCAGCTGATTGTCATTTATGACAGTCAATCCCATTACTAGTGTCACTGTCATCATTACGGGACAGAAGGTGTTTAGTTGCCTAGGTACTTCGTCATTTTGCTCGCGAGTTGTTTGAATAGTGATAAACAGAATAAATGATAAAAGGTCGTCACAAAGACTCCAGTATCCAAGGTCGGAATATTATTGTGATAGTCAATAACAGACAATATTTTTAATGTTTTATAACATGTAAACTTCGTAACAACACATTGTTTTGAAGAATTTCGATCAATATGTCTCTAAAAAACATAATACTAAGGTGAGTCAGTGAAAATTCCGTGCAATTATAAAATTGTCTTTCTATGCGTTGAAATAAAATCTACAAATTGGTCTGTGGATGTTTAAAACATTTAGTGTTTACTTGGTTTTTTTTTTAAGTATAGGACCCTGGGAAATAATTTGAAGATCTTTTCTCACTATTGAAATGATGCCGAACACTTCAGTGTACATTTTTCATTAATTTTCACTGTATTCATGAGGGAAAATAAACATGCATGGTTAAATATAAACTAAATAATCCTAAACCGTATACTGCAATATTCATAACAGGATCAGAGGATCATCTTAGCAAGTTATTTCTCATTTTTCTTCGTTCAGAGTTCCTTACACTTGGAAGTATTATAATTCATAATATTGTACACAGTAGTTTCGGAAATTTTGACATACATATTAAACACTGAAAACTATTGCCCAAGAAATCTTTTACCAACCTTTTCAATTAATGAATTCATTTATTTTTAGAACAATCAGTCAGAAGAACAAATTTATAAACCTTGCTGCAACTGCAGTAAAAGTTTCAAATCAAGAACATGATGGCCATAGAGAACAAAAGAGACACTCTGGTAACTACAGAAAAACAGTAGCAACAGCACTATTCAGTTCTGTGATTGTTGGAACTGTACTAGCAGGTAATTTACTTTTTTGTTGATGAACAAACTTTTTTGCATTCTTTTCCAGCCTGAATCTAGGAGCTATGGCTTTTTTTTATTGCCTAGGCCAACCTGATTCTTTCCGCATTCCATTATAAGTGTATGATAGGATTTATATTTGTATATTTATATTGTTTTTAAATATTGCATCCAGATGGTCTGGTGTGATATAAATAGCCCTGAGAAATGTTGATAACTATTACCCCTGCCTCATACACGCAGGGTTGGGCAGTATTTGAATTACTTGTAATTTAAATATGTAATTGAAATACAAAAACGTATTTGGTATTTGTATTTCAATTACTTGCTTAAAGTGTAATTTGTAATTCGTGATACAAATACCTGATGCTGATGTTTTTTGTAATTAGTATTTCAAATACTTATGGCTGCAAAATACATTTTAACATTTATTTATTTAAAATAAATACATTTAACCAAAAAATTAAATATCCAAATATAAAAAATGTGTTCATACAATTTAACACAAGTTTGTGCTCATCAGGACCGTAGAAAGATTGTTTTCTTAAGCATGTTTTATTCATTCTCCAACAAGAAGCTTTTTGTCTGACAGTACATATAAAAATCTAGTGTTCATGTAAGGAAACTTTGGTTCTACTGATTAATCTTCTTTTACTCTGCTTTTTAGCCCACGCTGGGCTGGATTACTCTTTATTCTTAATAGTATGTATTTTGTAATTTGTATTTCAAATAAAAATAGCTGAAATACTGTATTTTATATTTCAAATACATTACTTAAAGATATTTTGTATTTCGTATTTTAAATACTTGCGACATAGTATTTTGTAATTAGTATTTCAATTAAAGCAAAGCATGTATTTTGCCCAGCCCTGCATACACTGGTAAAAGTCTATGTTACCAGCCTATCATTATCCATACTGATGGCTGAATTAGTCAAAAATAAAAGTAAAATAAAAAATTGTCCTAAATAACACTAAAGCCTAGTCAAGAAGTCAGGTTTGTAGACTGTCACAGTCGCACTGTCTGCACTATGACTAGGCTACTGCCTATATTCTAGTTATGTGACCTCAATTATAAGAGGGTGCCTATAATGTACCCACTGCTGAAACCTAATCCTACACTTTGTGAGGGGAAGAGGAGACGGACCCAGTGTGGGTTGGTGGCTGAAAAACCAGAATGATTTTACCAAATGTATAAAATATATCTAAATGTGTTACACATGGTGTATTACAGGTATTAAAACAAAACACACATGTAAATGAATAATTAAAGTTTTATCAGTTGTTTGGTTCTAAGAATTGACTGAAAACATTTCAACATTCTGAAATAAATTGCATGAACTTCCTCAATGCATACATTACATGCATGGTATTTGATTTATTTAAATGCTAATGAGGGCTGAATTAAGGCAAACAACTTAAAATAATAAAATAAAATGTATTCTCCTAAAAATATACAATTGAGAACTCAAACACCTATAAGACCAGACAATAATACAAATGTTATAGTAAAATATGTTTGTCATTATTTTTATTGCAGATTTTGAATAATTTTAATTCCAGAAAAGTCAAACAAAAATGAAAGTAAATGGAAGAACTCTGGCAAGAAGATACTGGAGGCAGGCGAGAAGAGACCTGACCTTCCTACCTTCAGGGCTGACGAAGTTAGCAAGCATGACAATAAGTAAGTTACTGTTCTTTTAAGTCGTGTTTATTGATCACGAATTCTATCACGCCAGCGATGCGCAGCGGGCGTGCGCGCCTTAGCACCGCGCTGCCATTCCAACACATGCTTTATGTCACTAGTAGTTAGTTTTAAAATTAAATTAAATTAGCAAATAAACGTCGACGTCGAATTACAGCCTTAATCAAATATTCAATACAGCAGCTACTGTGGCACTCGAGGAATTAGAAAACAACCTAAGAACATTTACATGCAGATGACGGTTGAACATATTATGAATCCAGAAAGCATTCAAGAAATATACAAACATTCATTTGGAATAAATCTTGAATCTATTAAAATGTAATAAGACAACTAAACCCTTAAGGTGGACACGCACCTAGGCGCGCCCTAGCATTCGTCGCATTAAAAAAAATATTTATATTAAATAGTATGCAACGTCGCACACCTATCGGCGCCGAACCACCCGCATTTCAGTAAAATGCTGTAGGTTGGATTGGAATCCGCGCACAACACGCACGGATGACGTCATCAAATTCGGTACGTAAGGCGCTAGGCGCGTGTGGCGAGTGCCGAACAGAAATACAGTTTAAATAATGGATGCGATTCGGCGCGTTCGATAAGGATAGGTGCGCGGGACCATACGAAAATGCGACGACAGCGGTACGTCTAGGTGGGCGTTCACCTTTACACGAACATACTGATAGCTGAGTAGGAAAATCACCATGATTAAATACTCATTCATCTGCCAAAATAACAAACAGTTATTAATGCCAGTTATAAATCATTACCAGTCAACGTTTTTGCCGATAATAAATGCTATAGTCAACAAAATTGTTTGGTAAGCAATAAATCAACATCTTTACAATATGTGATGTACGCAGGCAATATTAACTTTTATTGTTTGCATATTTTACCTTTACTAAGTAAGAACTATGTCAACAAAATCGAAAACATGTATGAAACAAGACCACGGTCCGGGCTGAAATCATAGCCGTGTCATGAGGCATAGACAGTACTCGAGTAGATGCATGCATACTTATAAATTTTGTTGGTAGTACCGGCTAAGTAGTTTTACGTTACGATGGCATTGTGTGTGACAGACGACTTATTGGAATCCCAAATAGAAATAATATAAGGAACTGACGAATTTACCTGTTGTTTTGTGACAAATTGATTGTTTGCTAAACCATTATATTGGTTTGTTATATTTTAAAAAACAGGCAAATAATGTGTTATCATGTTTTATCAAAATTTTCAGTAATTGTTTAATTAATATCCGTTTGTTTCAATGCTGATAATATCAAGGTTAAAAGATAGCATTCATTTTAAAGCAAATATTGATTCTTGTTCAGGAAATGACATTAAAATGCGACAGCCCGAAATTATATGTCTGTGACTTCTGTGAACTTTAGCCCTAGCTTTTTCTACCCATACTTACTCCCGGTGAGGAGCTCGTGGCTAAATAATAACAGCCGCACAGGTCGATCTTCAAGGTTAAGCCGCACTTGCCTAGGTCGGCCTGTGGATGGGTGACCATCATAACATACCGGGTTCCTCCGTGCCTCAGAAAGCACGTTAAGCCGTTGGTCTCGGCTGTCATTTGTAGATCTTTGACAGTCGTTACAGGTATTCAGTGACCTGAAAGTGTGACAACCAGTCTTTCCAAAGGGTACCGTATTACTCAGTAGTAAGTACTATCTGGGTTGTAGAGGTCAGATAGGCAGTACCTCCATGTAAAATACTAGTATTCAGCTGCATCCGGTTAGACTGGAGGCCGACCCCGTATAGTTGGGAAAAGGCTAGGGAGATGATGATGACTTACTCCCGGTGATTTAACGATTATTAAATTATGTAATTAGTGAATTATTGGAAAAGGATGATTTAATAACGATAATAGGCAATATGCTACTAGATTAGACTACCTGACATAGTACGAGTACCAGTCATTACCTCCAAAAATCAAATAGAAGAAGGAAATTTTCGTGGCAGATCTGCTATATGCTATAATATCTAATCATTAGATTGACAAGATCAACAAATGCTGGATAAGAAACTGATTAGAATCGTACATTTGTTACGTTATGTTATCGGCTTCTGTTTGGCAACAATCTTGGCGCGGTTGGCGCCGATAAGAGCTTGTAATACATAGATACACAAGTTACTTTTGCAATGTGTTGTTGTCCAAGATATGACTGTGATTACGTCGTATTTGGAAATGATGAAATGATTGTATTTTAATAGAATCTTTTATATGGCTATGAACGTAGTGTTTTGTGTAAATTATTTTTGAATAAAATTGGGCGCAGCCTTTAAGAGCGTTGTTCCAAATCTACGCGCTCGGGTTTTAGGTTTTTATCGCTCGACGCCGCTTAGTGTGCGTTTTTCCTCATGTACGGCACACAGTTGCGACGCTGCGACGACTAAACGGTCTTGATCTGTAGCTATGGCGTACCGCGTACCTATATTTTATTGAAGTAAAAAGCTAAAGGTTTTCGGAGAAAATAAAAAGACTGTCCACAATAGATTATTAGTGTATTTTAATTAAATTTATACAAATATGGATGAAGAAAATATCATTATGTAGCTACTTATAATACAAATAAACTCATTTTATTTGTTTATTTGTATAAGTACCTACTTAATTGAAGTTTTTAAAACTATTTGTGTAATGGGCATCGCTCGAGTTTTCCTTGGATCTATAATTGCTAGGAGAACACAATCAAAATAAAATGTTGTTAATCGTGGAGCCATCTTTTGTCCCCAGAAATTATCATCTCTGAAAACTTTGACGACTTTTATGTTAAATTCACAGCCACACAGCAAACAACTGCAGCACACTGAAATATCTGTACTGAAATCACTGAAATAATAATAACAATTTTCTACTAACGATGTTTAATTATTGAGGTTATTGGTACTAGGTGTTTTTCTGGGTAAATCAAAAGTCACGTTTCGGTTTCGTCCTTCAATTAAACCAAGGTCCATGTTTTCAGTCCTACAAATAAAATTGCTGTTATTAAAGAAAATAAAACAAAACAAATGTTCATCTACTAGAATAAAAACAACTAGTTTCAACTTACGATATTTGATGATAACTGATATCAGGTTCTTCTCTTATATCCGTGGATGAGTCAAAAGTTGGGAGCGAGTCGGAAGCTACATTTTTGGATGAGCCAGAAGTTAAATTTACTGGTTATACAGTAGTTAGGGAGACAGAAGTTACAGTTGAGGATGCATCGGGGATTATATTATTTACCAAAGATGCTCTTAATTTTGATCTGAAAGAAAAACATAGAAAATTATTAAGTTAGTTATTAATAAGTAATTTAATTTAACTATTAGTAAGTAATTTAATCAGTAATAGTCATACATTTTAAATAATTTTGTATAGTTTAAAAAACTAAAATCACACTTTAATTCTTATTTTTCGTGTTCTTCTTAGGAAAACCCTTCATTTGATACCCATATCATGGGAATGCATAGAAAATGACTAGTCTGCCATCTTTGGGAGTCCGTCATATTGGATTCAGAATTACGTCACATAGCTTACCATACATTGTCATCCAAACTAAACATGTAAGTACGCAACATTTCAACTTAATAGAAAACCGGGAAGTGGGTCAAATTTTACTTCTAAGATTTGCTTTCATAGTTAGTTAAAAGTGAAGGTTATACATATAAGTGTGTTCAAAAGAAACGGTTACGGTTGATGGGTCACCGCTAGTGGATTTGCCATTTACCTGACTACGAGTGTTGTGTTGGTAGAAAAACAATAATTTACACAAATGTATTGACCCCCTGTTAAAAAATTAAATAAGTACTTACGCAGCTTCTCTTGCCTTCTGCAAATTATTAATCATTTTACTTTTTCGTGACTTAACAGATTTCTTTGATCCAAAATAATATGTTTTGTTTATTCTACCCATGTTCTGTAAGTAAAATAATAACAAGTTTGTAGAGAAAATAGTTTTAAGTACATAGTTCCACTTTACCTAATTATTAATATATTACTTAAATGAACAACCTCATTCAGATTCACAAATAAAATAAATAATACTTACGGACCAAAAATATTTGGTCGCACTATAATTTACGTATATATCACGCGTGACGCTTGCGCAGCGGCGGGAGGTAAACCGACATAGGTCCTACGTCGACGAGCGCCAGAGCGCGACTGATTTAGGCCGTAAGATGCAATCGATTTTATACTTACTTTGAAAAATTATTTTCATAAATGATTGAAGACATATATTTTTTCTTTTTTACACATTTATGGTGCAATGTTTCTTCTTACATATAAAATTATTTATGTTGCCAAATGACTTTTAGATTATGAGATATGACGTGTTTTTTTGTGGTCGATTTCTCGATTTTTTATTTTTTTTGACGTGATAAAACTACAAGTTCCTGAATTAAAAACCGATTTTTTCTCAATGCACTTTAAATTTCAGGGTATGCCTCTTCGAATGAATACCTTTTTACTTTCTTACTTAGTAATAATATTTGGTGTAAGATTACTTCAAAGTTGTGCCCTCGCGCGTCATCTGGAAATCGCACCTTCGAAATCCGCTATTTTCATAGTCAATAATCCAATTTGAACGAGTTTTTGTTAATAGAATTTAAACAAAAATCTATGATAATTACGATGTTTGAAGTCAAAAGAAGCTAAAACAATAAATTATATGACTAAAATCACTTCAAAATCTCCCAAGATCGCGATTTACGTTTGTAAAATGCTAACACGCTCTTAACACATGAAATAAAAAAGCCAGTAAAATCCATAAGTAGCGCAAAAATATTGAAGCATTACATTTTGTTGTCGCCTAATGTTAGTTAAAACGGGTAATATGAACTACTTACCCACGCAATAATTGTTGATAACAAAACAGTGTCAACGTTTAATGATTGCGTAGGTATGTAACTGACGTATTCTTATGTTAAGAGGTCAGATATGTCTACTTTAATATTTACCTACTGATGTTCTATTCTCTTAGTAGGTAGGTAGTTAGAAACACTAAAAGCTAATGTCACAGAATACATAATAGCTAATGTACAGGTTGGTTTTATGTTCCCACAATAAAGCATGGAAATTGGAAGTTGTAAAATATTAAAAATTGGCCTGAGATAATTTATTCATACTGAACTGCTGTTTCACTGCATCAAAATTACATCATGTCTTAATCAGAAACCCACCAGCGTCGCATGATCGCATCGTATCATATGATACAATCTTTTTTTTCTGACAGAACACATTTGTAATTCGTATATATGTCGGTTCGATCAACTGTTCAAAATCTTTGAATGACCAATATTTAAAAAGCTTTTCCTCAAGCTACTGCAAATTGTCATCCTCTACTTTATAAGCCTGCCTGTGAGGCGATTATCATCGGAACATGCACCAGTATCTATCAAATGTTCAATTGAAAAATTTTGTGTCAATAAATGTCTGCCATACCATGCCATACCATTAAGCACCGTATCATGACCGTGCTGTGAACGTATCAGGCAAAAAAAACTTTGTACTTCAACAAGTATGAAACAATACGGCACTAGCTAAATATTCTCGCCGACAATTAATGACGCGCCGCGCTTGGCACGCGACGGTGTTTGTCGGTGACGGCATAGTCTCATACTTTTCAATACAATGAAAATAAGGTTACCTACCGCGTATGATGACCGTTATAGACGAGTAGGTATGAAACGCTGATGATACGATCTAGTAGTGGGCATAGTAGTCCGTGTCATGTTTCTTTCCGTGCCTGATACGTTCATAGCACGATCATGGTATGATACAAGGAGTTTACACAGGAGAGCAGACTAGCAGACTCCTTTAGTGTTAGAAAGAGCCGCTACGGCTTTGTAGATAGGTACCGCTTTCTCAAATATTTTGTGACCCCTTTCACAGGAAAAGCTTCTGGGTGACTTACAAGAATGGCGTGTACGACGTAACATCATTCTTGCCTTCTCACCCGGGAGGAGATCAGATCATGAACTCCGGAGGGCTCAGTATTGAGCCCTTCTGGAACGTCTACGGGATGCATAAGACGCAGGAGGTGTATGCCTTGTTGGAGTCTTATAGGATAGGTAAGTGTTTAAAAATAATTTCAGAATCATCCATCAAGATATATTATTATATTTATGCCCGTATCAGTCTTTTGCACCGTAACTGTGTTACAGGGACTTGAGTCATTTTAATATTATTTCTTTTGGTGACGAAAGGTATAAATGCGTAATCCCTTAGGCGTGGTGGCGAGGGACACCTGCATCTCTTATCAGATTGACCAATCTGATCTCTCTACATTAGAACCTCTTGGTTCGCACCGAAAAAACATAACGTTGCTACCCTATACAGCACCGTATAACCTGCTGCTCCTCACCTAAGCCTTTTAAAATTCAAGAACTACCATAAGAGTTGCGCCTCATTTAGCAGCACGTAATAGCATTTTTACATACTGTTTTCCTTTTCCGTCGCTCAGAACCGCCATTTGCTAAAGCGGGAGTGCTATCGCTCGCGACAGCATAGACGATGCGCTCGGCAGCACGCTAAGAAGCCAACTACTTAAAAAATAAATCTCTCCTCTTGACCCCAAAAATGACCTTACAAGTTCCGAATAAAAACATGAGCAGCACATTCACAGGAAACCTTCACGAGGACGACATAGTGGACCACACGGACGACGAGATGTGGGTTAAGGAACCGAGCCGAGACAAGCGGCTCATCGTGAAGACCGCCAAGCCGTTCAACGCAGAGATACCCGCCAAGCTGCAAATAGCCTACTTCGACACGCCCAAGTATGTTGGTAAATGTGGCCGTGAAAGCTTTTTTTAAAGATTTAATGTTTTTCTAACATCTTTGCAAGGTATTCTTTTTCGTGACTAATCGAAGGCCTAAGCCTCCAGAATATGGCTTTCACTAATCTGAGACTTTATGATCACGTCAACTGCTGCATACTTGCTTGCTGCTTGAGCGGTGTCGTGTGAAAATCGCCTTATTCACTTTATTGCACGAATCACATGAATGTATAAAAATAACATGCTGGAAATAGTTTCCTAACACCATGTCATACTTGCTTATAACAACGCAACATCTCTTGTTTCCTCACGCTATCCTTTTCTTTGCAGCGAATTATTTTACGTCCGTCAACACATGCCTGTTCCAGAGTTGGAATCGTCCCGGCACCGCGTGAGGGTCATCATTAAGAACGGCAGCGTTCGGACCAAGGAGTTCAGTATACAACAGTTGCAGATGTTCCCGAAGGCGAGCGTGCGGGCTGCGCTCATGTGCGCCGGGAATAGAAGGAGTGAGATGAACGAGGTAGGGTGGTTTTACGATTGGCTTAAGGGACCGGAAGTATTCCCATGTAAAGTGTGTTACAGTTCAGATTCGAGCGTTACATCCGTCACTACTGTGGGGATCCGGACAATACAGTGTGCAACCTGTAATAATACAATTTGTCACAATCACTTTTTTTTTAATCTGCTTGGGGATCTATGTGTTGATCTTTATGCACAATTAACCGTTTAATCCGACTAATATTATTCCTTTTCTTTTTGTTTGCTATTACGAAGCAGGTGAAACCAGTCAAGGGCATCAGCTGGCAAGGCGGCGCCATCAGTAGCGCGGTGTGGGAGGGAGTGTACCTGCGCGACGTGCTGGTCTACTGCGGCGTCGACACACAGAACACCGTCGGGAAACACGTCATTGTAACGTATATCTTTTATGTCATGACCTAGAATGATGAGATTGAACAAAGGTCGTCATTGCCCCAGTGAGAAAAAGGGATGGCGCAATATATCCTACCTCGCTCCAACTCTGTTTCGAACTATAAATAATGATGATACTGACCCCTATAAGGTCCCTGAATTGCTAAATTTGAATAATCCCTAATTGGTTCATCTAAAATACAGTAAAAAATAAGCTGACGTATTAATTTCCGACTCCTAAGTCGCTTTTTGCTACACCTACACATCCACATGTTAAGATTTGTGATTATGCCAAATTAAATTGTCAGTCTAGGGTCCGCTTTAGAGGTATACTAATGAATTAAATGATAACTTTAAAGCTCATCATAAAAGTTTTTTTCATACAAACCTCTTACCAATTTTATCTTCAGTTCACAGGCTCAGACATCGACGCAACTGGAGTGAATTTCTCGACATCAATCCCTCTGGACCAGGCGTTAAATCCAAACGGTCGCATCCTACTGGCAACCAGTATGAACGGTCGACCACTTCCGCCTGATCATGGGTATCCTCTGAGGGTCGTGGTACCGGGAGCCCCGGCTGTCAGGAGTGTGAAGTGGCTGGGTAAGTCTGAAGGTGCTTCATAGAAATTCCGTCTAGTTCAAAAAAAGGCTCTTAACTGTCAGTAAATATAGTTTAGTCAGGCCCGCAAATGATTATGCAAACTTTACCCGACTTTGAACGCAATCAGCACTTAATTGTTTTGGAATATAGACACTCCCAGATCTTGTACGCGTTTCATCGCTGAAATTTACCCTTAATAAGCACATTTTTTTTCAATATTATTCTCTCCCATCAGAATCAATAACAATATCCCACGACGAGAGTCCCTCCCACTGGCACCAAAAGGACTACCGTTCATTCAACGCGTCCAAGACTTGGGAGACTGCTGACTTTGCGTCCGCCCCGCCGATATACAGCCTGCCCGTCACGTCCGCCATCTGCGACCCGGCAGAGGGAGACACTGTCGCCGTCAAGAATGGATGCGTGGAGGTTAGGGGTAAGGAATAAGGTTCAAATTACTATAACTTAGTGCTGTTCGTTGCCCCACTTCTTCCCGGCTCAAATCAATATTTTATCCGTCCAAACCCGTAAAAAAGCTCACCTTTCACTATATTCCAGTGTGTATTTTGGGTGTATGTTATGGCCTTCCAAAAGCCCTTAGTTTTCAGCTGGCTTGGAATAAATTATGCCAGATTTTATCTTCTACTACTTGAAGACTGTCTGTCATTGGTTTAAAGAAAGTATATACAATGATTTAAAGAAAGAATAGCTGTATTTGCCCTTATTTTTTAAATCCCAAATTCAATACTTATAATTTGAATTTCACCTATGGTTTAGTGGTATTGGTTTTCACATAAAAGTGCACTGTTATGACGACCCTAGGGAGTGAGCCAAGTTTTGAAAATAATTATTTGTTAAACATAAGTGTCAATACCATCACTAACTCTGAAACGGGATATTTACCATGTTTACTATTTTTTTCAATTTTAATTATAGTGTTAGTGACCATGTCACTTTAAAAACTTATATAGGGGTAAATAAATATGTTCAGAAATCTCTATGTTACGCCGTCAACGGCGCGTACAAATATTAAAACAAAAATATTATTAAATTCTGTTAAAAAATTATAGCAACTATCAAAAGAACCATAAATTATTCTTCGATCCAACAGGACACTTTCAACAGGCATTAATATCACTTACTACATCTCTTACCTACTACCAGGCTACGCCTACTCCGGGGGTGGCGCCAAGATCTTACGAGTGGACATCTCCCCCGACTGCGGCAACACGTGGGTGCAGGCTGAAGAGATGCAGAGTGATGATGCCCCGCCTCAGCAACACTACGGATGGACGCTGTGGACGGCTAGGATACCGGTCAAGAAAGGGCAGAAGGAGGTAGGATAGAACATACATGACTAATAGTAGACCTCTCTGACCATAGTCACTATTATTGACACCAAAAGTCACCCAATTGTGGGCTAAGTTAGATGGCCCTCGACACTAAGATCATCCTATGACAGTTCTCTACAAGCTTCTTCTCAGTGAGAGAGACTTGGTCAAACCCCACCACGCGAACCCTGTGCAGTTTGGTGGTTGACACATGTCTTCCAAATTGTCGGTGCTAAGACTAGGTTTCTTCACGATGTTTTCCTTCACCGTGAGCAGACTGGTTTCTTCAAGACATTGATGTTCGCAGTGTGGGTTTATTACACCGGGTGAGATTCGTTCACTTCAAAAGTAAGGAAGCTGTTAAACCATACACGCGTTTATGAACAACCGCGGAAAAAGACGGTTGACCACTTGTCATCCCTATGCTCTAGTTATAAAATTGAAAGTGATCAAAAATCAGTACCTAGAACTGATCTTTTCTTGTTTTTCGCAGCTCGAATTATGGGCGAAGGCGACAGATAGCAACTTCAACACTCAGCCAGAGAGGTTTGAAGACATTTGGAACATACGAGGAGTACTTAGCAACGCTTACCATAAAATCACAGTACAGATCAAACATTAAGATTTAACGCAGAGATTTAAACAGTAAGATGTACCGTCACCATATTTAGGTCTCGCGAAAAAATTTGTTTACACATCCCACATGGAACAATAGATACAATTGTCTTCATGTGTGAGCGCAGTAGAGCGCATCTGATTTAAATCTTTGTACTACGTGTTACTACTATCCTGCGTGGAATCTATGCTTCTAGATGGTTTAAGTTATTTTAGATGATTATTATTTGCAAAAAATCTACTCAGTAGTTTTTGAAGTCTTTACTTACAAAGATACTCGTAGTACGTTACTTTGCTAATGTTGTGATTAAATACCTACGGTTTTAGTTGATGCCGCTCGATAGTTCAATCCGCTATTTGATTACCAGTAAGACTGGATACGAATGGACAAATATTGTTAATTATTTTGTAGGCATAAAATGTATTGTTGTCCTGATTAACATAATAATTATTAATTAATGTGACTTTTTGTAAAACTACTAATAGCAATTTATGTAAGTAGTATAAATTTATATTTTAAATGTCTGTTACTATTTCGAATAATAATAGATTTCGAACAATGCACTGTTTTGGCAATAAAGATTCTTTCAAAGTAATCAATAATAATAATAACTGTATGATAACAACTCTCAGACAATACTTTTTCGCTAAAACTGAATCTTCCACACTCCACAAACTAATAGCTCAAAACGACCAACACTTAACACCTCTAAATCTTTAAAGACACAACGGAACAGAAAAATAAAAGAGTGACTGATGACAAAACGAAATGTCTAGAATGGACCCAGAAGTCTCTACATGGAAGACACCGCCAAGATTTATGCCACCAAATGTCGACAAAGAAGCGTCGAACGCATGGCTTAATCGAGGCGAACTCTTCCCAGAGACTGAAGGGTTCATGCTAGCAATACAGGACCAAGTAATAGAAATCAAAAACTATAGAAAGCACATAATAAATAATCTACCAAACGACACATGTAGAAAATGCAATAGTTCGTCAGAAACAATTTAACACATAACTGGGGCCTGCAAATCAATAGCTCAAACTGACTACAAACATAGACACGACATCAGTACAAACTTATACTTAGACGCTGTACTACCCTATTATAAATACAGCCCTGAAACAGTACTAGAGAACACCACAACAAAGTTGTACTTTGACGGAGGTCTCTTCACCGACCGCACCATTCATTACAATAGACCAGACATCACATTGATTAACAAAATAAACGACACTGGATTCCTGATAGATATAGCCGTGCCAAACACTCACAACCTACAGACTACGATAGCCGAAAAACTATATCGAAATACACCGAGTTAAAAGACGAAATAACCCGACTATGGCGCCTACAAAAAGTAACAATTGTCCCCATAGTTTTTTCTTCAACAGGGGTCATCCCCAAACAGCTTCATCAGTCCCTTAGTTCCCTAAACTTACCAGCTAGCACCTACCACTTACTGCAGAAGGCAGTGATTCTACAGTGAGAGTCGGACAATATCATACAATCTGCACACAACCGCGCGGAATTTAATATTTCCACACCCGCACTTAACCCAACTGGTGAACACTTGGCTTAGGCCCGTGCCATCAGAACTTCCCGGCTAGCCGGAGGAACAAAAATGTCAAAACAAAAATAATAACTGTATTAATAATTTATGTTTGATTGGTTTTCCACTCTCAACTGCATATATGTACTCAGTAATTTATAAGTATTAAAATACTCTAAAATAACTACTAATTCTGTTCCACACTAGTCCAATCATGACCACAAGTGAAATATTTTTCATAATATTACGCTCTTTTTGCAATAATAGATAAGTAGGCATTTTGGCTTAAAATATATACCATGAATCAATTTTTTTTTTAAATTGTTAATAGTGTATTTTATATTTATAATTATTCCTTTTTCACAATAAAATAGTGTTATGTAACAAATGTTTTAATAACTACTACATATTACTAATCAGTAAATGTGAGGGGTGCATAGCATTCGCCGGAAGCCTAAGTTACCTGTTACATCCACGATAATCTTTAGTTCTATAATAGTTTGTAAAGTCACAGTAGCTCAGTGGTCAGATCACAGTTCGTAAGAGATTGCGTTCGAACCCCCCGCCCGTGTGAATTGGTTTTTATGTCTTTACAAAGTATATTTCAGTTCGTCAAGTAACGAACTTTGTACCTTTATAATAATCTGACGATGTGTCATTTAACGAGACATGTAAAGAGAAATTAAAGCCAGTTACTCAAATTAAGAGATTTTTGCCCGTTTTCACCATTACTAAGTAACACCTAAACAAAAGCGCGCGCTTGGATTATCAAGGCTCAGCCCAATGCCGAAAGTTAAAAACCGCGCGGTTTTATTGAGGCATTCATGAAAACGAAACAAAAAATTCGAACTGGTTCTTTTATCTCTTAAATTCTTGTAGTAACCTGTACAGTGTACAGACAAGATTAGTAGTACTATTACTAGTATATATCGCTCGTTTGCGACAAGGATGACATAACTCAAAAAAATGATTTTTCGATGTTGTTTGTAGTTGAATATAAAATTAAGGAAAGCAAGTATTAAATTAAGTAACGAAATACGTAAAATGAACCTTTAATCTTTTGATAAACAGTTTCTCTATGCAAAAAAAAAATTGGCAATATACTGAAAATATTTTTAGAACTTACAAAAAAGCTGTCCTGTATTTCTTATTTTTCGAGTTATGTCATTATTGTTGCAAACAAACGAATTATTTCGTTTATTTATTTCCTTTACACATTTTTAAATATTTCTTAACAAAACATACAAAAAAAAACATTAAAAATATAAAAATAGTAGCCCACCGGTATACAGGGAACAGGGTCCAAGCTACCGGCGGTCAGGGCTCCAGAGAGAGGGGCCTACCAACAATACGAGCCGTGTCCAGGAGAACCGCTTTCTGAATCAAGCACTTGATCCAGCTGCCTAACGAGAGCCTCCTCAGGTATTGGTCGAGGCTCTTGGCAATTAAGCCATTGCTGAAACGACTTTCGGCACAATGATGGCTGAGTTCACATCCCACATGTCGACAACCTCGCGAGCTAAGTCAAGATACTTGATTTGCTTATCTTTCTCGGCTTTCACGAGGTTCCCGTCATGCGGGACCGTTATGTCAAGAATCATAGCACGCCGCTCTGATCGATCCACCACCACTATATCAGGCTTGTTGGCCACAATAGTCCTATCATTGATGATGGATTGATCCCAGTACCTAGTGTAATACTGCCAGTTTCGAGAACTGGGTCGGGCACATATTATGTACCTGTAGTACGGCACTTACGATTCCACAAGGATGTATCTTAGAGCAAGTTGCTGGTGGATAATCCTGGCTACAAGGTTGTGTCTATGCAATTACTCTCCGTTAGCTAGACGAGAACACCCGGAGATAATGTGACGAATTGATTCACCCAGACGGTGGCATGCCCGACACAAGTCAAGCGTGCCGTCCTCCACAATAAATCTCCGGTAATTATTCTTCATCATAACTTCATCCATAATTGCACACACAAAACCTTCGGTTTCTCCGAAGTGGTCGCCGGAACGTAGCCAGGCTACAGACGCTGATAGGTCTACATCGGGCCCACGCAGGGCCCGGAAAAAGCGTCCGTGGAGCTCCTTACTCTGCCATACCTCCCTGCGGTCGTTAGTGTCAAGTCTAGTATTTATTATTATTATTTCAGCAACAATAAGATCGATTGGGACAGGAAATCCGGTTTCATATTGATTTTGTGAGTTTGCAGGAACATGCGCTAAGTTAATAATTACCTACCTACTCAAGACGGTAATGTGCCTTTAAATAAGCTGAACTAGTATAATTTCTAAATTTATATTTTACGGTGTAAACATGATGTAAATGGAGTGGAAAATATCGTACCTACGTATGCCTTTCTGAACTAGCGTACCTATCCAAATAATCGCACAATGTTTATCTCACAAACATCGATTGTTATAATTATTAACATACTGAGCATCCCGGTTCATTAACATAAATGAATGTAAGTTACATCACAGTTTTATCTCAGTGTGGCGCTTGCTCGCTCGGAGCACCACGTCAACATGTTCGCCTTGAGACTCGCTACGAGGGCGAAAAACTTCACTAAATCGTTGCCAAGCGCTTCTTGTATCAAACTAAACACACAAAATGCGCTATGCAAAAATAAAACAGATGATTTATTAAACGTAGACATTCGCGGAGAACCATTACAATTCCCATACGTGTGGTTGAGAGACAACTGCCCCTGTGAACAGTGTTATCATACTTCAGCTAAAAGCCGGATCTTAGATTGGAGCAACTTCGATCTAAATGTGAAGCCGAAAGACGTCTTTAAGGACCAAAATTCTCTGCAAGTCACTTGGAATGACGGACACACATCAGAATACAACTTGAACTGGCTCAAGTTCAGAGGTTTTACGCCTGAAAATCAGAAGAATTACACCGAAACTATTTACAAACCTAAGAAGATCACGTGGCATAGTGAACATTTCGATAAAATATTTTCCAAGCATGATTACAACGAGATACTGAACTCAGACGAAGCTCTGTACGACTGGTTGTACAAGTTATCTGTTTATGGAGTCGCGTTGATTCAAAACACACCGGATTCGGAGGCAGCTGTAGACGCCGTCGTCAATAAAATTGGATTTACTAAGAGGACACACTACGGCGTCAAGTTTGTTGTACGAAATGTCCCGAATACGAGTAACGTGGCCTACTTGTCGAGCAACCTACAGCTACACACTGACCTGCCCTACTACGAGTATTGTCCGGGAACTAATTTATTACATTGTTTGGTTCAAACAGCTGGTAAAGGAGGAGAGAATTTGTTGTCAGACTGCCACTATGTCGCCGACTATATGAAGGAGAATCATCCAGAACAGTACAAGCTTCTCACTGACACAGAAATCGAGTGGAGGGATGTTGGGACAGAAGATGGCAACGAATTTTTCAAGCTGCATCGTGAGCCCGTCATCTGCTTAGATCGTCACGGCGAAATAACTAGAATCAACTTCTCGATTCCGCAAAGAGGTAGTCAGTTCCCCGGGCCGATTGACTTAGTGAAGCCCTGGTATGAGGCTCATGGCACGTTCCTAACTTTGAGCCACAAGTTCGCCGCGAAGTTTAAAACTAAAGCTGGAGACATACTGTGCTTTAATAATATAAGGTTGTTGCATGGCAGGAATGCGTATGAGGACAGTGAGAATAATGTAAGGCAACTCATAGGAGCTTATGTGGACTGGGATGAGATATATTCCAGGTTAAGATGCCTGAAAGTC
The DNA here is from genome assembly GCA_964057025.1 of Standfussiana lucernea. NCBI lineage: Eukaryota > Metazoa > Arthropoda > Insecta > Lepidoptera > Noctuidae > Standfussiana > Standfussiana lucernea. The sequence goes on along the minus strand of OZ059785.1, from coordinate 18,661,272 downwards.
AAGTTGAAGAATGAAGATGGTATCGCTTGAGATTTTGAATAAAGATGTGAAGTTTAAAAAATAATACAAACAATAAATCTACTACTAATAAAACTACAGATAATTATTTATTTATTTATTTATCTTTAATTCAGGTAGAACCCATAAAATTGTTAGTTTTCCTTAACCTATGTTAGATAATAGACTAAAAACACACAATAATTAACAAAGCTAAACTGGTGCTAATAATACTTAATTACGCCACCTCATGGAGAAACCTGGCGACAGTAAATGCACTGCGCACAGGTGCCCCATAAGGCGGCCCTCAGTCTTACTTGCAACAACGCTCAGAAGACTTGTCGCCGCCGCGCATCCGACGCTGTAGTGAAGCGGATCTTTTACGAATGATTGCAAAGAAGTCATCTGTGCTGCGCTACTGCGAACATCCCTGACGCGCTACAGAAACGAGGCACCGACAGCAGTATCCTAAAAGCATTGTTGTATTGCACACGCAGGGCATTAAACGTTTTCTACGTGTAATTGGTCCACAAACTGCAAGTATAAAAAGCCTGGCAATAAGCCCTAAACAGTTATCTTGACATTGCTGTCGCGCTTTGCAAATCTGCAGGCCAGCACGTTGCATCATACGGCCAATGCCCTATGCTCCCTCTCAATATCACAGTTATCAGTGTCATCCTCTGCAACCCAGTGACCAAGGTTCTTGAACTGTTTAACTCTGTTTAGAGTGGCACCACATAGCGAGACTGGTGGTACAACTTCATAGGTCTTGTTTTGTGCCATAAAAACTAACAGCTCACTTTTCTTGGCATTATACCTTAGTACATAGGCTCCAGCATAGCACTCACATATATTTAACAGCTTCCTAAGAGCACTGATCGTCGGACTCAGAAGCACCATATCGTCATTTCATGCTTTTACAATTAAGAATATTTTGATTTAGTTAGAATTGTTGCTGTTGGATTTGCAATATTTGGCTCAGCACCAAAGTTGAAAATCATACAACTCAAATGTCTTTTATGGCATTTTAAATTTCCACCATCATGTCAGTACATTAAATGCTGGTATACTTGCAATACAACATGAAGTTTTCTTCTGCTTATGTACAAACTAAGAACTCTATTTCAGCTCTACATAAGTATCCACAGCATAACTCCTTATTGAGAACCTGCTGAGTGGAAATATTCTATCAGTCTCTGCTTGCTTCTCACCAACTTCTACTAGCGGGAACTCTTCAAACTCAGGATTGGTAGTCATGGCAACAGCATTGGACTCATTGGTATGAATGTATATTGAGAAACTGCAATCTTCTGGTAAATCTTTAAAGTTATTGCTCACTGAGGAAACCTTTAAGCAAAAGGCTCGCAAATTCTGTTCACATTGAACCAAATAAGCATCAATTGTCTCATCAAAGTGACTGTTTTTATCGAATTGGAACACGAATTTCAATAAAGATTTGTATTCATTATCTGTAACTACAAACTCCACACAACTTAGCTGGTCACTTTTCAAACATTCTGCTATACTCTTCAGGCAAAGATCAAGGTACTGATTCACTTCTGGATGAATTGAACGATACACGACAATATTGTACTTTTTACGAGTTTCAAAGACACATTCTGGGTAAACTGACGCGTAATAAAGAATGCTGTGGAAGGCAACCGCTAAGAATTCTAATGTTATGTCCACAAAACAGTTATCCATAATTAATTCAATACAAAATCAGTGTAACGTGTTATTGTGTAAACAAATAAACATGTGGAATATTGTGGAAGGGTAAACGCCATTGACATATAAATCATATGGACTTGAAATGTTTGACTATAGAAAAAATAGTTATACAAATATGAGGCATAACGACGCCAGAATCATAAAAATGCTGCCGTCTCTTTTTAACTTTATTAATTTTGCGTAAGTAAAAAAGGATAATACTATTTTTGACAGTTACTATAATGGCAACCCTTCGTTCCTAGCGTCATTGAAATACCTATTTGCGGCCGGGTCGCCATTTTATCAGCTCGCTGTTTGGTACTAAAGTTGGGTACGTCAACTGTCAAATGCTCTTGAGCTGTGGATATTTTTTGAGAATTTTGGAGGAATTTGCTGTGTTGTTGCGTTTGAACTCTATTGTTCTATAGTGAAAATTGTCAATAGCAAGATGCCCAATTGCAATATAGTCGGATGTGGCATCAAAAGAAGCGGAAATCACCCGAACATAACTTTGCACCAGTACGTACTTAATTTCAGCTGAAATATCTTTAGATTTAGATAAAAAACCTATGCTTCTGCATTCGTTTAAAAGTTTCAACAGTAAGACATTCATAATTTACGTTTTGCCTTTATTTTCAAGTTTTATTTCATGAAATCAATTTCTTGTTATTGGAGGGATAGAGTTGTGAATTTAGGCATTTTTATATTTATCGATAGTGCTATTTTATGGTTCTTTATTGGTTTTATGTTTTACTTTCAAGGCTGCCTACTAATAAAAGAAAAAAGAAAATTTGGCTGGAAAAAATTGGTGTTGAAAATTTAAAGATGTCAACAAAAACAATTCACATTTGTTCTCTTCACTTTGAAGAATCATGTTTCAACCGGACACTGAATAAAGTAACATTGCGTGACGATGCTTTACCTTCACCAACCTTATTGGTATGTGTTGAGAAACATTAAGCACATCACTACTTGGAACATGACACGTCACTAAAATATAGACAATATGTTATCTGTGGTTCCGGTTTCCTCTCCAACGTCCGTTCATGGAGTCTATAATTGTCTGCTCTCTATTATGTAAAAAGTTATGTAGTAAAAGCTTAATAAACAGTATTAATATAAATAAAGTTCACTTAATTTACAATCAACCCAAAACTTAACAGTATGTAACCTTGTGTGTTCATAATTTCTAACATGATTGTGTATTAGGGTGATAAATGATAGTGATGTCCCCAATTGCAACACTTGTCTAATAGACACAAAAAGTGATGTAAAGGATGTTTTAGAGTGTGATCTTAGAATTAATTAAAATCCTATTGATATTATCAAGAAACATCAAAAATACTTATAATTTTATTGCTTTACAGCCTGCGATTCAATCAAATACGTCTAGAATTTTAATTGAAAATGATCAAAATCAGACAAACTCACAATCAATATCTGGATGTGGTGCTTCAAATACGGTAATTTTTTTTTTTTGTGTAATTAAAAACAGTAGGATTAACCTACTGTTTTTAAAGAGTCATAAAATTTTTGAGTATTTGCTTTCCTATTTCTATTATTATTTATGTTAATATTAAAGAGTGGTTTTCAGGACAAAGCTGTTTGTATGCCTACCATTCAAAATCAACCTGGACAGATTTCAAAGAGGAGTGCCATAGATTTAGCCCCTAGCACATCTGCTGCGCCAGATTTCGCCGCTAGCACTTCCGCTGCGCCAGATTTCGCCGCTAGCACCTCTGCTACGCCAGATTTCGCCGCTAGTACCTCTGCTACGCCAGATTTCGCTGCTAGCACCTCCACTACGCCAGATTTATCGGTATGACTAGCTTCAGTTTTTCTTCAATGAAACAGGAGATATCTCATGCTTGTGTTCAATATATAATAAAGCTTACTTTTATTTTATTTGATTCCAGGTTCAGACACGTCAAATAATAAAATTAAAGGACAAATGTCAAAAACAGTCCAAGAAGATAAAGAGACTTAATGAGAAAGTTAGAAGACAGACGAAAAAAATTGCTCACTTTAGTAATATTATCAAAGATTTAAAGGAAAGAAATTTATTAAATTCAGAGTCCCAAGCTTTGCTTGCAGAATGTGCAGGACCCCAAGACTTCTTAAAAAGGCAAGTGGCAAAATCTAAAGGTTTGCCAGTAATATTCGGAAGAAATCAGGAAATTTGCTCTCACCTTAAATTTTTTCTCCCCAAAAGCTTATGAGTTTGTGCGTAGTACTTATAATACCTGTCTTCCACATCCGCGTACCCTGAGTAAATGGTATCAACACATAAATGCTGAGCCTGGCTTTTGCAGTGAAGCATTTGACACTTTAAAAGCAAAAGTTCAAAGTAGTAATTTGCCAGTACTATGCTCACTAATGTTTGATGAAATGGCAATAAGAAAGTCGCTGTGCTGGGATCCGCAAACAAAAAAATATTATGGACGTGTAAACTGTGGTATGGATTGCGATAGTGATGCCCTCGATGTCGCCAATCAGTGCCTTGTCATATTACTGAATTGCATAAATGGAAGATGGAAACTACCTGTAGGATATTTTTTTATCACATCTCTAACGGGAGAACAAAAATCGACTTTAGTCGAAATGTGTATTCGAAAGTGTGAGGAAGTGGGTGCCAAAATAGTGAGCATAACATGTGACGGACCTGCTGCAAATTTCAGCATGTTTTGTTCATTAGGTTGTGATCTCATGAAGGATCAAAATGTCACTACATTTGAAACAGGTAAAAATAGAATACACATCTTTATAGATCCATGTCATACTATCAAACTGATACGGAACGCGTTTGGAGAAATGAAGGTATTTTTTGACAATTTTGGCAGGAAAATAGATTTTGAATATTTAGAAGAATTATTAAAATTGCAAGATTGTGAAGGTTTGCACATGGCGACTAAGTTGACGAAGGCACATTTGATGTTTGACAAACAAAAAATGAAGGTCCGTTTAGCTACTCAACTTTTCAGTAATTCAGTCGCTGACGCCTTAAACTACTGCGAGAATGAATTAAAGCTCAAGAAATTTGAAGGTTGTACAGCGACAATCAACTTCATACGAATCGTAAACGATGTGTTTGACGTCTTAAACAGTCATTCAGTTCGACCGCCGGGCTGGAAAAAAGCTGTATGCCCTGAAAACATCGGACTTATAGAAGCGCTCTTTGAAGGAGCCATTACTTACTTTCGCAATTTAAAGCTGCAATCGGGTCAGTTAGTCATTTGCTCCCGTAGAAAAACTGGATTTATTGGCTTGATTATAAACATGCAGAGTACAATCCAGCTATATAAATATCTAGTTGAGGATATAAAAGTTTTAAAATATCTTCCTTTATATAAAGTGAGCCAGGATCACCTCGAATTGTTTTTTTCGGCTATCAGAGCTCGTGGTGGATTTAATAATAATCCGAATGCAGTCCAGTTCAGAGCTGCGTTTAAGAGACTTTTAATAAGAGCTGAAATTCGCGACGGTGGTGTCGGCAGCTGTATTCCTCTGGAACAAATCAATATATTAACTTGTTCCAGTAAAGTTGGCCCAGTCACTACTATAAATAATTTAACAGAAAAGAAATCCTTTGTAGAAATTCCGGAGGATGATAGCGATTTGTATGAAGACTTACTTGATTGTATGTACAGTAATCTTTCAGGATATACAGAAAGTGTGTTAACATATATTGCTGGCTTTGTGGCTAGAAAATTGTCACGTTCATTGAAATGCGAAACTTGTAACAAACTTCTTTTTGGAGTTTCTGAGCAATTTAAAACAAGTTTAATTACTTTAAAATCTCGAGGTGGTCTGGTTTATCCTTCGAACGACGTTGTAAACATTTTGAAAAATGTCGAAAAAATATTAAAAGGTGTTTTGCATGTAAAAGACAGGGAAGAAAATTACTATTTGTATATTTTTAAGTTTTTTGTAGATTACTATGCCGAACCAAATAATTTATTCGATTCTGGGGATTGTGAACATGACACAAATCATAAATATTTATTGATTAAAAGTGTAATAGAGGTATACATGAATTTGAGATACAAATATTATGGGAAGAAATCTACTGAAACAATATCATATAGAAATTACCTGAACAAAATTGTATTGTTCAGAAATGAATGAGCTTGATTTATTTAAATACATTAATAATTATAGTAATTATTGTTGACTTTTAATTAAAACCCACAATCATCCTGCAAGTTAGAAAAGGTTAAAACTTAACATTAAAGATATTAGTTACAAGCTGTGCCCGCGGCTTCGATCCCAACTGATTACCTACCTTACCCTATCTACGATATTCTACCTACCCTACCCTATCTACCATAAATCCTATTTACCCTGCCTACCTACCTATTTTTTTTTTGTCGTTTTTAAACCTTCCCTATATTCTGGCAAACAAAACGAAAAAAGAATTATTCACATGGGTTAAGCAGTTTTTTGAGTTATAGCGAGACTAACGAACAGCAATAGGTTTATATATGTATGTCATGGACCAAGTGATAAATTGGGCATTATGCATAATGCCCAGTCATTATGTATAATGCCCAATATGAGAGTGCAATTTGATAATACCCCGCCATTCCCTTCATGTTAGGTTACTTTAAACCCCGCACGCAGAAATAGGAGTCCCGCGAAGCGGGGCTCCGTCGAGCTATCATGGCAGGTGGTACTTAGTTACTAGGTATATCAGTATATTTGCTTTCCGCACGCTGTATGGCGGTCTCTGATTGGTCAAAGCGTGTCACACCATGCGTGCTTCCCTCCTCGCCCTCGCACCGCGTCAAATTTAGCTTTATTATCAAATTGCCCAATTGTCATGTAGCAATATAATAATGACCGTGCAATGTGATAAATAATGAAGTTAAGAACGTAATTAATCACTTTGCCCGATAGAGCTAGGCATTTTTCATAATGACCGGGCATTATGTATAATGCCCACATTAATCACTTGGTCCATAACATACTCGTTTATAGGTGGTGGTGGTTCCGTCAACGAAGCCCGTAAAATTCTAATTTTCATACGTTTCATCAAATTGCAGCTCTATTATATAGAACTAGCGGCAGCCCCGCGTAAGTCTCGATCCCGTGGGAATATCGGGATAAAAAGTATCCTGTGTTAGTCCAGGTCATAAACTCAGTGTGCTAAATTTTCTCCGTTCAGTAGTTTTTGCGTGAAAGAGTAACAAACATCCATCCATCTGTTCTCACAAACTTTCGCGTTTAATTATTACCTATTATTTATTATATTAAAACATTAATTATAGTAGGATTACGGTTTATTAGAATTCATCTGCGCCGGGAGTCCATCGCGGATGCACTGTTATGAATTATGAAATCTTTGAATTTGTTCCCTCCATTGCGAAGTGTACCTTACGCAAGGGTCTAACAAATAAAATAAAAAAAAAGTAATTTATTCGATTACTACTTTTCATTTTTTTTATAGCTAAACGCTAAGGTCATAAAATTCAAAACCGGCTTCAAAAAAAAATTACACTCACGCAATCTTTTATCGATGTTATTGTAAGAAATAATATCGATATGGGCTGCCCTATTATCCGCCATTTTATCCTCTCAGTAAAATGTAGGTATACACGTTTTTTTTGTAGGTATGCCAAGTCCATATGATTTCTATGTCAGTGGTAAACGCCAAATCAAATCCGCAAACGTCATCCTTAATCAGTGTCAACTGCCGCTTTAGTGGTATATATGTTCTGTGGTCAACTCATCAACTGTCAGTTGGCCTATTTCTCGGCCAAAGAATCAGCATTGCCATTCTTTTTTTTTATATTTTATTCCTGATCATAGATACAAGTCTTTCAGTCGAATACAAAAATGGGATTACAATATAACAATTACAATAGAGATACGATGTTGTTACGTTTTTCACATAGTTTTTTACAATAAATAATATAGGTACTTTATCAATCCGTTTTTACATCAATATTTCTCTGTTCATATTACCAACTTGCCGCCCTTTCGGGTTGGGTGGGTACATGTGGTAATGCTGCCAGCCTTCTGGGCACTTTCCTCGTTGACAGCGATGCTTATGAACTCTTTGACGCCTTTTAATTCTTTTCTGCTTTTGATACATGTACATATTTTTATTATTGTTTTAGTTCTGTATAGTAAATAACCACGTCATGCTCCCTGGCGGAACCCCTTTGCTTTAACAAGTATTAGTTACATAACATAATAATTCTAAGGAATGTCTACAAAATTCTAGTCCTATTAAAAAAAGTCTATATCTCTAGTATCGGCGTAAACTTTTAATTACAGTGGTTGCGCTGCGGAGTATCCTCCCCATCATCACCATGATATATCTAAAACTATACATAGTAGAAGCAAATATTATGTATCAAATAATTCTATAACAATTATACATACAAATATTGAAAAAAAAAAAAAAAAACTAGCTAGTAAACTAAACGCCTGGAAGATCATTGTATATCATTTCACGTAAACGTTTTTTACTAAGACCTTTAATCTAGGCGCTTAGCGACTATTTCGAAGAGAAAATTTGGGCACATTTTCTTTAAATAAAAGTTTACGTCGAAACTAGAGATAGACTTTTTTTAATAGGAGTAGAATTTTATAGACTTCCATAGAATTATTATACGTAACTTATACTTGCTAAAGCAAAGGTGGTTCCGCCAGGGAGCATGACGTAAATAATCTATCAAGAGCTCGTGGCTAAATAATAACAGCCGCTCGGGTCAATCTTCAAGTTAAGCCGCGCATGCCTGGGTTGCTCCGTAGATGGATGACCATCCATTACATACAGAGTTTCGTCTGTGCTTTGGAAAGCACGTTAAGCGGGGCGGTCCCGTCTGTCGATTGTACATCTTTGACAGTCGTTACATCTGTAGCTGACCACTGACTACCTATACAGTGGTCCGAAAGTCTGACAACCAGAGATATCGAAAATTGGTTGTTGCAAAAGATTGGAATTGCACTGCCTTAGGTAAGATTTGGAAAAAAAATACAATGCGTGTAAGGAAACGGTTGCACACGACAAAAACACAAATTTTCACGAAATTTCGAATTTTCATGAGATAAGCGTAGTTCACAAAACAACACGTAGAAGAATATTACCGTTTTCATTTCTACGCGAATCGATGACGTACACGCAGTATATCATTTTCGCTCGTACGAAGGCGGAAGGCGTGTGCAGGAAAGGAATGGGGTAAGGAAGCGAACGAGCAATCAAGATATTATCTTTCAAACCATTCAGCCAATACGAAACAAATCAAATTAAATAAATTACCGCGCAACCAGGGTAGATATCGTATAAAAAAGCAACAACATACATTAAAAGAAATTTATTAACAACAGAAATATCTAATACATAATTTAATTAAGTCTACTCTGATGTATATTGATTCCTTACTTCTTTTTGCCTTTAGCTGAAAAAAAAAAAACATTTCAGAAAAAGTCTATCTGATAGTATAGTATTTTACTTCGCTTCTTGGACATCTTCACTGAGTCACCAACAAAATGTGCAGGCAAGGATAATTTAAGAACAACATACATATTGTTTTAGTTAGGTCTACATAAATAGATCGAAAACTTATAATTTATCTCCAGCTTACGCCTGCGGCTTCGCACACGTATTTTTTTTTTTGGGAAAATATATCTAATGACCACCAAAAATAACTTTGTGACCATAACCTCTATTACTTAAAATATTATATTCGAATCAGCAAAAAAAATTAACCCTAAACCAAAAAATAACATAGGGTCAGACTTTAGGGGTTTATTTTACTATTTTTAGGTATGTAATTATCTGGAATAATTTACTTATAAAGGACAAGAACATGTTACATATTTAAATGTCATTCTATATTAAAATACTGTTGAACTTTTGGTGGTCATTAACTATTTTTGGATTAAACAATCATAATTTGGAATTGATTGCTTTTCAGTAGGATCACAAGTTGTAAAATTTTTGGTTCTAATTTCACGCTAAAATGGAGATTTAATTTTGGTGGTCATATACTATTTTTGGCAATATAAAGTGTTTTTTTGCCGTTACATTTTACTAAATCTGGTAGTTAGTTAAACATATGCCTTTTTTTTCTTATAACCTTCGTGTTAGTGTAAGCAAGTAGTTGACAAAATTTTATCACAATCAGATGAATTGTATGGCAGTGCATAAAATACAATAAACAAAAAATTTCATATATTAAGTAATTAACTAGACCAAATGTAATGTCATGCCAACTAGAGTAACCCTCATTGTGGCAAAGATTAAGGGAACAATTATCTAAATTTTTAAGCAAAAATATAGACAAAACTTTTTCATATATTTTTCATATCAGAATGTGCAAATTTAAAAAAACTTTTTCTATTTTAGCTTAACTTATTTAATGTCAATATTATAAGCCAGTTCTGCAGGTCAAAGGCTTCCCTTCCCTTTCCGTAGCTATTAGGGCCCAATCCTAAATGTAATAAAATTAATGGAACTATGTGACAATTTCTCTATCTTAGGCACATAATCATTATGTGTTTGTAGTTTTATTACAACCCGACACTTAAGTGCATAGAGCTGGTATATGAAATTTTATACCCAGCTCAATAATCATCACACATTCATATTGCAACTAAGTGCGCTACTAGACACATTGCATGATAACTGTGACAGTCCTGTCAGTTATTATTCCTTGTGGCTAGGACTGTATATTTTGTTTTTAGCTGTCTCTACTTTGACAATTTTATTAATAAGTGCCTTAGGATAAAATGTTTTGGGTATTGTGAAGAAAGACAATGATTGCAGAAATAGTTTTTTAGATCTATAGCCTGATGTGTCACTTACGATCTTCATCCGGAATGGCTTCCAGTCCCTGAAAATGAAAAAATATCTTTTAGAAACAGCATATATTTTATAGACGTATATCAATCAAAACAAAATGTCCATAATTAATTTGTTGGAGGGCTTTAGTAATTGAAAAACAAAAAGTGCTGCCAAGCATTTATTGATTTTATCTGCCTAGCCTTTCCCAATTATTTCGGGGTTGGCTTCCAGTCTAACCAGATGCCACTGAAAAAGTAATGTAAATAAACAAATGTATCTTACCGCAATTTTGTAGGGATTTCCAGTCAACCTGAGGTCCCTCTGGTACAAATGACGGTTCCATCTATCATTGAGGTTGCGTCTGTAATGCTGCAAAACAAAAGATTGCATTCTTTAAAATCTATTATGACAAGATTTTCAATGCAGCAAAAGGCTGTTTAAACCATTGTCATCTGAGTTTACATCTTATGAGTTAACTTCTTTACGGCAAAATTATTAAATTTGTTTTGGGTCCTGTCTTAATATATTTCTTTAGAATCTATGTGAATAGAGTCGTCGGACATACTAATCATCAGCTTCACAGCTGACCACAATGTGTTATCTGTGAACTGAGCTGATAATAACTAAGAACTCTGTATGATCTATGAAAGATGACACTGCTGGGAGGTTGTTATCTAACATGTTATTATAAGTGAACTTACGTTGCCTAGTGATAAATTGTGAATGTGATATAGACCCCAGCCTGGCAAACCAAGGGCAGCCGTGATAATGAAGAAACTGGGCAGAATTTCGTACCACATATTAGCAAATTACCACACACACAGTAGCAATAATTTCGTAATTCGAAAGACAGCAAACTACGTGTTGCCAGAGTTAATTACAAAACATTGCAGCACGCAACCACAGTGTGACCAAGTTGAAAGTGTACAAACTCGTGCAGGTAATCACCAGCTATTTTCATAATGATATAACCTACTAAACGAACACACACAGAAATCTGTAAAACAAACTAATAATAATAATAATAATAATAAACCATTTATTTCGGACAGAATCCATATAAGTGTTAGTAACAATTTGCTTATAATCTAAGTTAGTAGTAAAAAATCTAAAAAAATAAATCTAAAAAATCACAATCTTCCCGTTACTATTCCCACCCAGTGAGCCTGTATGGGACAGTCGTGGCGGGATGCAATCATTTGCAAAATGCTGTTGGTGCTACCGCGCAGTCTTTGAAATAATGACGCCACTTTCTTACGCACTATAGCGTGGAAACCGTCCACACGCGTGATTAAAAAAAAATTGAAGGCGCTTACTAAGGTTAAGAAATAATTTTCGTATAAATATGTCAACCTTCCTCTCTGTGTCCTATACAGGAAAAGTTCTCTGGGGGTTTCATTCATAAGTATAAAGTCACGATCTCTTTGAGTGTACGATCTCTTTCATTTTCAGAAAAGGCATTTAACTTAACATACATCACGCCTTTGATTGTAATCCTCTAAGGGTTAGGCAGAGGTGTTAGTACCTAATAGTACACCTAAATTTCACCAGTTATGTTTAAGTCCCATGTAATTGGGGGCGAGCCTATTGCCATCAACTGGGCATGAATTGAGACTCCGCGGCTGCTACTAAGAAATTCAGACTTGAAAAACCCAATAACACTTTGCTCGACCTGGAAATCGAACGCAGGACCTCTTGCCCTTATGCTCAGCAGTCGCGCTTGCGACCACTAGACCGACGAGGCAGTCCAAAAAGCCGTTTGTTTAGAAAAAAATTAAAGTCCATTTCAATTCAATGAACCCCAACTATTATTATTCTTTTACGTAGAATTGTCCATATGGGTACCTATACATTCACGCCATCAAAAAATAATTTTAATTGTAAATGCGGTAAGTAAATCAAGGTTTTATCATAGTTTCTGTACTATCCTTAATCTTATTTATTCTATGAAAGGATTAAATGTGCGTGTAACATAAGTGCATCACATCACACCAGTTTTCCCAGGCGTGGTGTTATTGAATAAAAGCCGCGTATTAGCAATTTTCTAAATATTCTTGGATGGCCTCCTAATGGAGCCTACAGGTCGATCCATGTAAAATACTGATATTCAAGTGCATCCGGTTATATTGGATGCCTAGGCAGACGATAATTAGATGATGTGTATCGGACATGCCACTGACTGCACTGACATAATATTACTTTAAATAATGTTCTCATATTTCATTCCATTTCTCGTCTGGCTAACGGCGAGTACCTACCTGCACAGGCAAAACCAAGTGGCCAGGATTATCCACGAGCAACTTGCTTTGAAATACAAACTTGTGGATTCTGAAGTACCGTAGTGCAAGGTATGAGGATGAGACCTAGTTCTCGAGAAGGGGTTGGCTTATCATTACAGACAGTTCTATTAACGCCAATTATCCCGACATAGTGGTGATAGACCGATCAGCGCGCCACGATAGTCGATGTTACCATCCCTGATGACGAAAACCTCGTGAAAGATGAGAAAGTTATACAAATAAAATATCTTGACTTGGCGCACGAGGTATGTTGATATGTGGAATGAGAGCTCGGCTATCATTGTGCCAATAGTCCTGATTGCCAAGAGCCTCAACGAACATCTATCTAGGCTCTCGCTTGGAAGATGGATCAAGGGCCTGATTAAGAAGGCAGTAGGTATTCCTCGATACCACCACAAAATGACCTGTGGCTTGGACCCTACTCCCGACATCGGTGGAAACTATTTTTTTGTTTTTACCTATTTCTTTTTTGAAATAAAAGGATTAAAAGTTATGTAAGGATGAAAAAAGAAATAATGGGTAATGTAATGCTTTGTTACCGACTTACTGCGATTTGTCTCTCACTCAATCACAGTTATTGCAGCATTGCCAGCTGGACATTCGGTATAGAATGCCTAGGCAAAGTATCGAGAAATTACATTTTATACTTTGCCTGAAAGTTTTAGATATTATATAGAACACCGGATTGTAACAATTGCCGCTAAGCATAGGTATATAATTAAACCTTTCAGAATTTTGTGACAACAATAGTGTCTTACAAAGTTTATTAAATAATATCCGTGACTTACGTTTCCAATTAATAAATAATGAGCCCACCAGCACCCGTATCCTCCAAATGCAAGAGAAGCAGTAACGATTAAGTACGATGGAAGGATATCGAACCACATTATTTGATATGAATCAAGGAACCGTGCTTGTAAGACTGTTAATTGTCATTTTGTCATTTTTTTCATAATTTATTTCTTTATGTAATTTTTCAAGAGCTGAACACATCCCATAAAATTATAAAAAGGTGTTATATGTATGTGTGTCTCAAAAGGAGGACACAGTTGCGGCCCGCCGCGCGTCTTACTGTTCGACTCTTGCTTGACAGGTTTTAATTGGAAACACTATAATATCTTCTTTTTTTAATTTATCGGTGTTTTTTCTCTGGCAACACTAGTTATCGGGTCATCAAAAATGGCAGACTCTCCGATCGACTGTGATTTCCCTATCTGGGGATTATTGCCGAAAAAAGAGACGGGAGTTGTCTCATTTATCAACAAAAACGCAAGTTATGATGGCAGAAACACCGTTATTGCTATTTTCGATTCAGGCGTAGACCCTGCAGCAGCTGGACTTACGGTAAAAAACTGTCATGTCACGATTTGTTTAGTTGCGGTTTGCTATTTTGGCAGATATTAATTAATTATTGCTGAGGTTACAGGTAACGAGTACGGGTGAGACGAAGGTTATTGAGAGGTACGACTGCAGCGGCTGCGGCGATGTGGACACCAGTACTGTCATTAAAAAAGTCGTAGATGGATGCATTACCGGTCTCACGGGCCGCAAACTGAAGGTAAATTGTTGCGGAAATAATTTTTCTTCCGACTTTTTCCGTCTTTGGTACGTTCGTTACTTATTAGGCCAAAGGTTGGATATTTTATAACATTCATTATGTGCTATGAGTGAAAAAATTATCTATGTTTTTGATGTTGTTACGACCTTGGTGTCTGATTAGAAAATAATAAAAGTTCCCTGTATGCTAAATAAATTGCTGCTGTCATTAATTACCTTGTCTTGGAAGTATTAATAATAATTTATCTATATAGTAGGTAATTGGCAACCATGTCAGTCCATGACTAATTGTTATTTACCTATAAATAAGATACATTGTGCTCATAACTGTTGGTAAACCTTTATCAATAAAAACCTAAGTAAATGCTTCTGGTTCATGCAAGTCACTTAAAAGTCTAAAACAAGCAAAAGCCTTGTTTTATTTTAAATGGTTTGAAGCCAGAGACACATTTAAAGTTGTTCCCTTTGATTATCTGATTACAAAACAAACAAAGCAAAATCCTTCTCATGTTAGCACTTACAATATATTAATGCTCAAATAAGGCAAACCAAAAACAATTAAATCATGGTAATTTTCCTTGAACTTTACTGCATTTAATTAACTAGCTTTTGCCCAAAACTTGGTCCATATCAATAAACATATTTTATGTCTTTATAATAATACTATATTAGTTTTTAATAATCCTCTGACCATTTTCGGTCATGGCAGCCAATCTCAGCAATGTTAGCCATTGTTGCGGCGATATTATAGAGCACAATTACGTGTGCAGACATGTGTCACACACTCTTCCCTCATTCTAATATTATGTCTTCCTCACTATTTACTCTATTTTTACGCTATTGGTATAGATATATTGTTTTCCATAGATCCCAGAGTTATGGAAGAATCCCTCAGGATCATGGCGAGTGGGAATCTTGCATGCATTCAGTTTATACCCAACAAAGTTGAAGGAACGCATGCAAGAACATCGAAAGGAACATGGCTGGGATGTCGGCTACAAGCCAGCCTTCGCTGAGGCTAATAAGCATTTGCAAGAATTTGAAACTGATGTTGGTAAGTTAGAACAATTACTGCTTTGTTGATCTGGTGGTTGCAAGCACTACTGCTGAGTATGAGGTCTTGGGTTTGATTGCCAGGTTGGACAAACTGTTATTGGGTTTTTATCAGCAGCAGCCCAGAATCTGGATTTGTGCCTACATATTATATGAGACTAAAATGTTATACATAACTTACAAAAAGTATAGGCACAACTCTGCCTAACCCTTCAAGGCAAACAGGTATGATACTATGTTTACAGAGATAAAATATTGATGAAATGGTATCCGAATATCACTAATGTGATTTCTATTAAATACTTGAATATACACACTTTGAATATTATCATAGTAGGACAATATAAACTATACACATAACCTTGTCTCTGAAGAAAATGCATCCCGGTATACCACACCACACCCCACAAAGCACAACAACATTTTGCCAGTTATGTTTAAATAATATTGGAAATAATAGAATTTTGGGAAGAGGAGCAGTTAAACAGAGCAGGCTTAGTAAAAAAAATAATTGAAAACTGAGTAATTAAGATAACTCTTTTTTTTTCAGTGGCCAAGAACCCTATACTGAGCCCAGATGACAAAATCCTGAAGGAGGAGTTGGAAGCTAGGGTGGAAGTTCTGCAGACTGCAGAGAAGAAATACAATGATCTCGGGCCCACTTATGACTGTGTGCTGTTCCATGACGGAGACGTATGGAGGTATGTATGAAGGTCCAACCACTAACCACATCCTCAAAAAACTCAGGAATAGCAATCTTAGCACAGAAAGAAAGAGTAGCTTTTAGATATATGCATTTAATAGATTTTGAGTTCTTAGTAATGCTTTGTATTTATTTATTTATTTATTCAGGGACAATAAACAGCTACAATATGTGTTGGAACAGAGGAATGATAATACAAAACATTAACAATATTGCAGCCCACTACATTATCTGCATATTAACAAAAGAAAATATGATAATGAGTGCCACTAGATAGGTAATAAATAATTACATCACATTAATAATAAATAATTACACAAATAACAATTAGCAATTATTAAATCATTAGATAAACGAAGTATAAATTACATGATGCAAAATAGAAATTCCAATTGATTTGGTTGCTTGGCAACAGAGCACTAGAAACAAATAAATAATAAAATCTAGACTAGCTTACATTCCTAATAATATTAAATAATTCTCATAACATTAGATTTAAATTTGGACTTTGAGCATATAAAAATATCAATATTAACAAAATTACAATTATAAGATTCAACCATTCGACGGATAGGGCAGCGCAAACCAGAATTAGTTCGACAGGCATTGACAGCAAATAGGGTACCTGCACGTGTACTACATACGTACATTAACGGTGCGTGGAACTACATACATAGTGTAACATACCCGGGGTGTGTGTGGGATCAAGTGTAAGATCCTATGTAAGAAATCATACAAGAGCGAAAAAGAATGTGTGTGTGTGTTCTCCTATTAAAAATAAAAAAGATGTATGTGTAACAATAAAAGAATTTCGGGCGCCTTGGAGACGCACACTACATTTAAAGAATACTTGCCAGATAGAACAATTCGTAGAGTCGAACTTTTAATCTGCTGGGGGTGACTAAACTAGGATAATAGAAACAATGGAAATACCTTTGTTAATACCTTATTTATTACGTCAGTAGCTTCCTTTTTTACTTTAAATATTAAATTACTAATTTGAGGTTATTATTATTGTTGCATCTTTATGTGAAGAAAGTAAATTAAGTTTGGGCCAGATGACTGGCTAAAAAAAGGGTTAAATTAGACCTCAAGATTTCGGCGTCGAAGATGAGAGAATCCAGAATCCATGAAATGGAAAATTATAATCATACGAAAGAAAAAGAAAAAACGCCACAGCAGGGCGTTTTTCCGTTAATAAATGACTTTTCCCGTGTGCACCGATAAATCCAAAGTAGGTGACAATCACACTAGAGCATCGTCCAATATTGAAATCCGAAGAAATTAAGGATCCCTCCTTCTGAACACCTTGTCCTGGGTGTTTAAGGCAGCGATTATGGCATCATTTGGCCTAAAAATATCCGTGATTATACCGGATTTTTAAAATTAAATTGGCGAGATAAATGCCGCGATGACGAAATCAGGTCGTAAAGTGAAACGTCAAAAAATGACAGTTGCCGAACTGAACCAACGCCAATAAAAGACAGTATAAAAATCGTTCCGAAATCGACTAAAATGTGAAAAGCATGTAACAGTTTAAAAAACACGTTACAATAGTTTACTCGTAAGATCGATACAATCGAAATTACCATGAACCATATAATAGAGCACAGAAGCCTCTAGATACTTACGTCTAGATTCTAGGTTGACCTGCCCATATTTATCAAGTAATTGTGAGTACGACAAATACGTTTTATGGCATCTATAATGCATGGCTCGTAGAAACTTACGCTGAACTTTTTCAATCTCATCTATGTATTTCTGGTAAAACGGGTTCCAGATAGGGACGGCATATTCCAATTGTGATCGTACAAGGGTCTTATATAGATAAAGGTATGTGGAGACCCGCTTGAACTCAGTGGACGATCTCATAACGAAACCATACATCCTAAATGCCTTGTTTACAATTTTTCTACATGTTGGTTTAGGGACAACTTATCATCAATCAACACACCAAGATCCTTCACAGTAGATACAATGCTGAGTGCTGTATCGTGCAATGAGTATTTGAAGCTAATAACCATTTTATTCTTTGTGAAATTGACGCAATTGCACTTGGAGAGACTAAGGTGTAGTTTATTGTTCAGACAGTAGTCAGTGAGTCTGTCCAGATCTTGCTGAAACAGTCTACAATCCTCTACAGTTTGTATAGATCTATAAGCTTTTAGGTCATCAGCGTACACAAGAAACTTAGTATTTTTAAAACATTTGTCAATGTCATTAATATATAAAATAAACAATAGTGGTCCCAAGATTGAACCGTGTGGAACACCCGAGGTTATATGCACTGCATCAGACTGATGACCATTCACGACAATCCTTTGTGTTCTATTTTTGATATAGGATGAGAACCAGCGAAGCAAATTTCCGCGAATACCATTAAACGCAATCTTATTCAGTAGGATTACATGGTCGACCTTGTCAAAAGCCTTTTTGAAATCTGTATAAACAGCGTCAACTTGTAATCGCCTGTCCATGCTTTCAAAACGGTAATTGGAAAAAATTAACAAATTTGAAACAGTCGAACGTCGCTGAACAAACCCATGTTGCTCTGGGATGATAACGTTGTGTAAGATTGGATAGATTTCATGGTGTACGAGTTTCTCAAAAAGTTTTGACAAGGTCGACAGAATCGAGATAGGCCGGTATTGCTCCACGTCATGTTTTGAGCCATTCTTGCGTACAGGCGTGATGTTAGCCTGTTTCCACTCATCCGGGAAATCACCCTCGCTTAAACATTTATTGTAAATGATAAAGAGTGGCTTACATATACCGCCCGCGATGGCCTTAAAGAACAGAGCTGGGTACCCATCGGGACCTGCTCCCTTAGACGGATCCAGTAACTTTAACTCTTTATGTATTTTGTCTTCTTCAATATGCAAGTTATTGATCAAGCTAACATTGGTATTACAGTGTGTAGGCGGGGTCCAAGCGGACAGACTGTAAGACTTGTAAAAGACTAAGAAGAACAAAATAAGTTTTTAGAGGACATACAATATGTGCGGGGAATGATATTTGCATTTTATTATAAGAGTATGGTTCTTAAACATTTCTTCATGCTGTAATAAAGTTGATCTTGTGTAACCTTAATAATAAAATGCATACAAATTGCAACTGCTAGGTTTTATTGAGCGATAAAAACCAGATTTTATTAGAAGCCATTTCTGATGAGACTATTGTGACTGAGGTTATTTAATACTCTATAAGTCCATCTAACCTTTGCCCGCAGCTCCGCCTGCGATAAAAACTAGTAATGGTCTACTGGTGTGGCAAGCTAAATTAGTTGCGAATTTTACTAAAGCAATTGAATGCGATCAGTCAGCTGTCAGTGTCAATATTCCGTAGAAATGATGACACTAGCTTTCGAACAGAGTTTAGATGTAATGATTGCAATCGATATCATTCGTGAAACTCGCTCTAACACCCGTATCTATAAACCACTCAAAGTGTTTACTTGAATAAATGTATTTTTTTAAGATACGATTTTTATTATGTAGTTTAGTAATTGCTTGAATTTAGAACTGTAAAAAGTGAGAATTTTTTAGCTGCTTTCTTTGATGGTTCTTACTTGCTTTAAATTCTTGCCTATTGCATAAAAAAAAATTGCACAAGTAATTACTTAAGCTCAAGTAATTACTTTAACTTGACTATAGACACGGGGGTTAGACATGAAAATTTCAAAGGACAGATAGACAGGATTACGGTCGCACATATCATATTAGTATGGATGGATTTCAATAGTGAACTTTTTTTTCTATTGCTGATTTCATCTTGATATACAACAGTTTAACAAGTACACAGTAACACTGGTAATCCTGTGAAAATTACGATAAGTAGTTGCTAGGCTTCAAGCTAAGAGGTAATAGGCAAGTAGCTATATCTGTTTGTGTGGGCAGTTTCCTTGGCCTAACTGCCGCCGATACAAACATTTAAGCAACTGACATCTGCTATCCACAACTTAATAACATGAGCCACAAAATTGAAAGTACATAGACAATACTGTGATATTTACTGATCTGTTCCTCCCTCAAAGAGGTTTGGGTTGAAAATGGATCATAATACTCCTTATCAACTCTATTGATACCAGCAATTATCGCTGCGCAAGGATATTGGACTTAAGCCAAAGTCAGAACCAAAACCGTCATCTCGTTTTTAAATTCCAACAAGGCTCTTCTGACAATGTCATTCAAGCGCCATAAGATCCATGTAGCACTCTAGCATTGAATCCAAACTTAGTTTCATTCCTTTTCTCAACAGAGCATGTATCGACACGTCAGAGACGGGCGACCTGGCGTCAGGTCCACTGCTGGGCGAATACAGCGCCACCCACGAACACGCCCACCTGACGCCCTTCGACGAGATGACCGTCAGCATCAACGTGCATGATGACGGACACACGCTTGAGGTCGTCGGCATGTGCTGTGAGTACGACCCTAAAGATAGCATAAGGCACCACACTTATCTATTCGAATTTGGCTTGAGCCAATAACCACACTTTTGAGGGCGTCCGAACCGAAACGAGGTGAATGACGTCGTTTTCGCTTTTATTGCTTGGACATAAAGCTCTTTTTGACCAACTCAAATCGTTTCCATATTGATAAATGTGGTCTCCAATTCCATTCCTGGAACACCGTCTCTGACTGTGAGTGCCTGTGGGCTGTAATACACCACTCAACATCCACCAATTGGGACAGTTGGTGGATGTCACTTGATTTTTGATTCTAGAGTGTGACCATTTAATCCAAACCTTTCAATGAGATCAATCTGACAGTTTCTTTCCTCCCCAGCAACCCACGGTACGCACGTAGCCGCAATTGCCGCCGGTTATTTCCCCGATGAACCGGACCGGAACGGCATCGCCCCGGGCGCCAAGATCGTCTCCCTCACCATCGGAGACTCTCGCCTCGGCTCGATGGAGACCGGCACGGCGCTAGTACGAGCGTGCATCAAGATCATGGAACTGTCCAAGAAGATGAAGATCGATGTTATTAATATGAGCTATGGGGAGCATGCTCATTGGGCTGATGCTGGGTGAGTACCGTTACAACAGTTTTAATATATATAGTATATATGTATTTAATAGATATTTAATGTATATAGTATTCCCCGAAGGGTTAGGCAGAGGTTGAAACTACTATAGTTTCAATGTGTATATAGTACACCTAGGTTTCGACAATTTTCGTCAAGTGTAAATGGGCTTCTTTTTATCTGATCCTCGCCTGATCGTTAATAAGACAGTTTCGAGCACTATATCCCGTATCTTTTCGTTTCTTCAAGTATCCACATAATTTCCACCAGTTTCTTAGGCCGCAATCAAAGTCAAAAAGTTAAACTGATGCTGGGGTGACTTTTCTTAATCCAATTGACTATTGTCAGTTGTCAGCTCATGTTGAAATGTTCACACAATTTTCGATTGCAACTGGAATTTAAATTTTGTCATGTGTTACATTGAGCTTGTTTCCAAAACTTGTTAATCATCTGATATTTTTCATCCCCCCTATGATCTGACTTGTTCACGTGTTTTTTTTATCTCATAGTAAGTTTCTGTCCCCAGTCGTATCGGCGACATAATCTGCTCCGTGGTGAACCGCTACAACGTGTCGTGGGTGGTGTCGGGCGGCAACCACGGGCCCGCGCTCTGCACGGTGGGCGCTCCGCCAGATATCGCGCAGCCTATACTCATTGGTATGTACTTATTTTTGACTAACCAAAACTAAATGATGACATAAAAAATTGAGATTCCTGTGCTATCGCCACATTTGTTAAGCTATTTTGCTAACGAATTGAATACCAGTATTTTACATGCAGCGATTGTCTATTTGCCTTCTACAACACATTATTATTGCTTGAAAATTGCTTTTTTCGATGAATCTTAAAACTTTAGAGATGACGTTTGTTGTGTTTGGTTGATTCGATGGTATGTAAAACTTAATCAGTAGGTTAGTCTGTCAATCGGTGTCGGTAGTATAGTAATATAGTAAGTAAATAGGACGATTAATGTTTTGTCTAATTCTCTCATTTTATGACTCTTTTATTGATTGAGTTTGTTCCTACGTTATAGACTTAAGTTGGGTTCGTGATAACAATGCGCTCAGATTATTTATTCCTCTTCATGAATATTCTTAATATTCTTTACTTGCAGCTATTCGTTACATTATTATGATTTAGAAAATTCTTTGGGGTTTTAGCACGTTAAAGCGGTAAATTCCTAGTTTAACTGCACTTTGTCATGTGATTTTAATTTCGAGTTTTTTCTCAGATGCCCGACACAGAGAGCCTGAATAACACTTTCACTTGATATTTGTCCTAGCACCTTCACGTTGATCACAATTTTAGGTGAAATTACACAGTATTTATATTTTAGAGAAATATTTAACACGGAGCTTATCAAACTTAGATGTTCACCTAGTATCGCCATCTGTTTTTTAAATCTTTTACTAGCCTGCTCAGACTCACTACTGGGCAAAGGCCTTCATTCTTTCAAGTTTTTACACGCGTCTTCTTTTTTAAACAGAAGTACGGAACCTATCCAATTCGTCCCGTATTCCACTTACTGCCGTGACTCCTCCCTGTCTCAGGGCATAGTTCTATGTATATGTGGCGCTTTCGGTTAGACTTAAGAGCGTTTACGCCGTCCATGCGCTGTTTGACTCCAAAACAGTACTTTTCAAACCCTTTAATACCATCAACCCTTTATTTTACAAAAATGATAATTACTATAACTTTAGGAAATTTCGTTGTCTCAATAGTTGGAGAACAAAATATTTCAATTAATAGAGTATTGGTAAATTCTATGAAGATCAGTCAACAGAGGTTTTCTTGATTTCCCTTTCAGCGTCAGTTTCGAAGCTCTAATTATAGAAAACCACTGGCAAACCCAGAAAATTAGTTTTTTTTTTTTACCAATTCCTAAGATCCTATGGAAAATAGTTGGAGAAGAAAATTTTTTGATTTAGGTATCTTTATATAAGAAATTAAAGTTCAAACAATGTGAAATATTAAGGAATTAAAATGATTTTTTCACCGATATATCTAACTTAATTTAATATAATAATAGCATAATATAATAGAAGAACATATGCTTTAAAGCATCCAATTTAAAATTTCAAATAATTTACAGTGATTATTTTTCTATAAATATTTGAAAACTACTATAAATCACTGCGCGTGAGCAATTTCAAATCAGTCTGCCGCTAGGCTTTCTAGAGAGAGGACACGTCGCTCGGCGCTCTGACTGACCTGAGTTGACCTTAGTCGTACTTAGAAGGATAGCGGACGTTTATAGTGTGATTGAAAAATCTTGGTACTTTGATGATTAAATTTTTTTATTATTATTTTTGATGACTGACAATATTTTTAGTGACAACAAATATTTACCCTATTATTGACCTACGAATTTTATTTATGAAAACTTTTACTTATTTTTTTTTTATTTTTTTGTAAATAAGAACATAAATTGTTTTTAAAGTTAACGCCAACCTATTGTATTTCCCTCATAAGAGGTGTCACTAAGAGGAACATCACGTCAGGTTAAAATTTAATATAAAATAAACATAAGTAAATCCGTATAAAGTGATTTATTTGAATAGAATAAGAAATATTTATTAATCAATCACAAATCAATAATAATTAACGAAGCTCGGTTTCTTTCTAAAATTTAGATCAACAAATTCATGTTTGAATAACTAAAAAACGACTTTAATATTAATCATAATTATAGCTATACTTGCAATATATTATTAAATACTTATTTTATGCACTCGTAGTTTCGTAATTCGTGTACGTTCAAATTCAAATTAAAGTTAAATTTTACTACAACAATTGCACTCGAACGGATCATAGTGGGTTAGTTTGACTATAACGCAAGAGAACGCACCAGCGCTATGCACACAGGCACGCGCACTTCTGTGTGCGTAAAAAATGCATTGAATTACCTAAACTTGACTTCGCGCGATAGACGCAAACGCTCTTAATTTAATATAGTGTGTTGTGGGCAGGTGTGGGAGCGTACGTGTCGCCCGAGATGATGTCGGCGGCGTACTCCATGCGCGCGCGCGTGGGCGGCGGCGCCTTCAGCTGGAGCTCGCGCGGGCCCGCGGCCGACGGCGCCGCCGGGCTGTCCGTGTGCGCGCCGGGCGGCGCGGTGGCGGCCGTCGCGAGGTCAGGGGGGACCTTCATTATCACTCTTTTTAATAAATAAGTGTGAACGAGATTCAGATAATTTAGGTTCAAATTTTATCTCTGAGTGGGTGGTTATGCCGCAAATCTGACGCCGCGTATACGCGTGGCAGCCGCCGCCTCATATAAGAGAATGTATCCCTCGTAACGTAAAATAAACTTGATGCCAAGTATTTTCACTTCCTGTATGATGTGAAAATATGTTATTATGCCAATAAACGTGATCAAGGATTTTATGAAACTATTTCTTTTGTCTGCAATAGGTTTGTTTTCGTCTGAACAAATATACTATCCATACTTATTTCATCCATTATGTTTATAGATTTACACTAAGAAATTGCCAGCTAATGAATGGAACATCAATGGCAGCACCACACGTCGCCGGTGCAGTAGGTGAGTTCCTTGGTTCTTTCTTTATAAAAAAAATATTAATTTACATTATCATACATAACATCACACCTGTAATATCCTAAGAGTTAGGCAGGGGGTACCTAGTTGGGCACACCACAATTGCGGCGATAAGTCCCCTCTTTGAGGAGTGACTGGAGAGGCGCCACGGCGTCCTCACCTTCCGCCTGACGCAGGTCCTCACCGGACATAGTTGTTTCGGGAGGTTCCTGTTTCGGATGAAGCGGGAGGAAACACCCGGGTGTCAATATTGCGTCGATCGCCCGGAGGACACGGTGGAGCATACGGTGGAGGTCTGCCCGGCTTGGGCAGAGCACCGCCGTGTCCTCATGCAGGCGATCTCTCGCGTCCGGCCCTGCGAGAGGGCATGGGAAGCCGTCACCTCCTGCTGCGAAGCAGTAATGCTCGCGAAGGAGGAGGCGGAACGCGTGAGGGAGAGGCGAGCTCTGCGCCCTCACGCCCCTAGCCGCTGCGGGAGACGCGCCGGGCGGCGGGGATCACAAGCAGATTCCCGGCCACCGTAGGCGCGGGCTTGCGGACGGCGAGCAATAGGTAGCTCGCCGTCCGGTAAGTCCTGGTCCTAGTAAGGACCAGGCCCGGGTCGATGGCGCGTTGTGTTCCACGCGTGCCTCAAAGAGATGTTAGCACAAACTGACGGGGTCCACTAGGACCGATGCCTGCCAGGGTTGCGGGTCGAAAGAGTTACCGTGGCCCTTGGCACAGGCAACTGAAGGAACACGGGTGGGTTTTAGTTAGTAAGAGTGTGACACGCCCTCCCGCTCCACCCAGAGCGGAAGAGGTCATTTGATGATTTCCCACCCAAAAAAAAGGGGGGTGCCTATAGGGGGCGAGCCTATTGCCATCGACCGGGCACAAATGCAGTTTCCGTGGCTGCTACTGACAAATTATTGATGGAAAAACCCAATAACACTTGTCCGACCCGGGACTCGCACTCAGGAGGTCATGGTCAGCAGTCGCGCTTGCGACCACTCCACCAGCGAGGCAGTCGTCCATGCAATGTATGGATGATTTAATTTTTATTGTTATTTCCAGCAATCTTAATATCGGGACTGAAACAGAAGAATCTCCCGTACTCGCCGTACTCAATCAAACGCGCGTTAGAGAACTCTGCCACCTACCTGTCTCATGTGGAGCCCTGGGCACAGGGCTGCGGACTGCTCAATGTTGAAAAGGTAAATTATTTTGTGATGTCTCACAGACGGATGTAGATGTAGTAGTACAAAATCTCTTTGATGAGATGAATTTAAAAGTGAAGCTAAGACTACTACTAGTGCTGATCTATTTGAAATGAATGATTTGATTTTTGTTAGTGTCTATAGCAAAAAAGTTGAAATATGTTTGGCCCAAATTCAGCTACGCGAACTCTGCTCACTAATGCCGTCATAAGGTCATCAAGTGCGCAGGTTAAAGGGCAAGAATGAAGGTGAACGATTTTAAAACCCGTTACAATCTATTTCTATTTTCCGCAGGCATTCGACCTCCTAAGCACGTACTACGACCAGCCAGAATGCGATGTAACATTCAGCATACAGTGCGGTCCCAGCAACGCTAAAGGCATCTTCCTTCGGCCGCGTCCCGACGACCCGCCCAAAGACGTCGGCATTACCATCGAGCCACACTTCTTGCAAGACCATAATGATACGGAGAGTGAGTGTGAATTTATACTTTTTGTTGATAGTGGTGAGTTTAAATTAGGGTATGTAGATTAGGTGATTTAGAAAATTTTGCTGGATTTTTTTTAGTATTCTTTTAATATTATTTGTGTCAAGTGGACTTTGACCCGTATTTTCATTTCGTAGGCCAGAAAGTACCTTTGCTCAAGGATATAATAATTGGAAGTTTAAGTGACGGTACGTCCATGATGTTTATTTAACGTAGAGTTTTGGATTTTAGACTGTCAGACAAAATAAATGGCATAGGCTCAGAATACTGAAAGGTTTCCTGTTCATGTGAATATTGATTGTTTATGTGGGCCAAGTTTTGACTAATCTTTTGGAAGAAAAGATGGTTAATTTGATTTTGCGTTAATACTAATTTACATTCATTTTCGTATGATATCTGTTGTCTTCGATTTTGATACGATTATTATGCCTAATAAATTGATTGTAAGAAATGAAATATTACACGCTCCCATAAGCTAATAAGATATACTTATTCTCATAACACACTATTAAATACATCATAAATGGGGTCTTAATGTTGGCTTAGTAACGGCAGCGAGTGTTTTAGCAGTCATATTGTAATGATAGTAGTGAAGTTGAAGTGAGACCAACAGGGGCCTTCAACAATGAATGAAAACATATTCCCGTAGTGGGTAGCAGTGGTGTCCCCATCCCCTAGTGGGCGTGTACTAGCAGCAGATACAACGAAAGCTATGTAGCGTGCATGTGTTGCAGACAAGTCGATAATTCCGAAGCAGATCGCGTTCGGCATGCGCCTGGCGCTGGGCGGCGCGGCGGCCTGGGTGTCGGCGCCGCGGCACCTGGACATGATGCACGCCGCGCGGCCCTGCTCGCTGCGCGTCGACACGCTCGGCCTGCAGCCCGGCGCGCACTACACTAGGTGACTACACTGCTCTTGTGCTGCAACTACCACGATTAAAGTTCCTGTTGCCTTTGATTAACCAGTAAATGGTTAAACCTTTTCTTTAAAAAATCGATTAGCAATCATTTTGGTTGAAGTTGTTTGTGAAAATACTGCTGACCACATTTTCTTATGTTGTGTTTTGATTTATTCGAAGATCAATTTTAATGTGATTCGTCTGTTGCGAAAATAACAGCTATCACTCAATATCGATGGTGGATTTCTAGCCGAAAGTTAAATATCGTCGAAACTTAATAACGTCGATTTTCAACTTTGAGCCGCAGAAAATGGTAAACTTCATCAAAATCCGAATGATGGAAAATGTATGATGCTATCTTTTCTTATCGTGATTCAATCAAGTGCCAAAATAGTATACTACGCTATCAAGAAGGTACCAGAAACGATCAATAATACACAAAATGTTAATTACTCATCCAAAGTTATTTTATCGCCTTCAAAATATGCTCCTTCAGAAACGATACACTTACGCCAACGAATAATCCAATCATCAAAACATTTTTTAAACGCTTTTTCCGAAATCGAGTTCAGTTCTCGCCGCGAATTCTCCTTTATGTATTCTACCGAATGCGGGAAAACGGGTGCCACGAAGTGGTAATTTGAGTTTAGGAAAAAGAAAGAAGTCGGCTGGAGTCTCTAGTGGTTGCGCGACGGTATTTGTTGAGTTTTCGGTCAAAAATTCGTTCACTATGATGGCCTTGTGCGAAGGCGCATTATCGTGGTGCGAAATCCAAGAATTTTCTTTCCACAAATCTGGCCTTTTTCGTCAAATTTGTTCTCTTAAACGCCGCATAACGAAACTCTAATAATATTTTTTATTTACTGTTTGACCTTCCGGCAAGAATTCCGAGTGCACAACACCGCGATAGTCAAAGAAAAGGGTCAACATGACTTTGACTTTTGCTCGACTTTGGCGTTGTTTTTTCGGTTTCGGTTCAGTTGGAAGGCGCCCGCCACTCCGAAGCTTGTTGACTAGTTTGCATGTCAAACTCGTAAATCTACGTCTCGTCACCAGTAACAATGCGTTTCATGAATGTTGGGTCCCAATTGACTCGTTCTATCATGTCCTCAGCGACACTTATGCGATTCGAGTTATTGGAGAAAATTCTGGTCTTTTGGGACTAGCCGAGCAGCAACATGTTTCATACCCAAGTT
The DNA here is from genome assembly GCA_964057025.1 of Standfussiana lucernea. Taxonomy (NCBI): domain Eukaryota; kingdom Metazoa; phylum Arthropoda; class Insecta; order Lepidoptera; family Noctuidae; genus Standfussiana; species Standfussiana lucernea. The sequence continues at coordinate 18,632,795 of OZ059785.1, read as the reverse complement.
ATTTTTTAAAATGGTACGGATCAACTCGTGAGACACAGTAAGATCAGCGGCTCTCTCAAACTTAAATGAGGATTTTCAGTCACTATTGCGATGTTAACTTCAAATGAAGACATTGATGGCCTACCAGAGCGAGGCAAATCTTCCATCACATATCGACCGCTTTTGAACTCATAAGCACGTGTTTTTGGTAAAGTCGAATCACCGTAAGCCTTCTGTAACATTTTCAGTGACTCCAAATACGAAATTCCATTGGCGATGTTAAATTTCAGACGAAGTCTTTGTTCGTTGTTTTTGTCCATTATGAAATTCGCTATACACACTAGATATGATCTAACTAAAAACAGCATTGTATTTAATCTAAATAACAGATGCAATTCAAACTCCGCGCCAAAATGGAAAACAGTTGTGCCAATCCACAGATAACCTCCTCTAGATTCCGCAAAGAAGGCAACTTATGCGCGCCGCATATTTGTGACTTAGCACTAATATTACTCGATGCGCGTATATATCTCTTCAGTGTCGACCAGAAGTTAGGCCCATGATGACGCTAGCAATTTAGAGAATTCAATATGAAATCAAAAAATCAAAATCAAATCATTTATTTCAAGTAGGCCAATTACAGGCACTTTTGAATTGTCGAAACAAAGACAGCCATAAAAAATGAAGCTACAGTCCCAGTCACAAAACATAATAACTGTGAAAGTACTGTAGTTGCCCATTCCAAAGCGTAGATCTCTATGGAGAAGAATGGGCAAGAAACTCATACCTGTAGCTGCAAGTCAAGTCATACATCCGTCCGCTGCCGCCGCCAACCGTGTACTGGAGCCCCGCGCACAGAGAGGGGATATTTATACTCGGCGCAGCTTAGAGCGCGCTAGGACAGCGACCTACAACTGCGACCCGCGCGCCACCACACGTATTATTTAGGAACTACACTTTGTAAATATATCATAAGCAATCCACTACTTGTGCCCATGTACTACACTATAAGACCTGTACATATTTCTGTTAAGCTAAGCTATCCTAGTCTTGATTATACCTCTTTTCGTAACCACATCTGGAGTATCATTCTACACTACCTAAGCGCTACAGTGGTGACCCCGACGTGATAGTTATTTTTGTGAAGACCTCCAGATCAAGAAATCAGACATCCACGAGCTGGCGATGATGGCTGACAAGATCCTCGAACAGTCGCAACCATACGGCAGTGTCGCAGCAGTTAGCTCCACTCCCACCACCTCGCATGCATCTACGTCACTGGAAGAGAAGATCGACGCTCTCACACGAGAAATTGCTGAGTTGAAGGCAAAACAATCGCAACAACACAGCTATAGACGCAGATCGTATAACAGGCGACCCTCACGATCGCGTTCGTCGAGCCGGACCAATCACGATCGCGCGCGAAACGACCAATCAGTGATCTGTTTTTACCATCGCAAGTTCGGCAAAGAAGCGAGAAGGTGCACGCGGCCGTGTAGCTATGAAGACAGCAGCGCCCGCTCGGAAAACTAACACCTGCGTTGGCCGAGGCGGGAACCGGCGCAAGCAACTCATCCTACCGCCTATTCATAACAGATAAAAACTCACGTTTATCTTTCCTGATTGATACTGGCGCCAACGTATCCGTGATACCGAAGAGAAAAGGCGGGAACGCAACACCAACCGATTTCTGTTTGTATGCCGCGAACAACACAGTGATTCCAACGTATGGTGAGAAGACACTACAACTGGATCTCAACCTACGTAGACCTTACACGTGGAAGTTCATCATCGCCGCAGTCAGCAAGCCCATCATTGGTGCCGATTTTTTAACTCATCATCAACTTCTTGTCGACGTAGCCGGCCGATGTCTCGTCGACAAAGTTACCAAACTCACCGCCAGAGCACCAATCACCTACTCAGCCGAGCCTACAGTGAGAAGTATCGATGTTGGTCAGCCGTATCACCAGCTACTCAGCAAGTACCCCGACATCCTTCGACCGTCATGTATGAAGGACACTCCAAAACACCGGGTGGAACACCACATTGAAACTACCGGTCCACCAGTGTACAGCAAGACCAGACCATTACCACCACATCGATACCTGCCCGTGAAGAAGGAGTTCGAGACGATGATGCAGCAGGGGATATGTCGTCCCAGCAAAAGTCCATGGTCCAGCCCGTTACACGTCGTACCAAAGAGAAACGGTGACATTCGCGTATGTGGCGACTACCGCAGACTCAATGACGTCACTAAACCTGACCGCTATCCAGTACCACGACTCAAAGACTTCACCTACCTACTTCACGGCAAGAAGATATTCACTACGCTTGACCTGAATCGTGCGTATCAACAGCTGCCTGTATATGAACCGGACATCGAGAAGACCGCCATCACCACTCCATTCGGTCTATTCGAATTCCCTCGAATGTGTCCAGGACTCAGAAACGCCGGACAGACATTCCAGCGGTTCATTAATGAAGTACTCACCGGGTTAGACTACGCATTCCCATTCATTGATGACGTCATCGTCGCTTCAGACACACATGGACATTCTTTTAAATCATAATGTTTTTACAAAAAATCTTGGATACATCATTCTTGTAGAGATGGTACACTATGTGAGAACGATGTAGCAAGACGTGCACGTTAAAAGTGTCCACAGTATAAAAAAAAGGCAATTAAAAAAACAAAATAATTAGTTCAAATAAACCGTGGCAACTAAGAGATGACTAGTAACAACTGACAGCGCCCGTTCACGAACATGACGCATGGATCAGCCATCATTCAACTCAACCATTTTGAAGGGAACTAAATGACCCGACACACACGCCACCATCAGCGAGACATTTGAGTGAGCATGACATACTCTCAACCGCCAGGGCACATTCAAGTCGAGAAAAAAAAAGTAGGTTTCCTGTGACTGATAGCTTTCTAGTACATAGTACTCACAGAATATAGGCTATATCCATGAAAGATTGATTGATTGTTACGGTTTACTTAAAAAAAAAGACTACCTATGCTGTTAAATGGTGAGGAAAATTATCCAGGACCTTGAGTTATAAAAAAAGATGGGATAATATTCAACTGTTAAGTAAAATTATAAAATCAGCCATTTTAGAAAGAGCTCCAGTTATAGTGGCTGAGGTAGTGACTCGTTGATGCTTTCCCTTTCATTCATTAGGTATTGCTTTCTTTTTCCCACAAAACGAATATTGTCATGAGCAATACGTTCTTGCTTATTGACAAATAAAATATCGATGCTATCGATATTTTGTTGTTTATTTGGACAAAATAGTTCAATTAAAACATAAATACATACAATTTACCGTTCATACTGAAAAATAATCAGGTTTTGTGCGAATTCAATTAAATCAATGACATGTACAAATGTTAAAGTTAAAACTATGTTCTTTAGGAAATTCGGTAATCTATTACATATTGTAATGAAGTAGGATCTTTACAAAATAAAAAGGGAGCATTAATATATATCATTCTGTTTAAAAAAATATATCGACGTCAGAATCTACATTAATGTCATTGTCCCATCACTACGGCCGGTGACGTCACCTTGAAATAGCCAATCGGATTGCACCTGTCACTCCCCGCGCACCGCGTGCCTACCGCTACATTTGGTGAACTCGAATTCAAAAAAAAAAATTAAAATACGGAATCTAGTGGAGGTTATCTGTGTGCCAATCTAACAATTAAAAAAACAAAAAAAAAAACAATTTGGAACCATAAACAAATCATCCTTTCCCGATACTTTTTTACTGAATGTAGGTAAGAATCAATTCGTACCATGTTCCAGTATATGCGCGTACGACGTGTCGTGCATAGAGAAGGGCCCGGTGTTCCGCGTGCCGGTGACGGTGCTGCAGCCCACGCCGCTGCGCCTGGCAGATCCCGCGCCGCCGCGCCTGGCAGAGAAGAATGTGCTGTTCAAGCCCGCTACTATTGTCAGGCATTTTGTTATTGGTAAGTCAACTAAATAATACCTAAGAATATTCATTGATTGGGATTCGTTTTAGCTTTGGAAGATATGTTTTCAGTTATCTTTATTGAATGTTGGAGTAGACAAACGAAATGACAAGACTTGCAGGCATAACTTAATAGTGCAATACTGCGACTATATTTTGAACGTGTTATAAGTGAGTGAAAAAATTAAGGGTAATGCCTGCAAGCTCAGATTTAAACAAAATATTTGACTGGATACCAAATTGTTTTATTGACATTATTCATAGAACTGCTGCCAAAAGATTTTCCAGTCAAAATCATTTAAGAGCAAAACAATCCCTACCGGTATCGAATTACTTGGTTTGTTTTTTCGTAAATATTATATAGAAAATTACTAACTGTTATTTATTCCTCCACAGTACCCCCGGAAGCCACATGGGGAGTCCTAAAGATCTCATCGGAAGACAAAGAAAAGACTGGTAGATTCCTAGTCCACACCATGCAGTTGTTACCTAAGAAAAGTTGTAGGAGCCACGAGACGCAAAAGATGATCAACGTCAATGCTGAAGCACCTACCTTGTTACCTTTCCAGTTAGTGGTAGGTGGATGACAGATATTGTTTTACTAGCTTATATATTAACTAGCTTCGCCCGAGTGGAGTTCGGTAGTTGACCAGGGATTGTCCTACCGAGATAAAACTATCTTATGTGTTAATCCACTTTATAAACTATGCGTTCCTTATTTAAATCAGTTCAGCCGTTTTTGCGTTATTGAGTAACAAATATACAAACACACGCTCTTACATTTATACACTGGAAAGGACACGGACGCACAAACGCTTACCACGTTTTCAGTATTATGTTACTATCTATCTTAGTATAGCCATGGCGAGCTCCAAGTGAGCGTCATTTGTGTGAGTTATATGATGGCTTTAATCGGACGTAAAATGCAGAATTCATTCTGTTGAATGTCTTTTATTTTTTAAGGATTGTATTCTATGCTATCATCAAATTGTGGTGCATTACGTTTTCCTTGTTTGTGGTACAAGTTTATAATAGCGCCAGTGCAATTTTGCTAAAATTATTAAAAAAAAAAATAGATTTAATCTATATTTCGACAGTGTAAGGGACATCGAGACATAAACTATGGATTGTACAGGATTCTAGAACAACATAATTTTTTTCGTTGGTGTTAATCGACAGTTATAAAAATAATCCACTGTACTGATTCCATGGTAAATGTTTGTGTCTCGATGTATCTTTCTCGTATTTTATTTTATCAGCCTACTCTGTCCCAATGCTGGGTAAAGGCCTCCCAATTTTTGTTAACATTTGCATTCTCCGACCAAACACGTCCCCGTATACATACCAAAGCTAAAGTCATCTCCTTCAAAAACATTTGTACTTCGACAGGGAGGCGTGATGCTAGAAGTAGTAATAGCCAAGTACTGGGCGAACATCGGCGAGCTTCGGGTGGACTACAGCGTAGAGTTCCACGGGCTCAAGCCGGACTTCGGGCACAAGCTGTGCCTCAGCGCCGGCGACGGCGTGCGCGGCCTGCGCCTCGCCGCGCTGCGCCTGCAGGACGTGCAGCCCGTCGCGCAGCTCAAGCACTCCGAGCCCGTCTACAGGTCGCTAGTGTACCGGCTCCTTAGCTAGCCTGTTCCCAACCTTGTCCTATGTCGTGGTACACGTCCAGTAACAGCATACCCTTTGGTTAGACTACTTGTCTATTAGAAGGGTTTCTGACTAACTATAACGATAGTCAAAGGCGAGACCAAAGGTTTAACGGTATCGAGGGGTCACTCATTCACCGACTGACCTTGGCAAGCGTAGCTTCACCTTCAATCAAACCATGCGGCTGTTATTACTTAACCATTTTAGCTCTTCCCGTAAAATGCCTGTGCAGATTCATCAGTCAGTTATCGCTATAGGTAGTTATTTAAACGAGGTATGAATTTCTATTATCATTGGATATTAAATCATATCAACCCTATGAAGTTTCCCCCGATAGTTTAATTCAACCTTGTAGTTTCTAATGGTTCCTCTCTATCTGGCAGAATCTTAATGTTCCGAAATTTATTTGGCATAACATAGTAGGCATAATTTTCTTTAAACGAATATTATTAAGGCATAAAAATTATTTAATATAATTATTGTTTGGCCGAATGTTTATATGTCCGAATTTACAATGGCATACCTTTAAGATGGCAGAATTTTATTTGGCATAATTACCTTTGGCTAAGTTAAAATTCCGCATAATTTCATTTAGCATATTTAAAGCGACGATTATTTGGTACAATTTCACTTGGCATACTATGAAGATGGTAGAATTTAATTTGAAATAATTTTGTTAGGCATATTGCCATTGCTATTTTATGGAAATGGCAATATGCCTGATAGCATTTTTAACTTTCAATTAAAATTAAATACTTAAGGTCATTAAGTTGTGCTACAAAAGTTAGCGACAGAAACAAATCGCTGCAAAACCCAGTGCACGTGGTCTTGTCTGGCCTACCCCTAGAGTGTAGTGTGTCGCGCGAGGGGCGGGGCGGGGCGCGGCGCGAGCCGAGGAGCAGCTGGCCCCCGCAGCTGCGGCGCTGAGCGCGCGTGGCCCCGCAGCGCCGCGCCGGGGCTGGGACAGCAACCACGCCTGCTGCATGTTGCACGCTGCATGCTTGTTGCATACATAGTGTATGCTTGTTTGCATACACTGTGTAAGTAATATGTAACAAGCATGCAAACCATGCTTCTTACAGGGAAATAAAAACCACATAAGTTCAAAATAAAAATTAATGCCAAAAGATCATTCTAACTGAAAATTTTCAGAGAAATGATAGTTCTACCTTAATGACTATCGATATGAAATGTATACCAAGAGACGATTCTGACTGTGAACTTTCTGCGATATGATGGTTCTATTTTTTAATTATAATGGATATAACATTTATACCTAAAGATGATTACAAACTTATGAGTTTTGAATATATGATAAATGAGTGTCTGCCTAACGATTTTCTGCGAAATTATGTTTATGCTGTCCGCTGTTCAACAAAATAATATTATGACAATAAAGTTCTGCCATAAAGAGTAGACCCAGTTTCTAAGCGTTTACTTGCTTGTAAGTACTGTCATCAAATGTAAGGTTCGTTCGCTCTGTGTAACAAATAATGTATCAATAAATAATTGCAGGCCTACAGAATCAAAGCTGGCCCCGCTAACAGCCCGTGACGTCATCCCGCCCAGCAGACAGATCTACCAACTAATCAATACATACACCTTCCATATTGCTAAGGCTACTGAGGTAAGGCCCTTATAATTCATACATACAGATCAATGTTAATTGAAACAGCTAAAAGATGAGGTGGCTGATAATTTCGTTAAATCAATAGTCTGCTTTGTGCTGTATATAACATCACGCTTGGTGTTATCAAAGGCGATGTCAGAAATGTATAATATAAATAGCCATATTTCATGTTTTAATGCTTTCCAACATGAAATAAGGCTGTATATTAGCCAGTAACACGTTGTGCGCGCGTGGGTTGCAGCCAAGTGCCCGCGCTCGGTAGGTGCGCTTGCACACTCCAGACCATAGAACCAGCATTACTTAGCTTAGCTATGTCTTATGATCCCGGAGCAGCATCCGCAACTTGTCTCAACTGGTTTGATCTAATCTTTAGAAAGAACTCCACTGTTACAATCTCATAACTCTTAATGAGATTTTAACAGTGGAATTCAAGTTGACGCTTATGTGTAAATCCTATACGATTATCTTCAACTAAAACTAAAAACCCTACAAACCGAATTCTGTTTCAGGTGTCGCCCATAATATCGCTACTATGCGACATGCTGTACGAGTCGGAGTTCGAGTCGCAGATGTGGATGATCTACAACAGCTGCAAGCAGCTCATGGCCACCGGCGACGCGTACCCCACTAAGGTGAGACGCAGGAAACTAAGAAAGAAACAAGTAATCATGACAATGTTTTAAGCTTTCACGGTTTATAACTAAACTTTCACTATCTCTTACGGGATATTTTCCGAGATTAATGTTTATATTGAGCTCCCGATATTTCGACGCTGTTGCAAGCGCCATGATCACGTGATGACTGGAGAGTGCGGGTTGATGGTAAAAACTTGTTAAGCGCAGACAAATCTGTCTACACTCTTTCTTTGTCTTTTGCTACGCGCACTACTGGAACTTGGTACAAAGTCACGGCAAAACACGCTCACAATATCGCTAGGTTTCATGGAGTCCTGATCCCGACGCCGGCAGTTACTTTTGCGCATTCGACGCGCGACAGCACGAAACCAGTTTCTTTATAATGTTAGTACCTATAGATTTGTCTATGAACATCTAATGATTCAAAAGCATAGTAAAAACATTATTTTTTTCTTTTTTTCCAGTACTCAGTAAAACTAGAGAAAGGCGAATACACTCTTCGTTTGAGCATACGTCACGAAAACAAGTCGCTACTAGAGAAGCTACAAGAGCTCCCGGCCGTCATACAACAGCGACTACAGCAACCCATCACCTTAGACGTGTACTGCTCGCAAGCATTGGTAAAACGATTTCTATACAGAATTTGTGAATGTCTGGCTAAACTTTGAAATTACCGGCAACCCACCTGCGAACGTTCAATCAATCTACCTAGCTGTTACCAACAAGCACATGAGGCTCTTTCTGTCCAGATATAAAGTCGAATCCCTGTCGGAAAGGGCGGCCACTACCTCCAGCTGCGGTAAGTTACAAATAAGACAGACAAAGAAAAAGGAGTGGGGGTCTTTGCCCAAAGTGGCACATCATCTGACTAGCTTTTTCCTAACCGGATGTAGCTGAAGTTTATATACAGCGACCAGTTACATTAGCGACATTTATTACACTCCATGGGTACAAACATTTGGTCTGAGACATCCCAGAGAGTAGAAATGTAGGTTTGCATATTTTCGGTATCTAATTAAAATGTATACGTTTCAGGCGCTGACAGGCGGCAAGAAGTTCAGTTCGGCATCGTTATCAAGTGGGAACCTATTACCTCTTTACATCGCACCTGTGCCTTCAGATAAGTAAGTCCCGCTGATCTGTATCGCTGAGCTTAGGAGACACGCGCGCCGCTGCACATCCATTGGAGAAGCAATCACGTTCTCCAATGGATGCGCAGATGGAGTGGTATTCAATGACTCCAGTAGATCGCGTTTCAAGATGACTACTAGATAAGTAATTTAATGTATGCCGTAAGCATCGATCACTAATAAAAAACTATATTCCGTTTGTGAAATATTATTAGAAACTTAAATAAAACTTTTTTTACAGTCCGATCAACCAATTTTGCCGTTTATTCGTAGGCATAAGGATGGCAAAAACGTGGTTACAATTACGATAATTGTTTACTGCAAATGAAAGAAAGAAAAAGTATTTATTAGTCTCGCACTGGACAAAACAAAATGGTTAACTTACAACTAACAATAAAACAAGATACTTACTAGCCATAAAACAAGATTATTAAAAAAATTAAGAATAAATTAAAATAAAACTAACTAAATTGTTCCTGTACGAAGCCAAAAGGCCCCTACCTCAGCATGGTGCTGTAACGTTAAAAAAAGGCACAGCGCTGGCATTTCATTGGTGTAAATGCTATTTGTATTTGTGAATAAAAAGGAGAAGTTGTTATTAGACCCAAGTCTCACGCAATTGAAGTTTGCGTTTGCCCGGATTTGTCTGGATATCTTCAGTTTTTGGCTATCCTTTCTAAATGTTACATTATTAAAAATCAATCCAACAACTGAGTCATGGAGGTCTCTATGTAGAATATTAGTATTTATTTGTATCCGGTTAGAGTGAAAGCTGAGGGCAAGTTGTCGTGTCCCTTAGGATAAGCCGCTCGAACCTGACGGTGGGGCACAGTCTGTCGGGCTCGGTGACGTTCGCGAAGGACGAGTGCGGGCGCAAGGTGGACAGCTACGCGCTGGCCTACGCGCCCTGCGACCCGCCGCGCCGCGCGCCCGCGCCCAAGGACAAGGCCAAGCCGCACGACGACTACATGGACGCCGTCAAGGACTTCACCCTCAACTGGCTCACTAAGCTGGGTATGTCGAAGAAAATAAGTGTTTATTTCCGCCTAATATGACGCATTAAAGTAAAATAAAGCAAACAATAGATGGAAAAATATGGTGAAAATAGTCTAAATCTAGCAATGAGTCACGTCCGCAAAAAAACGTTGATGGGTTAGCATTCGGCAGTGTTACGACTCTTTACATGAAACAGAGTCACAGTGGTAAAAGGAGAGGCTAGCGGCGCTTCGCCCAAACAAACGTATTCCCCTGTTTTCTCTCTATATGGAAAAAATCGAAACAGTAGAAGCATAGCAAGAATGGACTTATAGTAAAATAATATTTGCTCAAGTTTTATTTTCAGGGATAAAACAAAGAAATACAATTGTTTGGGCGAAACGCAGCTATAGTCCGGTCAATTTAGACATTCGAAGTTACATAAAGTCCCAACAAGCTGAATTTCTGTGAAGTTGTTCAAAACATAATTATAAACAATGTCTAGAAGTTCCCCATCATTCCCCTGTAAGGAAAAAATTTAATTCAAGGTCAAAGGTCAAAAAAATTAGTTTTTCGCGATTTTCAGCAAAACGGTAAGTTTTATCATAAAAGTACCTCAGACAAAAATTGTAGATCATAAAATTATCTATAAAAAATGTATCAATACTTTTTTTCTTACGAGCCACCGTTTCTGAGATATAACGATTCTAAAAGTTATAAAAGTTGTTATCGTCATAATATGCACACGTTTCCACGCCACGTATGAGGTAGTGTACTTAGCGCGTTTTTTTTAACGTGGTTTCCCCAGTAGGCCTACTCCACGGGTCAGTTGTGATCCTGTTTAATGTAAAACTATTGCAAAATAACGGAAATTTTCAAAGATTGGGAAAGATAAAAGCAATGTAAATGAAAACAAAGTGTTGAAGTTTATTCGTCTTATTCGTAAGTTTCAAATTCTTGTTCTTCTTCTTGATCTTCTTCTTGATCTTCTTCTCCTGCTTCTTCTTCATCTTCATTTTGGATGCAAGTAAATTGCGTCAATAGCGATGTATCGCATAATACTTCGTCGGAGTCAAACGAATCCTCCATTGTTTGTGATAGCTGATAACCAAGCCACACTTGAACTTGGTAATATAGACCCTACAGACTGGGGTTGGAAGTTGGTCAACAATATATTAGAGCCAGTTCAAACTTTACTTCCACCTGCGCCGGAAAAACTGCTGAACACTATTTTTTGCAACTGCAAAAAGGGATGCAGTGCTAAATGTGGTTGCAAAAAAGTCGGACTGTCTTGTTCTTTGGCATGCACAAATTGTCAAGGCCGGTCGTGCTCTAATATTGAATCACAAACAATGGAGGATTCGTTTGACTCCGACGAAGTATTATGCGATACATCGCTATTGACGCAATTTACTTGCATCCAAAATGAAGATGAAGAAGAAGCAGGAGAAGAAGATCAAGAAGAAGAACAAGAATTTGAAACTTACGAATAAGACGAATAAACTTCAACACTTTTTTTTCATTTACATTGCTTTTATCTTTCCCAATCTTTGAAAATTTCCGTTATTTTGCAATAGTTTTACATTAAACAGGATCACAACTGACCCGTGGAGTAGGCCTACTGGGGAAACCACGTTAAAAAAAACGCGCTAAGTACACTACCTCATAGGTGGCGTGGAAACGTGTGCATATTATGACGATAACAACTTTTATAACTTTTTGAATCGTTATATCTCAGAAACGGTGGCTCGTAAGAAAAAAAGTATTGATACATTTTTTATAGATAATTTTATGATCTACAATTTTTGTCTGAGGTACTTTTATGATAAAACTTACCGTTTTGCTGAAAATCGCGAAAAACTAATTTTTTTGACCTTTGACCTTGAATTAATTTTTTTCCTTACAGGGGAATGATGGGGAACTTCTAGACATTGTTTATAATTATGTTTTGAACAACTTCACAGAAATTCAGCTTGTTGGGACTTTATGTAACTTCACTCTCATTTTTTGGTCTAAATTGACCGGACTACTAGGTTCTCCTCTTAAACGTTGGCTCTGGTAAATCCCAACCGCATCTCATCTCAGAACTACAAAAAAAAAATGTTCATAGCATTTTTCCTTTTTTTACTTGAAACTAAAGCAAATCAAAAGTACTTCATCTGTATAGTTAATATTTCTTTAACTGGCGGTTGATTGTATGTGATATGTGTACAACAAATACGGTTGTTTCCATTTTGTGTATATTTATTTATAACGATTTGAAAGATGAAGCTAAGCTAATTGATTGATTTGTGTGCAGAGGGTGACAAGCTAGAACAAGTATACGAGGAGCTAGTGGACAAGTTCCCCGGCTTCCTCGGAGCGCACATCTCATACCTACACGCGCTCGACGCGCCGACCGACGCCAAGAAGTAAGTCTTATATTGATTTTTAAGGCATTAAGTCCGCCTTTGTACAGTTTTTAGGGTTCCGTACCTCAAAAGGAAATAACGGAACCCTTATAAGATCACTTTGTTGTCCGTCCGTCCGTCCGTCCGTCTGTCAAGACCGTTTTTCTCAGGAACGCGTGGAGGTATCAAACTGAAATTTCTATATGATACTTAGTTCTACTGTCCCTGGAAGCTGTAGAAAAATCAACCTTCTAAGTCAACGCAATCAAAAGATACAGCCACTTAGGCCGCAAATTTCCGCAAATTTTCGAAACTCGCACGGGAATCAAAACCTACAGGGTACTTCCCGTGAACTTAGAATCTTGAAATTTTGTACGAAGTCACGTCTTATAGTACAGATATAGGAAAAATTACGAAAACCGTAAATTTTTAGTTTCGTCATATAAAAAAAAGTTATATACCCACAGGTTTGTACGGAACCCTCGGTGCGCGAGTCCAACTCGCACTTGACCGGTTTTTTTTTTACTTATGCATAAAGATTTAATAAATTAATAATAAATATTTAGTTTCTCATAGCAAAATTTAAGCATACCATAACCTAGCCCCTCTATCTATCAAGATAAAGTAATGGAGTTTGTGTATTATTTCAGACTACCTCATGCTAATGAAGACCCCGATGTTACGACAGCGTGGTGTGAACAGCTCATTACTATTTCTGAAAAGGTAAGCTATGATTAATTTCCACACTCTTCTTGCTATAAAGGATTGCCAGAGTTTATACAACACCCAAATTTAGCCTGTTACGTCCTAATAAAGTATTAAAAACTTTTAATTTTAATTCATTTCATTTTTCTATTTAAAGGTAATAAAGTCCATTGAGCAGGACAAGTTGCTCGCGTACCTTGGCATGAAGAATGACACGAGAAGCGACGCCACTAAGATTAAACAGTAAGTGGTTTCTCTTTTACTTGGGCACTAAAAATGTGTTTTAGTCTAGTGTTTTGTAGCATTTATTTACAGAGGCTATTTTAACACGTTGGCTGCGGCCGAACAAATAGCCGCGCGAGACCCGTAGTAAAAACACAAGAGGTGTGTTTTGCCGCAGCGAACGTGTTAAATCACCGTCTTATCGAAAATAATGCGCAAGATACTTTATCATTACTCTTTTTAAGAAGTTTCCACAAAAACCGTTATGATATAATTCAACAACTTGCCTTTTCCTTGGGGATAGGCAAAAACTACAGAAATACATTTGCTACAATCTTCACATATCTCTTTCGTCTCGTCCACGTTCATCTAGTACGCCCCTGATCTGTTTGAAGAACATCACAATCGTGTTAGTTACAAAGAGTGGTTGTCTGTCAGGGAGCAGGAGAAGTCGCGCGGCTACCTGGTGGAGGCGCTGGCGCGCAAGGGCACGGCGCTGTGCCGGCTGCGCGCGCTGGCGCACAGCGGCGCCGCGCGGGAGAAGATCTGCGAGGCGCTGCAGAACAACCTCGCCGACCTGCTCAAGTTCACCGACCTCACTGACGCCAAGGTAACATACATACAGGCTTTAAGGGCATTATAGGAATAAACTACTGCCTTTAAAACACTCGCAAATGATATTATTATGAAGGTACTCGTATCTACATCGCGGTGCAGTTTTGATTTACACATTTTTTCTAAGGAGTTTTGTCAATGCCAGTATTGAGACTACAATACATTTTTTCGGGATCACGACAGTCCGAAGGTGAAGTTGTTCAAGAAATTGAAATTAATGAGGAAAGTTCTTCGTCTAAAAGTGGAACAGCAAATAAAATACAGTATTATTTCCACCATGACTGTATGGGGAATAATCTCATTAAATTTTTTTTATTGTCATGAAGTATGTCCTTATTAGAAAAATGCCTTTATTATAAGTTACGGTAGTTCGAAGAATAATAAATAAATAGAAACATACACATTTAACACTTAATTCTTCTGAAAAAAAAAATACACACTTATAACAGACCTTTTGTAACAGGTTATCCACTATGGCGTATGGCATTGCTTTACCTTCAAGCAATGGGGTCGTGCAATCAAGCTCCTCATGAAGATTCAGGAGGAACGTCCCTCCAAGGAGCTGGAGGAGCGACTCATACAGGCGTACCAGCAGCTAGGCTGGAACTTCTACGCGAAGGCCGCGCAGTCCTCCATGCCTATCAAGTACCCCGCCGGCTACAGACCGTTCTAGTACTTGAATAAGTGATGCTAAAGACGGTTTTAGGGTGTACTGAAAGAAAGAAGGATTAGGGATAGGTTTTGTTGCATGCTGAATTAAAATGTTGATGAGCTGGTCACACGAGAAATTGAATTAGGATCCTCCTGCTAGTGGCGACATTGTCAACACTTTCGATTAACTTCGGCAAACACTTCGCTTCGCTTCGCTTTGGATCTAATGTTATGTAGAAACTGACGATTTTCGCCGCCATGAATGTTATAAGTAACTCCCGTCTCTAGACCATAATTTCAAGTAATGAAATATATTCAGTACGCAACAAAATCTACGTCAATTATTTTTATTTATCGTCCATAAATATAAATACCTACCGTTGAATGAGGTCTTCATCGTAAATTATCTGCCACTTTTGTCGGGACCCGCATATTGCCTGCAGAAGGGAAAGTATATTTAATCCAACGGTGGCCATTTCTGGTCTACAGGGTCAAATATAATTAGCAAGCGAAACTTCGCAGCCGTGATGGGTTTCCAAATTTAAACACGATGAAACGTAAAAATATTTAATGATTTGAAAACTTATGAATTATTATTCTATTAGTACACATTAAAAATAATCAAATATTTTTAAATAAAACAAGTCTTGCTTGAAGTTTTACAACTGTAGTCCGCTTCGCGACGGTATTGTACGTATTACACTAAAACATACTGTTGTTTAACAATGCAGATAATTTTAATAGGAAATAATAATACATGTTTATGAACGATAGCCCATTAATGAAATAGATTTTAGATAAATTGTTGGCGATGTTGTATCGTTGGAAAAGTAAATCCAAATGATGAAATGAAATTCTAGATAATTAAATTATTTCGTCTTCGAAATATTGTTACCTCACTTTGTTGTTCTTCTTTGGCCTTGTCAGTTACGATCTGTAAGCGATATGTTTCGTAATATACAATTCTGGTAAAATTCTGTTGTAAAATAATCCTGTGTGATCGCAATTAGAATAGGCTGACTGGACGCAAGATAATTTTAAAAATTTTAACTACTGACGAAACCAATGGAAAGGCGAAATTCAAGCAAAAATCAACCCTATTCTCATTTTGATCTCACACAATACTTTTATCAATTATGCTACTATTTTAATAATTATATCAACTATAATTGGAATTCTATAAATTATTTTAATATATGGTTTCTAAATAGATTGCGTACTGCCGGAGTGTTTAGTAAGAAATTAAATATATAATATTAGGAGATTATTGTTTTAGAGATCTAAGCTTGGACCGTGGGCACGGTGCTCAACACTGGGCAAGCTTGCATGCTGAAAGTGGGGCAAAGTTGTGAAAGAACAAGGAATCTTTTATTTCTATACATGGTGTTACAGATTTGTTGAATAAGTATTAAATATTATGTCAGTGCTGGTTATTTTTTATTATATTTAAGTTAAATTAAGTTATGCTTATACTTAGTTACTTATTTCGCGAATAAACTGTATTTATTTAATGTTTATGCATTTAAATGATGTGTATTCCATCCAATAATTTTCAAATGCTATTTTAATTTTTTGTATTTTTATACGAACTTAGAATTATTATTGAATTAATAGAAGATTCCTTATTCTAACTGGATGCTTAAATAGTCATTGTGTAAAATAAGCCATTTCATAGTTTTAAAACAAATAAAATTGTAATGACAGGGTGCTCTTGTTGTGTGCTCAAAATAGTTAATGCTTACGTGGACACGTCATCAATAAAATTTCTATAGGTATAATGATACATTTTATATACAAGACATCTATGTGTATTTATTTTATTTATCGATCTGAAGTATTGTAGAGTGAACTAAACACAAGAAAACCACGTGCTTTACCTGTAAGCATTTTGTTCCATTCTTATACATACAATAATGTAACTAACTCAGCTTGTAAAATCTATAAAATATCACTCTCCTCCACCCATAATGTTCTATTTAGAAAGCAAATAACGACGGCGTAAAGGGGTTTGGGTAATTTTGTATGGACCAGTGGTATGTTTTTTATACAGCGGCCGTTTTTTTATAGTAAAATATATAATAATATAATAAACGACTTAAAAAGAGTTATGCCAAAAATAATATCGGAGCTTATCGGAATAATACCATAACTTTTAGTTTCTATGCTAATACTACATTATATATTAGTATTTATTTCTATGACTAGAATCAGTCGGGACCAACGGCGTAACGTGCTTTCCGAGGTACGGAGCAAACCCGAAATGTTATGATGGTCACCCATCCACAGACCGATCTAGGTAAGCGCGGCTTAACCTTGAAGATCAACCTGTGCGGCTGGATTATTTAGCCACAAGCTCCTCCTAATCACTAATTGCGGGTTATAACTAGAAATAGCAGTGAACAAATGAATATATTCAATAAATTGGCACAATTATAAAAAATGATGACATGATTTTATTTCTCTTTCTTTTTAAAATATCTCTGCTCCGATGTATTTTGGAAATAATTGTTCATAGAATAAAATAAAAGTTATATTGTGTTCTTTCTAATGAAATACTTAAACCAAGTGGCCGCAGACTGAAAAAAATCATGTCACTTTTACCCAAACCCCTTTGAAATAACAGGGAGGTTTCAACTTTCCGCCCTGAGTGGAACGCTGCAACTACAGCAGCGCGCTCGATGTTACTTGCGGTATTTTAAATTTACGCCGGCGATATAATATGATTAGGTTCAAATTCTAGCTACCTAATTGATTTACATTATTGCAGCAAATCGGTTTGTGCACTTGCTTATCACATAGACTTATAAAAATACCTTGCTATCTCCTACAAGTACATAAAAATCAATATAAAACACCAAAAATGCTGTTAAACTAGTAAATAAGTACTATTATATACAACCACCAATAGAAATAGACGTAAGATAAACAGTACACGAACGCAGTAATGATGTAAACAAATTATATTCAGATTTTTGAGGTAATAGATTTTTACACGATTTTTTATGTGAAATTGACGTGACATCGTTAGTCTAATATTTGGGTTGTTGATGCATACAGGTTTTCAGTCATTTTTGTTTAGTGGTTCGCTAAACTGATACGAAAAGATTGCGGACTGGTTGCGGACACCGGACTTGGGCAGCTATTTATTATTTTTAGCTAGTCGGTCGCAAGCGCGACTGCTGCACATGAGGTCCCGGGTTCGATTTCCAGGTCGGGCAGTGCTATTTGAGTTTTTTCATTAATGATTTCTGAGTAGCAGTCACGGATATTGAACTTGTACCCGGTTGGTGGCAATAGGCTCGCCCCCTATTACATGGGATTTAAACATAACTGGCGAAATGTGGGTGTTATAAATTAGATATATTTTTGCCCAGCTCCGCTCTCTCCAGGGCGGAGGATATCCGTTGAAGATTTCCACATCGTGAGAAAAAAAGGTACTGCCTAACCCTTCGGCAATTACAGGCGTGATGTTATCCATGTAATGTTATCTGTGAAAGTCGAGCGTTCGTAGTCTGGTCTGCAACCTGTCCGTATCGGTTTTACCGAACCTTAAGCTGGATTGTTTGGGCTAGTAACAAGCTCAATGGAAACAGGAGAACTGCACCTATTTCTGAAGACTTTCTAATCAGTTTTTTTAATCCCCATCTCCCAAGTTTATATCCATTATCAGATCTCCAAATTGAGCCCTTGGTTGCTAATGACACAAAGGGCTTTGAATCATTTGGCTTGCCTAACTTCCGCCATTTCATTTTATTTTCCGAATAGCGGCCACAATCAATAGCTGGCATCAATACAAACACGTTTTGTATGAGAAGAAGCTTTTTTCATATTCAAAACTTGTTTGTATTGATTTCAAATATTTATGAATACAATATTTATGCTTGGCCGCTATTTACAAAATAAAGTAAAATGGCGCAAGTTACGCAAGGCCACGCTTCACACGAAAATCTTCCAACCCCTTTACATTGTAAAAAACTGCAAAATACAGTCATTTTGCGAAACAACCTCCACTCGCCAATAAGTCGAAAATGCGGAGAAATTGTTAGTAAAAAACAGATAAATGTTTCTTCACTCAACCGAGATGGTTTTGTCACTTTGTCATTAGTCATACGAGGGCTCCCAAAGGAAGTCTTCCTCACATTTACTTCTTCGTTTACGTCCGGTAAAGACATTATGTTCCATCTCATTTACAATGCGGAAAAGGCTGCCCAATAATTTATTAAAGAAAATCTCACGAAGATTAAATATTTAACATCATGTGTAATGTATGCATATCTATTTAAGTTTCAAGCATCTATTATGCCCTATTAATATTTAAAGTATAATATCCTTAGTTATCTCAAAGTAATTGAGGGTTTCTATAATATGCTATGTATAAAATGTCATGAATTCAATTTGATTATTTATGTATTACTTGTCGGTGCATAAGTTCTTTGTAACTAGGCGCTTGTTAAACCTGTGTGTCGAATGCCACATGCAGGCGATGTTTTTAATGAATTTGTGGATAAGAATGGAGAAATAAATATTATTTGATCATTTTTGTGTTTCGATTTGTTACACCCTGTGTCAGGTCAATTAATTGTCATCCATCAAAATCATACATACATCCCAGGAACTGTTCTACAAGGGGTAGGTTGAAATACATATATTTCATTATGTTTTCGCTTCTGCCGTCAAGTTTTGAGATATTTGCGAAATAATCAACAATGGGGTTTCTAAGTTATTCAGGTTTTCAATCAGGTTGAAGTCAAGTCACGTCTTACCAATGAATCTGTTTATTCGTATCTTGTCAATATAGCCATTTAGGTATATCTGAAGCTGTACATCCTCACAAAATTTAAAGATAATACGAAAACTATCGTATATTGCCCGTAAAAAAATCCATTTGCTAAAAGTAGCCAAGCGAATATCAGAGCATAATCATAATAATATCGCATCGCATCTGCAGTTTTCCTTGCACGAAATTCTTGCGAAATATGGAAGGTGAGTGTAAAAATAAAATGTCGGTGCATGCACCGGGCTAGGCACGTGTTACTGGTCGAACGTGCCTCTTCGTTCGACGACACGGTAAGTAATGATCTTATACATTGTCTATCTTTGAGATGCGATCTTTATGCTGATGCTGTGGTTTGGGTAAACTGTCAGCTTGAAGCTTGAATAGTACCTAAGCGCAGAATATTGTTGGACAATGCTGGTTGGTTTGCATTCCAAAATGTTTTTAGGTAAAAGAATACATTACACTACATTTAGAGGCCGATATTATTCTTGAGTTCGTCTAATTATGGGTCGCCTTGCTTTTGACTACTATAAATAGTAGTACTAACTCGGTTACTTCGTTTATCATCATCATAGCTAACGTTGTCGTTATTACGTAGATACCATACACACGTGGACGCCACGTAGATATCCATCACGCAGACCAGCTGACATCATGTTCAGTAAACTTCACGTAGAAGCCACGTACACATCACGTAGATGTCCAAAAACTATCCGGTCGTTCAATACATCCAGCCGCATTGAATGTGCTAACCCGAACAAGTAGGTAGGTACGTCGGCATAGTTTCACCAGCTGGAAGACTGAACAGAGACCTATTCTGATCGTCCATCCCAGTAAAAAAAAAACATAATTTCGTTTAATTTTCAGCACCTATTTGTGATACCAGCCTATAACTAATGTGGAAATATAGAGCTTGGTGGGAAGAAGATATTTCAAGTACCGCTAAGTAGACAAGTAACACCAAGAGGTTTCCGAACGATGCGTTGATCGGGGTTGCAGAAGTAAAAACAAAATGAAGTGCTGTTTTACCGCGATCGCCCCAACACGCCTGGATCAAAGTGATCGTTTCATGCTATGGGACCATGGCAAAAGCACATTTTCTTAGGAAATCACTTTCAAACCTCATTTTTGACAACTGCTTATGTGCCCAAGGACGATACTTAATTATAAAAGGATATGGGATTTCGGCCCCAATCTGATGCGTTGAATGATAAAGTTATCTGCATTAACTTTTTACGTGACATCACGTTTTTGATTCGGTACACCGACACACTTTTTTTTGGAAACGCTACCTAATTAATATCGGTAAAGTGATATTTACCTAAGCTCTACGAATTCTGAGCTTCAAACACCATTAAATAAATACGATTATTGGTTAGCTAAACAAACTTTTTGAGACGTTAATTCAGTTTTTCCGTTGCTAGAACAGTCCACGTAGTACCTACTTAGCAAATGTTTAGATCTTAATATTTCTGTACCCCACAAGTAAACAGTTGTAACTCCATTTTTTAGAAATTGTGTTTTTGCACCATTGAAATCGCAAGAACCAGCTCTACAATACCTATGTATTAAGTCCTACGACGTCTATAAAAAGAAATATCTAATCGTATCACAAACTTTTTATGGGTATAAGACCTCAACTGATGATTAATTAAGTAAGTATACTATTACTGACAACAAACATGATGTTTTAGGTGCGGGATTCTAATAATATCCACAACTTTTATTTAGAGGTAAACAATAGTATGATATCATAATGCGTTATTACCATACTTGTTCCAACAAATAAGTTTATGTAACGAGGTATATTGCATCAAGTCCACAAACTCAGATAAGAGTTAACTAAATTGTAATTGTCTTTAAGTAAAACGTAATACCGTATAATAATAATAGCAAATACTGCCGAGTTTGTTTCAAGTGTTTCAACTATGTCAAAATTGCATTCAAAGTTTCAATCCGCGCATTTTGGCCTCTCCTGTTTTGGGTTTTGGCGCATAATGTTGTTTACCTCTGAGGTACAGATTTGTGAAACGGATAAACTCAAGCAGGTGATTAGAGCCACGGGATAGGTACGTGATTGTCATTTCGTATGGAAATTAATAAGCAGTAATAACAGGGTAATGACAACCTACAAGACACATTTGAAAGCTGTCTGTGTAGATACTTACTTAGATATATCTTAATCAGAGAACTGCAAGGTACCTACGGCGGGTTCCCTATGTCAGTTCGAAACACTATTCTGCGAAAATTCGGCACGGTTAAATGCCTACTTAAAAACCTGCCGAATGTGGTTTTCATAATTATGTAAAGTTAAATTTTCATAAATATTCAAAGTGAAAGCCTAAAGTTGCCTATATTTTTCCAGTAAAAAAATATATCGCAACTTATAATTTTATTTCCATGATCCATTTCATGGAATAACATCATAAGAATTTATATACTGCAGCAATTTCAAGTCTTTAAATACTAAACCGCTTTTGTGGAATTAAACATTACTGCGAAATCGTTTTACCGGGAACCTAGCTTACAGACCGAAATAATATACCAGACGAATGTCCTGAAATTAAGTCTGAACTTTACCTGGATTCAGTTATGTTCGCCAACATTAAAGTAAATGAGAGGTCGTTTGGTTAAATCGCGAATTTATGGAAGTTTCATGTTCTACCGGAGTGGAACGTAAAAGTGATTATTTGTAGCAATTATAGTAGATGGCGGTTGCAAAAGATAATGTTTTTGGGGAATGACTTATTTCGTACGTGAGTCTGATGGATAATCTTGGATTTGTCATTTTCACTTTGTCGAATCAGGGCCTGAGGTGAACTGCTTGTATAAGAAATATTATCAATGAAAATGACATCACCATGTGATAGTACCTATCTCAAAAATTAAAAGCGGTCTGCGGAAAGACTAAAACTGGCGGGGTAGTGCATCCATTCGTTCCACCCACCTGCTGAAAATCTCCCACCTGGACATGAGTTGCCATAGCTGACCTGGAAGTCTAAATAGACTTCGGACCCAGGTTGGTCGCAGCAAGGAAAACTTGCTCAGGTGGAGATTCATCAATGACTCTGCCCTGGAGTGTAAATGTGGTGCTGTTCCACAAGCGATGGGGCGCTTAATGCGTGTCCTGTTGTTTGTTCATTACAGGAACTGATGGACGCTACCGAAGGCGCCATACTAGTGGCTCAGTTCTGGGCCGACACAATTTAGATTTCCATCGACACGCTAAGAAGAAGAATTAAATAGATTGAAACTGAAACAGTTCGATTGAACAAAATTTACTTTAACGATTACTGATAATAAAGCAGTTGCAATTAGTATAAGACAAACATTGATTACGTTCTATAACTGCAGAAACTTACTTATATGTAGATCATTTGGAATGCATCAAAGCGGTTTATAGAAGCACATTTTGCTATGACATAATCGAATAAACGATATTGACGATTTAGTCATCTGCTGTTACCATTCCCGGGCGGGTGTGCAGCTTGCATCCATCCAGAAAATTCATTTGGATTTGAAATATGCTTTATTAAATCGGTTTTAAATTTAGATACCTATCTCCTTAATAGCCCTTAGCTCCTTAATAGCAAACGCGGAGTAACATCATGGGTAGGAATCTGTTAGTGTACGACCGAAACCGAAGCCGATTAATCGACAAAGGTTTAATACAATTACATTGCTACTTGTCAAAATTAATAACTAGAGTCCGACCGAAGCTTCGGCTTCTTCAACCTTCGTCTAAACTATCGGCTTCGGCCGAAGGTTGTCGGCCTCGGCTTCGGTCGGACACTACAATCCGTATATTCAATTAGATTTAGATACTTTTCGCCTTTTAGGTGTTGGCATAACTTTAATTCGCGTTTAATTGGGAGTTGAAGGTTTCGAATGAGAGTGTTATACCTAAGTTTTTGGGCAGCACCAGCACCAATGTCCTTCACAACCAAAATACCTACGTTCAAGGTCCTTCTAATTCAGTTCTAAAACGCAGCAGCATAAATTATAGACTAGTCACGTCCGTCCAACTGAAACGTTCCAGCTAAGTTCGGCTCCAAAAAGCTTGTAACTTGGCTAAACATGCAGAGTGGCAATTATGCAATTGGCGCAAATTCCCGAATAATCGTGCGACCGGGTTCTGACTCTCTGCGGTGATCGGGGCGTAGTGCGGATGTTAAATTGGGGAGCTTTGTTAGTACGGGATATTGATTGAATAATAATAACAATATTAACCTTTACCTTCTTTAATTGATTTCATCCATTTACTAATTATTGTATGCCTGTACCACTTTCACACATTTGGTATACAAGTAGTCCATTACGTGAGTTCGATAATAAGTTACTTTTTTTCCGGGTTGCTTGTATTTTCCCGTGGTATGATAAAAATCCTAAGCTAAACACGGGCGGAACCGCGGCAGAAAGCTAGTAAAGTCATAAGTAGCTATAAGTTTTCAATAATGCGAAGAAAAGTTCTCTATCCCAAGTTATGACACTAACATATTGATTAGGTAAGATAGATTTCTGCAACAAATGTGTAGTGTCTGCATATATGCAAATCCCGGTGGGCTACGATTCTGAGTGCTGAGGCTTCTAACATGTGCCGCTCGGCTAGTTGGACCGGCACTATTTACTGAGGACTAGTTGCGAAGTTCTATGCGCTGAAGTCTTCAAATTCAAGAAGACAATTGCATAGCAGTCAAATTCAAAATATTTTATTTCACATAAACCTACATGGACTACAGCAACAACCCTAGTTCGAAAGCTAGGGTTGTTGCTGATGCAGGTTTTTACTGTATCAGCGGATGCTGATTTTTTCAGATCGATATCAGCGGATGCTGATACTGATATTAATAAATTACTTAAATAAAACATATCTTACTATAAAATTGATAGTGTGATATAAGATTTTGAATAAAAGACGTCACACAATGACTCACTAGAGTCCAACCAATTTATGTTGACTAAACAAACGGCTGAGGGAATAAGTGACAGTGAGTGCTTTTTTCGTATAACTGTCAATGATTGGTTAAAACTCCACGTAACTTGCGTTATGTCCCACCTTCAACGAACACGTCACGGTAAAAATCAGCATTGATTGATGCTGATATAAAAACAATGCTGATAATCCGCGGATGCTGATGCTGATATTCGCAACTACCCTGGTTCGAACTAGTATTTTGTTTTGGAGAAAAACAGTAAAGAGTTTATCGTAACTCTTTTGAAAAACGAAACGAACAATGAAGAAGATTTAGAAATCGATACCTGCAGGAATAACATCGTAACTAATATGTAGCAATTTTAGAGGAGAGCGCGTTAAAGATTTAAAAAAACCCTTTTATTAACTACAGTTGACTCTCACTTACAATGTTTTGACACTACAACAATCTTTACGTAAAGGAATTAGCCGCAGGGGTGTGTGCAAAAAAATCTACATTTTTTGTACAGCAAGAATATGATTGTAACTCAAAATTGCCTAAAATTGAGTTACGATGTTATTCTTTGCAGGTGTCGAAATATTGCTTTGATGCCCTAACAGGAAGACTGCTAAGAAGGTACAAAGGAAGATAATATACGAATGAGACTAAATTAGCCACAAAGACTGCCATTAATGCCCTGGACAAATATAAAACTTATCAATTTTAAACAAAGAAATGTTTTTTTTTGGGACAAGTCCGCCACACCATTCCCAAACCACTGCAACTCTCGAAAAGCCAGAATCAACAGTGGCGACCACCAGATAAGCTCCGAGACAATGAAACTCGACGAAGTCCCAGAGAAACAATTTAACTGTCTTGGATCCCGCAACGAAATTAATCAGAAAAGAATAGCGGAGGAGTAGGAAAAACGAGGAGATATGCGTTGCAAGAATACTCTTAAACTTATCACATCGTATTTCAAGGAAATACCAAGATTTTCTTATTATTTCATAGCTGCAAAAAAAGCAAACCAAATGATAATAAACGTTGCAGCAACATATCTATCATACCCCTGTTATTTTTACAAAACAAATCAAGTGATATCAAAATTCGTTAAAAAAAACTTAGCTTAACTTCTGTAAATAAAGACTGTAAATGTAAGGCGTGTTGCACACTAAAGTTTTTAAACTGGCATAGGTCACTAACTCGAAACGAATAGTAAACATGGCAATATCTATAGTGTTACACACTAGTTCAGTTATTAGATGAAGCAGTAGATAAGTAGGTATTTCTTTGAATAGCAAAGCTAGTCAAAGCAATTACTAGCTACATTTATTCTGCTTTCAAGCGGCTCATGCCATCGGCAGACATCGTTCGGCATCTTCGCTGAATTTGACTTGTGGTAGTTAGTTAGAATAATCGACTTATAACGTTCACACACTGTTTAAACACAGGTCTTCTTGAAGAGGCAGAATATCATAATCCTCCACGCGGGGTTAGTGCGGGTTTTTGTTTTTTTTAATGGGACAGTTTGGGGACCTCAAAATCTTAAGATACAGGACCACATTCTTAGGGGGGAGAGAGGAGGCCTTTGCTCCAGTAGTGGCAACATTATGGGCAGTTCATCCTTAGCTTAAACCATTATTTTGTCTTTTTTTGGTCAAGTGCGAGTTGTGACCGAACAAGTGTGTAGAACCCTTTATTCTTAGGATGGATAATAACAATAAGCGAATGTTTGCTCTTGGACTATACAAAGAAAATAAAATTATATTTGATGGCTCACAGCGGGTGCCGTCTAGATTCTAGATACAAAGCGATAGTACCTAGGCACAGTAGGATTTCAGTTAGAATTTTTCGCTGTCTGATGTTGATTGTACAAAGGAATTTACAAATAGTTTTCTGATTTTAATTAAAATATAGGTACCTAATCTTTATTTATATAAAAAGATACTGCTCAAATGAAAAAGGTAAAAGGTATACATAAAGGATAGGTTCCTCAAAAAATGAGGTTGTATAAAGATAATTTTTAATTCAGTCGAAAGGATCAAGATATTTTACTTTTTCGTTACTGATGACGATAGGTTATCTTTTCATGTTTTTATAAAACAAAATCCAGGTGCAAATCACAACGAGCTAACAGTATCTCGTAAAGTAAATGACGGTTTTGTGATTAACCATAACTAATGTGTAACAGTTACCCCGGGGTTAAGTTAAATAGATTAATATTTGCAACACGAGCATAGTGCCGTAACTCTGATTTAATGCGAATATACGGCGTGCATTTTAAGCGGTCGACGCCATGATTTTCCTCAAAGGAACAAACATTGTATTATTCCTAAAGTGAGTGCAACTTTGATGGATGTATTATGTATCTGTTAGCGTAAAGTTAGCTCTACCACCGATGATTATGGTACCTGTAGCGGCTTTCTAAGAAAGCTATGTCAAGGATTGGCGTTATGAGAGTAGGAAACCACAAGACGAAAACGAACATAAACCAAAAGCAAAAGCTGGGCTAGTTTTACAGATCACGGCTTGCCTAGTTATCCATGAAGAAAACTATTAAGTATTCCGAATGCCGCACGAATAAAACTTCAGTCAAAGTAAGTTCTGAACAATTTTGCTCAATCGATTTCAATTGTAACCCATAGATATACGAGGCACGTAGATGCAAACTTTTGAATTCGGAATACATTTGCGATAAGCTGCACCATTTGATATTTCCCTGGTATTTCAGGATTTCGTGCAGCTACGTCGGTTAAATATGTATTTTATAACACATTTGCTCGTAAAGGGTCTCTTATTTCCCCAATTTCAATATCGTATTGTATCTCATTACGTACTTGTGTGTTATTGTAATGTAAACCGCACGAGTTTCTTTTTAATAAGGTAAAACGCACGGTTTATCAAGATGCTCCGTCTAAAACGAACGGTACTTTTTTAAATCTTAGCAAAGAGTTTTTATGTCAGAAAAGAGGTCAACATTTTATGAATAATATTAACTTTGGGAGATAAAATATAATAAATAAACATTGATTAATTATGACAATAACTTACAAACATTTATCTGTAACAAAAACACAAAAATATTAATTTACTTTATTAGTAATACTGGCTGTATTTGTGCCTTTGCCTTAAAAAAAAAAGCGCCTAATTTGTGAACAAGTAATAATCAATTTTACAAATTGTTCTAACTGCTTTAACAAGTAATTAAAGATTTATTCGTTTAAGAAAGTCCGAGTTTTATTTATTTCCTCGCAAATAATAGCAGTATCGCCTCGGCTGTAATTTTCAACTTACCGCACTTATATCATAATGTACTATTTCAAGGCTTTGTGAAATAGGCTGGTAGGCAATGTCTTCCTTGTGTGCTAATTTTCCCGAGGTTATCAGGTTAAGTGGATGACTCTCTTCATCATGTCAACGCGAATAAATTATTTTTCTTGTCAGTTTTGGCATTCAAAGATGGTGTTTTAAAAAGCACGCAACGCATACTACTTACAACCCTCCCTGCCTCGTCTCGCGTGTTGCGAGTTCGGTGTGCGTGCACAAAGTAACAACCAAGAACATGGTAGTTTTTCGCTACCTCTTGGACTATGCTGTAGTAAGCACATGTTAACATTAATTATAATTAGCTGTTCCGTAAACAATATTAGGCTTGTCAGCGTATGTCGTGTAAGAATCGAGGCTGTGGTCACAGTGAAAGCATTGTGGAAATAATAAATAGAAACAAAAATGGAAAAACTACTTCAATGCTCAGAAAGAAGGACGTAAATCAAACTCAAACTCAAAGCATTTATTTCAATTAGACCATTACAGGCACTTTTGAATGTCAAAACACAAAAAATAAACTAAGCTACAGTCCCAGTCACAGGGCATAATAACTTGTGAAAGTACTGTAGTTGTAAATTGAAGTTTTAAAATTTGCTGATCAAAAACCAGTCTTAAAAGCTGTTTCACTGATTAATTTATTGTAGTGCGATTTGTCTATATTCTAAGGCAGTGCAAGTGAGCTTGTTTTATAGTTTTTTCTAAAGCATTTCACCTACAAAAGTTTCACTTTCATCTAGCGGAAGCTATCTAATCTATTTATTGACGAAATCTGATAAAAATATCGTCGGAACCTCGTGGAAATCATTTTCGCTATCAATCACACCCCATCCTGTTCAAAGCGAGCTTATTACTATTCATGAGGCACAGCAACGGGGCATTTAATTAATTATAAGATTACTGTCACTGCTCCGACTGCTGATAACGTAACGCCAACGTGATGATACTGAGCTCAGGTAATATTACACCGTGTCAAAATATCGTGGGGGCTTGCCACGGATTTCATGAACAAAAATCTGCTGTTTTGCGTTTATCATCAAGATGTTATCCATGTCTATAACGATATTGACAACCCAACGTGCTTCTGGACGGCTCTGGTTTCTTTTTGCTAACCTTGGCCTCTATTTGGTCAAAGTTTTAATACGTGCGTCGGCCAACTCCGTGTCTAGGCAGCAGCCCTGCTCTACTTGAGGTGCATCATCAACATTTATGTCGGGGTTGGCTTCCAGACTAACAGGATGCAACTGGTCTCTTTGGATACCATTATTTTACATGTATCTACTCTTCACGATCCAGCTTCTTGGTAACGAAGAATAAAAATAAACAAACAAAATATAAAGGCTGAAGCCCAATGTTTGCGAAGACCTTCTTAAATTCTTAACACGTTTCCCCTTCTGTTGAACGAACAACACCGCGAAAAACAATTGTTGCTCAAATTCAATTATGAAAACTCCCAGCGGTTTCGAATTACAGAGAATAATTTAACAGACACGACTGTTAAATTATCAAAACACAATTAACATACTCGTAAGTTAATTAGCATCCCGTAAGGACAAAACTTGGTTTAAAATTAAAACTGTAATGCTGGGAACGCGCAATCGTGAGGAAGGTATATTTTATTTTGTTAAATATGCATAGCGCCATCTAGCGGCAGCGCCGGCGTGGCTAGTGTCGTGACATCGTAAGTTACCTGTAACTGTAAGGTTAGTTTGTGACTTTGTGCAAGCTATGATTAGTTGGATAAATTATCATGATTGATACTCGTCCTCATCAGCTTAAGCATGACGAACTAGACCTCCGGAGCAGTTCAGACATGTACGTAAATAACTAACTAATAGAACGAAGCTGCAGCAAGTTCCGATTAGTACAAAATCAAAAGTCAACATTTTATTCAAATAATTCTGAGAATATTTTTAAATGTAGAAATTGTTTTCTCCATAGAGATCTACGCTTTGGAATGGGCAACTACAGTACTTTCAAAGTTATTATGTCTTGTGACTGGGACTGTAGCTTCATTTTTTATTGCTGTCTTTGTTTCGACAATTCAAAAGTGCCTGTAATTGGCCTACTTGAAATAAATGCTTTGATTTTGATTTTTTTGATTTTGCATAAGACCACTTCTCCCAAAACGGCCGCCCTTCACGGCATCAACACTTCCACTTCTTATCATAATTATGTATTATAGCTAGAAAGAGCTGCCGGAACAAACTCCCCAGCAACTTTTCTCTCTGTCAAAGACTTCATTACACGATCATGTTTTTTAGAATTAATAAATGCTTTACGTTAAAGTTTACAACTAATCATGACATGATATTTATAGCTTTCTTCAGTGTGTAAGGTATAAGACACACTGCATAAAGCTATAATTAAAAACTTAATTTTCATCGTAGCTTAACAATAATTCGCTACATCTAATATCTTGGACAGAATCCAGTCGAGATGCAACTGCGACTTGGTGGCCACTCTAAAATGTAATTAAACTATTTAATTAAATCCCACACGGACATCCTTTTATTTTACAGCACTGCACTCCAAGTTAAATGATTCGAAACAAAAATACTTTTTTATACGATTTCATGCCTTTCACGTTTTAATTACAAGGTTTTAATTATTTTAAAGGGTTAATTAAAAACGGAATGTATTCAGGGTTTCATGCTGTGTGGTCGCTGGTAAAATAGATTGTGGTCTTTAGATTTATTTGGTCGTCGTCCACTTTATGTGTTTTGGTCGAAAGCTTTTCACAGTGGTCACTCACTCCGTCGTTGGTATTTTGCGAAATGCGAAGTGATTTTTATTTTGTTTTCTTTTTGGATCGTGCCGTTAACTGTTTGGAGATTATTCTAAGGGCGATTATCACCATTGAAACTAAAAGCATAAACGTAAACTGCGGTCAAGAGCTGTAAGTGACAATATTCCGTTAAGCTCTTGAACGCGCTTTAGATGATAAGCTTTGATGAACGTGTTCAGCTTCAATGGTATATCGGCTCATAACCTGTTAAACCAGGTAAAACACAATAATAAATACGGTACATATAACAAAATTGGTGGGAAATTTTATAAGCCCCTATTTATTTATTCAGAAGGTTTACACTCAAGAGTCAGTAATGGCACCAGAGGAAGGTACCTACATAAGCCTATTAATAGCCCAACAAGCTCCTGTGCTTGAATATTTAAAGCTCTTTTAGCGTCAAGTCCTTTTTATTTTTAAGCATAAGTACGAAGGGTAGTGGTTATTATAATAATCTGTCTATAAATAGATTCGCCGTAGACCGCTATAAAATACTTGAATAATAAACTCGGTGTATTCTCCATAAATTGACTTTATTACAGGTCTACCACTTTTACGAGCGCTCTGCGCTTGTAAAATTGTTAAAGCTGCTGATGTCGATACAGCTATGGTGCCAGGATGAAAATATTATCAACATAACATAACACCTGTAATTCTCGAAGGGTTAGGTAGAGGTGTACCTACAGTACACCCTCATTTCGCCAGCTATGTTTCAATTCCATATAATAAGGGGCGAGCCTATTGCTATCAACCGCACTTATATACATTATAGTATAAAATAAATAACTGAATCAAATATGAATGCGTGCACCGTTATAATTTTATCCTAGACGTAATGAACATAAAGTTCACTTTTTTTATTTTAGGTATTTAATATTTACTTCGGGGTAGTGCTATTATTATCACATTAATTTGGGAAATGCGGTTATATTTTATGAGTATTTCGAACCCATTATTGATAATTTTATTATCGTTTAGTTTAGTACGTATTCATGGCGTAAATCATAAGTATAAAAGTAAAAGGTGAATCTTAAATGGTCGATATTCGTTTTGTGGTTAGTATAAGTGACTGCTGAGCATGAGGTACTGGGTTCGATTCCCGTTCGGGCAAATTTTTTATTGCGTTTTTCCGTCAGGAATTTCTCAGTAGCAGCCACCGAATCTGGATTTGTGCCCGGTCTATTGCCATCAAGGCAATAGGCTCGCCTCCTATTACATGGGACTTAAACATAACCACGAAGTAAATACAAAGAGGAGATGGCCTAAGCAACTGTGCACTGTGATTCTCAACTAGGTCCTGACGTTATCATGTGGGCGTGGCCTTAGTCAGTGTATTGTTGGCGTTCGTCCTGTGCACAACTTTGTGAACGTTCCCATTTTACAGCATTGTTCACGCTAGACGAAAAAAAGAATGAAGTGTTGTGTTTTATCTTGTAAAAATTACTCGGATAGACGTTCTGATGCTATGGATGGCATCACATTTCATTTGTAAGTAATTTTATGCGTAATTTATTAAAATAGTTCTAGAAAAATCTCCTAGCGTCGGCGTTTACAAACATAATTCTACCCGACACTAGATGGCGACACTTGGTGTCATGGAAACTAAAAATATTTAAGTATGTAGACCTCAGAACTAACATATTTTAATAACATTAATGCTGAAATTTGTTCAACATTCATTCCTAAAGACCCTTTAATGGCCAAAATGTTATTCTTGTAGTTTTCATATCATTTTGTAAACAGGCCGCCATCTATCGTCAACTATGACAAACATAAACAACAAAAAGACAGGGCCGTAATTAGAAATCAATTATTTTACTGAAATTAAAATTAAGTTAGTTAAATTTAAAATGATATAGGTTTTAGATTTCCATCCGAAGATAATCTAAGACAGCAATGGATTACAAACATACTGGCTTTGTAAACCATCTTGATAAGTCTTTTTAACAAAATAAGTCATTTAAATATACAACATTATTCTTGATTTACACTAAACCTGAAAAGGGGTCATTGTACTCATCTTTTTCTCGAAAAAAAAAAAATCAGCTGTTCCCTACATTTATGTTCGCATAACTCGTCAAAATGTAGGGAACAGCTGATTTTTTTTCGCGATTTCAAGGTTGGTCCCTTATAAAAAGTTGTTCAAAATGATGACTACAATGACCCCTTTTCGGGTTTAGTGTAAAAAAAAAATAATGTTGTATAAAAGAAAATCTAATAATCTTCATTCGTCATTCATCAGAAACCTTTATTTTTTCACAATAAAATCACAATTAAAATAATACGCATCAAGATGGTTCGCAAAATTAATTTAAAATAAAACAGTACTCCCCGGTACGAAAATTCTGAGTACGACCCTGTTGCATCCTGCACTTAGTGACATCTAGTGTGAGATAGTTACGTAACTACAAAACAAAATCGACAGAACGAGCGAATAGTTTTGCTATTGACCGGTAGATGGAAAATAGAGAAGTGGGTGGGATCTTCATAGATCCCGCCCACTTCTTTCCCCCTCACCCCGCAAAGTGTCACGCGTTGTTTCCTAAGGAAATCTAAATAGACCATCTCCTCTTTGTATTTACTCCGTGAACATAACTGACGAAATGTGGGTGTACTATTAGGTACACTGCATGCATTACAGGCGTGATGTTATGTAAACTCAGTCCTTCGTACAGTTATCCGATTTATTTAAGAATTCATCTTAAAAAAATTACATTTCGAAATTGCACTGTTGTTAAAAGTGTTATTTCTGCACTATCATTATAATTTTATTGTTGTTATAATTTAGTTTTTTGCATGCTGTGTCTATCGCATCATATTGTACACTATGCTTGTATCATATTGCTTGTATTATTAGGATAAACAGTGTAACAATTGTAGATAGGCCAATAAATAAATAAATAAATAAATAAGAGTCTCCATTTTCCGTTGATTTTAGATAAATTTTATGAGTAAAAATTATTCATGAGTAAAAATTTTCTTCCCTAGTGTGCTTCTACGAAGGCTAGCTAAACATACGCCAAGTCATATATAAGACGGCTAACTTTATTAAATTAGTCCCTAACGTAAGTATATAGCAGTTATTTACTATGAAGAAGGAAACATAAAAGACTACAGAACAATTTGAGATAAAGTTACGTTGAGAAGCTGAGTTAAAATTATAGAAGACTAAATTAAAACTTATAATAGTTTTTGAAACTCTGTGGTGACGAAATACATATATTGAGTAGCTGCTATGTACTATACGATTGAAAAGCACTGTTTTAAGCTTTCACGGTTTATAACTAAACTAACACTGGATATCTTCCGCGATTATTGTTTATTTTGAGCTCCCGATATTCCGATTCCGATTGATATCGCCATATGTTTACAAAGGCAAATCCACTTCATACTCATGATATGAATTTAGTACCTATGACTGTTCACAGCTCACAACACACGTTCAGGTGGACAGTGGTGAGACGGTGGTTTTTTTTTCGTGACCAAATGCAACTTTCCGGAACCATTAAGATTCGAAATTAAAAAAAAAGAAATTGACGTTCCACCCTATTCCACAACTCCGTTACTGCATAACACGATACCCCTGGCTAAGACTGGTTGTCAGACTTTCTGACTTCTGACTAAGCGGCTGCCGTTGCTTATCCTTAGATCAACACGAACGGCTGTATATTATTTAGCCACCAGCCGTTATAGGAAAATATTATCTACGACATTAACTCGGTGTCCCTTGTGGTTTCAAAATAGAGTCCTTCAGAGATAATATCCATTTTGATTACTTTATGATGGCGCGGCGACACGTGCTCAGTCCACGACCCTCTACACGTGTTGCCATGCCAAAGGAACTTTTCCGAGAAAATTAAAGATTTCAGGAAAATCTTTCATATAAATCAACAATATTGTTCTTCCTCATATCATGTACTTTACAATAACCATTTTCTTGCAGTTTTCTTCGACAGATTCAATTTCCTTCATCACTACATAGTATAAAACAAAGTCGCTTCCCGCTGTCTGTCCTTATGTATGCTTAGATCTTTAAAACTGCGCAACGGATTTTGATGCGGTTTTTTTAATAGATAGAGTGATTCAAGAGAAGGTTTATATGTATATTTAGTATCAGCATTGCACCCGTGCGAAGCCGGGGCGGGTCGCTAGTCTACTGAATAAAAATCAATATCTGTTCGGATGTTCGAAATCTATAAACTCCTAAACTACTGAACCGATTTTGATGAAATTTTGCACAGTTGTTCTACATACGCCAGGGAAGGTTTCTGAAGGGAAGGTAGGTAGGTAGGCAGTAGGTAGGCAGTAGGTAGCATGCTGGGTACAGCTAGTCTATTAATAAACCTTTAGTATTGTGAGTCGTTTCTCGAAGTTTTCTTAATGCATTATGAAATATTGATGCAATATAAAACGTCGCCATGTTTTGTTATTTTTAGCTGGCTGTCAAGGAAATTAAAAGAACTACAAAAATAAATTAAATGAACTCTGTGTTTATTTAGTTCTAAGTTTCTCATATTTTGTTGAGAAAACTTGAGATGGTTGGTGTTGAAAAGTGTAGTGAAAAAGTATACTTAATTGCTTCCAATAGAAGAATTCAGCTGTTCGATTTTAAAGTTTGAAGAGCCGGTAAATAAATTACGGGTCCATGAGACTTTTCGAGCTTGTTTTTATAATAGCAACGCATTAATCCTATTCTAGATACAAAATGTCTTAGCCTTTATTTATCCGGAAAAGCTTCATCTAGTATGCATAATATGAACGTTAATTTTGTATATTAAACGGCCCTACTCTTGACCTCAATATCTTGAGAACAGAGATAAAGTCGACGGCGGAACGAGCTTTTCGTCGGTGGGTAGTTGAAAAAGTCAGACGCGAAAATTTTGCTCTCCATAAAAAAACTAATTTTAATTATAATACATAGTTATCTACACAGTATTTAATGTTTCACAATTGCTAATAACTAATTACTACCTACCTGCCAGTTGTGTGTTATAATACCACTCACTTATTTCCACAAACTTATTTGCAAAACAACAACAGCTATGGATTCACTGAAGGGGTCAATGTCCGAATTAATGGCACAATTTCACGACCGAATGTCAAAATTTGAGGCTGAATTGACTAAGACGTCACCCAACTCATCACCCAGCAGCAGCTCAGTCAACCTCGCAGCGGAGTATGCAGCGTTCAAGGAATTTGTTCTGGAGGCTCTAGGCTGTCTTCAACACCAGATGGAAGCCCTTGCCAAGGACGTAGATGCACTGGAGATGAGGGGCCGCAGAAAGATGCTGCTTGTCCATGGTGTGGCTGAGGTGAGCAATGAGGAGACATCGATGGTGGTCACTGAAGTGATATGTGACAAGCTGAAACTGGACACCTTTTCTGTTGCTGATGTTCGCCGGTGCCACAGAATGGGCAAGCCGAGCAGTACTGATAAGCCTAGACCCATATTGGTCAAGTTGCATGATGTGGATGTCCGGGACAAGATTTGGTACGCAAAAACCAAATTGAAAGGTTCTGGTATAACCTTATCAGAATTTTTGACCAGATCGCGGCATCAAGTCTTCATGGCAGCACGTGAGAAGTTTGGTGTCACCAACTGCTGGACCAAACAGGGCTTTGTACACATCCTGGGAGTTGATGGGAGCAAGCATCGAGTCGTCACCGGCAGTGAGCTTAATGCTATTGCTGTGCCTGAAGTGGACGCTGATAAGCCGGATCAACTAGATGTCGTCGGTAAGCTTTTGGACGAGAAGCCAGCCTCAACACCTGCGAAGCGGAATAGGCGGGCTGCTAAAAAGTGAATTGCCTTATCACTGTCGTTCGGGTAACAATTTCACATCTTTTGTTAGTGTTTGTTTACCTTCGTATTACACTTTTTTTTATTATTTTATTCCTACCTTGTTTTTAATGTTTCTTGCAATTTTACGTTTTGTTTACATTCTTCGCTATCACACTATTCTGACACTTGACGTCTGTCAAGCGTCATGTCAATAGTTACGTTCCGTTTTACTCTTCTAAGATTTGTAATATTTTGAGCATGAATTGTCTATGGAAACATAGATAATTTATGCTGGAATTTCAACTCTTTTTCTTTTTACATATTTTTCACCCTTTCTTTCTTATGCCCGAACGACGTACTTGTTGTTAATTAATATGTTTCTTGAATTTTTCTTAATTGATTTTTGTTAACACATAACTGGCGGGTGGACTTTTAACCTACCACCAACCCTACATATTTATATATATTATTATTTATTTATTACTTCTCATTATTTTATATTGCTATTTTATATTATTTATTGTGTTTTTTAATGATTTCTTCTATTGCGGTTAGTGACGATGACAGTTTTATATCAGCTAGCAGTGACAACGATAGCTTCAGTAGCATCCCGACTCTTGCTGACACACTTCAGTCTCAATTTTCTGATGTACCGAAAAATCTGAATGTAGTCCATATTAATGCTCAAAGTATTCCGGCTCATTACCATGATATGCTTGCGAATCTGGAATGCAAGAACATCCATGCAATCCTTGTTTCCGAATCGTGGCTGAAACCATGCCTTCTGTCCACATCTTATTCCTTGCCCGGATATCAATTAATAAGAAATGATAGGACAAGCTGCGGTGGTGGTGGTGTTGCCATTTACCTACGTGCAAACATTCCTTTTTCAATTATTGATATGTCATCACAGCCACCACCGTCGAATGCAGGCGAGCATCTCTTTTTGGAAGTTAATCTTCATCATTCGAAGGTTTTACTTGGTGTCTATTATTGCCCTTCTTTGCGCATCGACTACTTCTCCTCCTTTGAAAGTCTCTTACTCAACCTGACACCTTCTTACAGGCACACTATAATTATGGGGGACTTCAACACTTGTCTTCTTAAAAATTATTCTCGCGCTTCCACCCTCCAATCCATCTCCCAATCCTGCAATTTATCTCTTCTTCCATTAAGTGCAACTCACCATTTTCCTAATTGTGCTCCTTCGCTCCTTGACCTCATTTTCGTT
Organism: Standfussiana lucernea; assembly: GCA_964057025.1. Taxonomy (NCBI): domain Eukaryota; kingdom Metazoa; phylum Arthropoda; class Insecta; order Lepidoptera; family Noctuidae; genus Standfussiana; species Standfussiana lucernea. The sequence goes on along the minus strand of OZ059785.1, from coordinate 18,595,411 downwards.
TCTTCCACACAACATGTAGCTAAGCATGGGCAGTGTTCAGCTGACGCGTTCTCCTACCATGATTTAATTTTTCTCTCTTACAAAATCCGCCCTCCTAAGATAAAGCCTAAAACTCTTCTACAGCGCAGTTTTGGTGGTATGAACCTTGAAAGCCTTCGTGAGGATGCCGGCAGCATTGATTGGTCTGATCTCGTTGATGCGGAGTCAATTGATGTCAAAGTTGATTTTCTCAATTCTAGCCTTAACCAGCTCTATGACGTCCATGCACCTGTTAGGTTAGTAAAAATAAAGCATCAACCTGCACCGTGGCTAACAGCCGATTTGAAAGTCATTTTGCAAAAGAAAGCGGCAGCCAAATCTAGATACAAGAACAGACCTAACACCTTAAGTCGTGGTAGGTACGTTGCTATTCGCAATCGCAGCAACTTGGTTTGTAGGGATGCCCAACGCCGTCATATTCATAAGTCTGTGGAAAGCGGTGACCCAGCTAAAGTCTGGAAATTTCTCAGATCAATGGGAGTCGGTAAGTCGCGTCAAGAGTCTATTCCTAAAGATATAGATCTTGAATCACTTAATAGGCATTTTTCCACCACTTGTAATTTCAATGGGGCTATTAAAGCCAAAACTCTTGATAGTCTTTCATCTCTTCCCACTCCCAATTACTCTCCTTTTGTCTTTAATCAATTTTCTGCTTGTGATGTTAAGAAGAGTATACTATCCATTACATCAAATGCGGTTGGTAGTGACAGTGTCAGTCGCAAGATGATACTTCCTATCCTGGACGAAATCCTTCCTGTCATTTGCCATATCCTTACTTATTCCGTATTCTGTGGTGTTTTTCCATCTTCTTGGAAAGAAGCCCAAATTACCCCTCTCCCAAAAAAGTCTAATCCTGTTTCCTTTTCTGAATTCCGCCCGATCTCCATATTACCATTCCTATCCAAAGTCCTAGAACGCCTTATCCATAACCAGCTTAGTGTCTTCCTTTGTAAAAACAGTCTCCTTAATTTTTACCAATCCGGGTTTCGTCCAGGTCATAGCACTACCACAGCTCTTGTTAACATTACGGACGATATAAGGTTAGGTATGGAAAATGGAAATCTGACAGTCCTTTCCTTATTAGACTTCAGTAATGCTTTTAACACCGTCGATTTTGATATTTTACTCGGTATACTTAGCTCTCTTAACATATCTCCAACGGCAATTGATTGGTTTCGTAGTTACCTATGTGGCCGTCGACAACGTATTAGCATTGAAGGTTCGTCGTCTTCATGGTGCAGTACCTCTGCCGGCGTTCCACAGGGGGGCGTTCTATCTCCTCTTCTTTTCGCTATATTTATAAATTCAATTTCTAACGAACTTCTCTCATCCTACCACCTTTATGCTGACGACCTACAAATTTATTCCCAGGCTCCCGTAGATGAATTGTCTGAGGCGGTGAATTTGGTGAATAAGGATTTAGCACGTATTTCGGAATGGAGTTTGGCTCATGGTTTGAAGGTTAACCCTGCGAAGACTCAAGTCATTGTTGTCGGCAGCCCTAGGATGCGTTCAAGAATTGACTGGTCGAAGCTTCCCCAAATTGTTTTTGATGGTGCCACAATTCCTTATAGCGACTCAGTAAAAGACCTGGGAATTTACATTGACAAAGACATGTCCTGGGGTCCCCAGTTGCAAGAAGTGAGCTGCAAACTATTTAGGTCTGCTGGGTCTTTGCGCAGATTGCGCAATTTCCTCCCAACTGCCACTAAAACTGCGCTCGCTCAATCCCTTCTACTCCCAATCCTCGACTATGCTGATGCCTGTTATCCAGATCTCAATGTAGTGCAGCTAGATAAGCTTGAGCGACTCCAAAATTTTTGTATCAGATTCATATTTGGTTTACGCAAATATGATCATGTTTCAGAGTTTCGCGTTAGGCTCAAGTGGTTGCCTATCCGCCTTCGCCGGAATGCGCATATTTTATCATTACTCTACAATATTCTGTTTAATCCCGGAACGCCCGCTTATCTCAAACAACGTTTTAATTTTATTCATGACACTCATGTTAGAAATTTGAGATCATCGGAGAATTTGAGACTTTTGATGCCTGCACATTCCACCAAATTTTATGACCAGTCATTCACGGTCCAGGCTGTCCGTTTATGGAATGAATTGCCGGTGTCAGTAAGACAAGCTCAGTCACTCGTTGCTTTTAAAAACTTAGTTGAAAATCATTTTCTTTCTCTGTAATATTTTTTATTTTATTTTTATTTTATAAAACAAAATATTTATTATTATTATATTGTATTTATTATATATATGTATTTATATGCATTGTATTTATATTACATGATAAGTAGTAAATAACTTGTATTATATTGAATTTTGTATATTAATTGCAGTACACCACTGACTACCCCCCCTTTTTCTATTTCATGTTCGTACAGTCCATCCAAAGGTTGTCTGGAAGAGATCGCTATCAGCGATAAGACCGCCATTGTAACCATAAAATTAACAATTTTGTAAACCGTTCTGTAACAATTTTGGTGTACAATAAAGTATATTCTATTCTATTCTATTCTATTCTAACCCAAAAGAAGCCTATTACCTCGCGACATAAATAGATTGGGGTCATATGAACTCGGGATCACCGTTTAGCTTACAATAATTATAGAAGCTAGTGAATGTGTACCTACTATACAACTCGGTCTACCATCGACAAGAACAGGACTGCCGTTACATCTGCACGCAATAACAACAGATCAATCATAGAACAGCAGATATCACACGCAATCAAACTGAACGTAGATATGTTCCTATCGCCCCGGTCACGGTTATAACGAACGGTTGTACATATTTGTACATGTCGCAGGATATTTTGAACAATCGTTTTTAATTATAATTTGAGATTTTGTCTAATTGGTCTAGGCGTCTTTAGCGCAATACTGCTGAGCATGAGAACCTGGGTTCGACTGTCAGGCCAGGCTAAGTGTTATTGTGTTTTCCATTAAGAATTTCTCAGTATTATTCCGGTTGGTGGCAATACGCACGCCCCCTATTCCATGGGACTTACTCATAACTGACGAAATGTAGAAGTACTTCTATGGTACACCTCTGACTAAACCTTCGGGCATGTACAGGCGTGTTGTTGTTCTAGAAATTTCGCAAAAAATATATAAAGCAATTAATCTGCGACAGAAATGAGTTCCCATCTCTGTAGACTTCGTCTGTGTGGAACGGCAATTAGAACGATATTGCGGCGATGCCTCGTATTGATACTCGAACATACGGCAGCGAATACTTGTTGCTTGTCTTCAATAAATAAACGGACAGGAAATTGAATGCTGGGAAATACGGGGACTAATATCTTTACTATACTGTTCTCTTCTTGTCGACTGGAAACTCAAAGAATGAAAAACATTTCCACACACTAAATGCGCATTAATTTTTTTTTTATGATCCTTCTCTATTTATTCTGCAATATGAATTTAAAAGTACATAATATGTATGCTAGAATGTTTGTGAATTTGGATACAACCAAACGGCTGAACGGATTTGGATGGGCACACTGGTAGATTTTAAACCGAATTAGGACTAGGAGTTAGGATCACCAGTAGTCGATATAATTTTCGACATACACGCTGGCGAAGTCGTTGGCAAAAAAGACTATCCCATAAAAGATCTGCAGTCAAATCCCCAGTATTTATCTATTTAGACAAATAGCTAAAACATTAACTTCCTCGCCCGGGGGACACATAAAACAAATGATTTGATTCGATTTTCTATTAGTAGCGAAATCTTTCAATCCGATAGTAAATGCTTACCATATATCGCAGTCGTCTGCTGCTGCGATTTGGCTGGTACGTGAGAGTACTGAAACGATGGAATGGAGCGCTTTGCGACGAGGGGAACCTTGCTAGGAAAAGAACAATAATTGTCTTTACATAATAGTTATTTTACTAGGTATATATTAATTAATATAAATAATTAAGCCTCTTTCAAAATGTAAACGAAAAAGTTTTTGCCTTCATGATTTCGGCAATATAATTAAAAATATATTTTGATATAAATATAATATTAAAAATATATATGATATTAAAAATATAATTTTGAACATCATCCGATATTCAAAATGGGTAACTATCAATAATCAACCAGCTTGGATCTGCAATCCTTTTGGCAAATCGAAGCCATGTTCCAATTGATGATAAAGTTCACGTATGACCGCTAGGCTAGTTACAGGGTAGCGAAATACCATATGAATGAACGATTCATAGATGGGTTAATAAATATAAGATGATAGCTGGCTGATTGATGATGATAGCAGACCAAAATATGTAAATTTATTGTAGCTAGACCTCTGCGTAACACTTCGGGAATTATACGCGTAATGTTATGCAGTGTTCCAAAGATATTATGGCTAGAATGCGGATACATACTAGACCGTTAAAAGCTCATTACAGATGGCGCGACCATAGCTAGGTCTCAATCTGACCAATGAAGTCAAGCTATTTTGAAATATGAAATGACATTACCAGATTGTCAACCAATGACGATGCTTAGAACCAGCTACGCTAGCGCCACTAGTTTCACAGTTGCCATCTCCACTGGGATGAGACAAGAGGATAATGATGTTAACGGATGAGTTATCGACGAGTTTCCAAATGACGCTTTAACAATTGTAGCAACAGAACAACTGCGTGAAAATAAAAGCCATTCCTTGTTTATTATTTTTGAAAATCTATTCAAGTATTCTCTTTTCTATAATAATACTCCCTTTCGTGTAGCTACTGAAATCTGAAATCAATCCTGTGTTCAGTGTTGAACGGGAGTGATGCCGTCGTTTTTCTCGGACGTGACTCTGCGACGAGCCTTTATGTAAGGGTGTATTGCAATACATTAGTGTACTCATACTGGATGGAGTACTGTAGTATCTTTAGTAAGATTGTTCGGTAAATCTAACATTTCTGAGGAAATAGCGGTTGGTTGGTTGTTGTTGTTAGGTGTTATAATACATGTAATGTCTGTGTGTGGTGTACATATAAAAGAGTTGTGGTATTATGTGAAAGATTAAATTTAAATGCAACAGCACAATTGTCAATTTACTCTATGTAAAACAAGCTAAAAATATTTTTTCAGTGTTTCATAGAGACGTATATGTATGACAATTTTAGAAAATAGGAAGTTTTGTGAGTGCATACAGTGTCAGCAACGTTTCATTCGATCTGTATACACAAACAAGATCGGCCAGATATACAACCTTCCACAAAATGTAAGTTTACTTGTATGTGGCTGCACTTAGGAGTATTGCAGGTACCTTCCTATCAAAGCGCAGACGCCCAAGAACTATTTACATTGAGAGAGAAACCACAGGAGTTCCAGGCAAGTATGGAAACTTATTAATTTATTGCTGTGATATCAATGTTCTAGTTTAAATTGGAGTTTATCGACACTTGCATATTATTATATTGAGCGGGCTGTGTGTTTGATCAATTCAAAGGGGCTTTGGGAGATTGAAAATTGAAGGTTAAAATAGGCATGATTAGGCAGAGCCGAGCCCATAGTACCTATCTATATGTATTCACATTTCGCTGTTAAGTCCTATGTAATAAGAGGCGGGCCAATTTGACTTTCATTATATTGATTCATATTATCAACAATTCTTTTAGAACTCAGAATATTGTGAACATATTTTTTTTAAATATTTTAATTTTATTTTAAATAGGAAAAAAAATGTTAACAATAAGTAAGAAAAATAGATAAAGGAAGTGTAACATAATGTTTACCGACTGTGCTAGGTATCTTTTTTATGATTTTGATATACCGAGTTTCTTATAGTGCCTGCCTCGTTGATCTATGCAGTGGTCGCAAGCGCGACTGCTGAGCATAAACTCCGGGGTTCGATTCTCCGACCGGAGAAAGGTTATTGGGTTTTTCAGTAATTTCTCAGTAGCAGCCACGGAGTCTGTACTTGAGCCCGGTTGATGGTAATAGTTCGGGGATTGTAAGGTATGATGTAGGTTTCTTGTATTTACAAATACCAGTACCTAAGTTCCGAGAATTAGAACAAAAGAAAGCTCACACATTTCCCTTACAGGCATAAACCTACTAACCTAACCTACCAATTCACCACAGAAACGAAACAGCAGCTTTTATTTCCATCCTAACCTATTTTTGTCGTAGCAGTGGTTCTCAAAGTGCTCATTAAGCCGTAATCCGCCGTTTTCGTGTAATGATTGTGCCGATGGTCGGCCGGCCGGGATTAGGAACGGTCATAAAAGCGATACAACAATTCATTGGTCGGTGCTGAGGTTGCCAAAGTGGTTTATGTAGTCTGTGAGCCAGGCGGCGGATAGAGTTTATGGGTAGCAGAGTACTGATAGCTATTGAAAATTATCGTTTGTGATATGGAGGTGTGCATCTCTTGTCATCATCCATGCAGGCTTTATTAATGCTGAGAGGTTGCTCATTGTATTTGCACTGCGTAAATACGTAGTGTATTTTGTTGACAATAATGGGACAGCAAAGATCTTGAAATAGGAAGATCAAGATAAATCTCATTTTGGCAATGGGGAAGAATACTGTCAAATTAGTTCCGCGTAGGTGGCGTTAAGAATTTGTTACTTTCATTCAGCTGCAACAGCTGCTGAAACATGGACATAGAAAAGAGATGGATGGATTGTGTGAGCCGTGTGAGAAATTATATGAAAAAGAAAGGAGTAAATGATGCCGTGACGTCGACAGGGGAGATTCGAAGAAGAAACCGTGTTGCGCCGACCCCAAGTAGAATGGGACCAGGGCAGAAATATGATAATGATGATGATATCAGTTTGATGAAAACGGTACTTACCAAAGCAGACAGGATGATCAAGCAAAAAATCATGAACGGAAGGGTCATGATTTGGCTTTGCTGTAGTCGGGTAAAAATACAAGTTTCAAATTAAAATCTTTGACCACCACTGCCCCAGAGATGTTGCTATGTTAATGTTACCTATATTAAAGGACCTCAGTCGAGTAATGTCATACTTTATTGAGCAGGGCTTATGGCGGGCTATTTTGTTAAACTAATAGCCCGATTTGTTTCATATTGTAAGCCGATAATGAAGTACGGGCTGTTCGCGAGATGTATGGACCAAGTTATCGTGACAATGCCAGAGGAAATTGGTTTATTTCACGATTTCTCTAATAGATACTCGGCATAACTTATGTTATTCGCCATTTGGATGAATATGAAGAAAGTCCACGGGTGTTGCTTGTAATAGATAATGGAAGTGGCTGTAGATGGAGTAGACTGGTTAGGGTGGAGCAGTAGTGGTGTGCTCTTGTTATAATGCTGGTACTACTGAGACACAAGACTCTGTAAGATGGTATGGAATGTAACCAAGTGTGATTTCGTGAATGTTTTCGAATTTTATTCGGCTCTAAGGTATTTTCAGTTCCCTCGCGATGTTTATCTTCACCGTTTTGAGAGCAGAGGTAGTGAAATAAAATACACAGAGTATATTATACAAAGTATGTTTAGTAAATCGCTCTATAAAATTTAACACAATAATAACATCACGCCTGTAATCCTCGAAGGGTTAGGCAGAGGTGTACCTGTAGTACACCCATATTTCGCCAGTTATGTTTTAAGTCCCATCTAATAGGGGGCAAGCTTATTGTTATTCACGGAGCATATATTCAGCCTCCGCGGCTGCTACTGAAAAAATCCTGGTGAAAAAAACCAATAACACTGTTCGACCCAGGAATCGAACCCAGGACCTCTTTGTCAGCAGTCGCGCTTGCGACCACTAGACCCACAAGGCAGTCTAATTAATTTTGGCTCGACCAAACGCACCACAAACATATTTCTCCACAATTCTATTCAGTTGTTTCACCAACACCTACTTTTTTGTATTCCTTTAACTGACGCTCATAATAATATTTGTCACCGACCAAATAAACAGCGCAAACGAGGCATCAGTACGTCACCGTTACACTCGCGCACAAAAGTGTAGCACGTATGACGTATTTTAGATAATTTTCACGACATCCGCTCGCGACTGTACTGAGATGTAGGGTTGGTAAATTGGCGGTAATGATGATATAAGGACTCGAGTATAGAAAGTGAGTGACGTGCTAAGCGACAATACAGAACTTGATACGAGATGGAATCATCTTTATTTTAGGAAATAAGCATTTCAAAAACAAAGTCAGTCTGTAATGTTCTGACTGCTGGGTCACAGGCCTCCTCTCTATGAGTAGAAGGAAATGTTATCCACCGCGTGGGCCCAGTGTAGGTTGATGGATGTCACATGTTTTTGATTTTTTTGGTTCTAGGACATGACCGGTTTCGTCACGATGTATTACTTCACTGTTTTGCAAGAATCATCATCTGCCTAGCCTTTTTCTCAAATTTATTAGGGTCGGCTTCCAGTCTTACCGGATGCAGTTGAATACCAGTATTTTACATGGAGCGACTGCCTATCTGACCTCCACAGCTCAGTTAGTACTGGGTAATACGATACTGTTTTGCAAGCAGTGGAGACGAAATAAATTACACGAAGTAATGAGCCTGTCTGGTTTCGAACCTACAACTGTTAAGTCAGGGCTGCTATCACTATGACAAGAATGCTCTGTCTGAATTTGCAGAGAGTCATCCCTATATTTAGTGCCTGGGATAATCGTGGGCTCCTAAAAATGAACGATTACGGTCGCAGTCCCTTATTCAGGTGCCACGCCAACCTAACTGGATCCTTCGCACTTTATACAGACATTACATTATTTTGGCATACATTGTGGCATATTTTCAGTATCTACCGTATAGAAATACAGTGTAATACCGTGTAGTAGTAGTATTTCTACTTACTAACGACGCTTAAAGTAAAGATACGACTAGCTTACTTAGTTAGACTGACGTTGATATTTTAATAACTGTGCAAGAGCGTATAGGGAGTTCGGGGTTATGTTTTTTAACATGGGTACAATTAGATATTAACTAAACTTCTTCAGTTCTTGGGACATGCCTTTATAAGGAGGCAATAGGTACAGATAGATATTACACGACTGGAATCCACAGTGCCTCATCACATGCTCTGAAGGAAGGGGGTCTGGAAGGAGCTAGCAAAGTTGGGGAAATATAGTTCTGCGATTCCGCTTCCTCACTAAAAAAAAACAGAATTTTAAAATTAAAATAAATAATCATTCCGAATTCAGGGACTTCATAAAAAAATCACGGTAAATCCGACAGTTCAGTTAATACTGGTCGCTCCCTATTTATGCGTCTACCCACCCCTAGCGATACCGTCATATTTATCGACAACGACCGGGATCCGCCGTATTTGCCCCGCTCTATCAATTGGTATTGCTGTCGACAACATTCGCTACGAAATATGTTGATGCTCGGTATTCAATATAGGGAATTTAGAGATGTTCGGTTCTAAATAACCGGACAAAATAATAATACAACAAACATACATAATACCGGTGGTTCGGTATCTGTTTTTTGCTTTTATGAAATGGAATCTGATGATCACTTTTCGTATCCTTGTCTCATTTCCACAGCCCATCATCTAAATAGCCTTTTCCCAAATATGTTGGGCTCGGCGTCCAGTCTTACTGGATGCAGCTGAAAACCAGTATTTTACATGAAGCGACTGCCTATCTGACCTCCACAACCCAATTACTACTGGGTAATACGATACCCCTTGGTAAGACTGGTTGTCAGACTTGCGGGCAACTGACTGTAAAAGTCAAAGATCTACAATTGACAGCCGGGACCAACGGCTTAATGTGCTTTCCGAGGCACGGAGGAAACTCGGTGGTCACCCATCCACGGACCAACCCAATCAATCACGGCTTAATTTGAAGATCCACTCGAGCGGCTATTATTATTTAGCCACAAGGTCATTTTTACAACCCACTTGCAAAATATAAAAACGTTTACAAAAATGCGTTTAGTGATTAACATCGCGCTGTTTCTGTCAACCCTTTGAAGATGACTGAGATTATTATGACGTTTTAAATGTTAAAAAATAAAATGCTTAATGCGTTTAGTGATGTTTTATGGTACAGTAGATCAGAATCAAAGGTAATAAAACCATTGTATGCTGCCTCTTGTTCTATTGAAATTCCGTGCTACGCTAGGCCAGCTCAAGTTACAAAGTGTTACCACTTGTTACTGTGCCACTCTTCAAGCGAGCTAAAATGTAACACATTAATTCCATCACACAGGTAATATTACTAACGTTAAGGAAAATTAAGCATCACACTAATAAGTTATGTTCCTTTGGGACAAAGCAGAGAAAGATTAAATATTTCTCTTAGTTAATTAATTAGGAGCACACACATACATACGTATTCTCAGTGGAATACCTTCGTATGTTTAGTGTTACTTGATATAGTAGATAGTAGAAATATTCCTATGAATAGAGTAGTAAATTACGCTAGAGAAAGCTACTACAGTAGCGAGTTCAGAGACATTTAAAAAAAGGCGAATGCTCAGTCAGTGTCAGCACCTAGAGGCCCGGACTCCACTAAAGCGGAGACGAGGGGAGTGGTGCGAAGTGAAGAGGAGAGGAGATGCATTAAAGCTAGAGAATATTCACCAAAGCTGTGCGCGATGTGCAAAGCGGAGAGAAGATGTGTAAAGCAGCTCGCCGCTTGTAGCACACCGCTCACCGCAAGCCGCACACGCATCTTCTCGTCTCCGCTAGGCTAAACAATTGCGAGACATCTCCTCTACTCTCGACTCAACCGTTTCCACTAAAGCTAAGCGGAGACGAGAAGTCTAAATAACGATATTCTATTTGTGATTCACAACACATCTCTTCGCCTCTCGTCTCGTCTCCGCTTCTCCACCGAAGCGGACGCTAAGAGTGGAAAGAGTTCGCCTATTGAAATCAGTACACACAATTACTGTAAGTATTGCACTGTACAGTGTTGTTACGTAAAGCACGTGTTCTTGTAATAATTAAAAACATGAAATTAACAAGGAATAGTTACAAAAATGTGCATAAAAAGGTTAAGCACAAAAGAGTTCTACACTTAAATTTTCAAGGAAAAGCTCTCGCATTTACTGCGCTATCAAGTATTTACAAACGGGCAACCGCCCGCTTGTTTCTCGAAGGTAATTGTGTAACAACACGTGTAATTTAACCAACATTTACTCAACAGTTACGAAGTTACTCTACACAAACCGAGAAACACTTTCTTTTAACACCTTTTCCTTAAGAAGCTGAAGCAAAAACGGCAACTCATGAAATCCTATGAAACGTCTTACGTAACAAAATCTAAATAATTTTCAAGATTGTTAAGTTCAGAATAACTTCATTATTTACAGTTTAGCAGTTCGTGTGAAAGTGGTTGCTAAACAAACAGACGGCTTTTCTCCAATTAGCACCTGTTCGCGGTTTGAGAGACTAAAAATTTACTGAATGTATGATCTTCCACCATTACACGATCGATTCATGGTGAATACAGACAATAAAAAATCTATGTTTAAACTGAATAAATAATATTTGACATTTGCCTTTTTTGGAGTTGCCAGTAAAAAAATGCGTCAGTTCACAGTGTTGCTAGTGTTTTTATATGTGGTGTATTGTGAGGGGTTGGAAGACGCAGTCGAAGAGAGAGGGAAGAAGAAGAAAATTGGACTTTTTAGTAAGTTTTTTACGAAGTCTATGACAAATTTTACGAAAAAGAAGGAGAGATTTTCTGTAGAATCACTTTTATTTTTTTCTACTTACATTGCTACGAATCTCTGAAATTAAAAGTAAATAAGAATTGAATACTGTTTTCAATACTTAAAAAGGAATAAAACCAAAACCTGTAAAAGCCACCAACAACAACCTTTTATATCAATTTATGTGTGGCAATGGGTGTTATTTACCTGAAATAAATGAATTTATTATTATTATTATTATTAAAAGGGTTCTCATTACATTTCGACAATTAATTACCATTGAAAAAATACATTTAAAACAATTTGGCTTTTAAAAATCTCAATCCAATCGTTTCAAGCAAATTGATTCCAAACAAATCATAGCTATTACACAGATTGATATTCCAACATCACTCAAACAAAATATGCAGTTTGTAACAAATATATTTTATTATTAAATCGTAAATGGTTGAGGTTCAATAAATTCAAATGGACAGGCCATTGGAAAGCGATTATCGAATACCACATTATCCGAGTAGTCGGCTCATAACCAAGTGCGAAGCTATTTGTCACCATTTGTATATTGTTGTGTTTTTTTTGGGAATAGTCTTTGATTGATTCGTGAATGGAGTCTTATATAAAATAAGTGTGGTGCAAACATATACTTTTATCTACTTATAGATGAAAAAGTCTTGTCATAGACAAAAAGTACGTTATTCATTTTGTTTTCATGGACAATGAATATGGGTTTTCCTACTGAGGTTAAGCATTTTGTAGGTAAACTAAATTGATATTTTTGTTCAAGTGATATTCAGATTCAGTCATAGTTCACATTTCCGAAAAAATAATAATTACTACGAAAAGGACCGCGTCCTAACCAAAGACATCGTCGCGTTTATTTCGTTCAGCGCAAGTATTTATTAGGTTTTTAGAAGAAATGAGTGACATAAGAACTCGTCGATCGCATATCCACACGACCGAGTTAGGACGCAGGGTTGCAACAATCCTCTTTTATAATAGATTGTAAAAATAAATAATGAAAGGACCAATTAATGATAAACGCAATATCGACGTTATTTTAGGTAATTTTAGTGCATCATCAACGTCTTTAGTCAAAACGGATTACAAGTACGGACCAGCAACATAGCAATAAAAAAATCCTTCGCCAAATTCCAGAACACAAAGAACCCGTATCCTTATAAACAAGGATTACCTAACATCTTGTAAATATTAATAAAAATAAATAAGATTGGTTTGTTGAACTCCTCTACACGCATGGTCGGGCCAAGCAATTACTTTGCTAAGTCAACTTTACTGTTATGTACACAAACCTACGAATTTGTGCTCAGCTTAGTACGAATATGAAGATACTTATGATAGAAAATACTACTACTATCTTTTTATCTTTTCAATTAATTGTTGGGACGTAAAAGAAGAGGGTTTTTGTCGAGAGTATTGTTGCTAACCTCTTAAATATTGTGTCAATCAGAAACACTACAATACATAGGTAACGGATAAACCAAAAATATCGATCTTTGTTACTAACAGAGATAAATGTCCGCGGGACTGCGGACGTCGTTTGTCTTTATGATTAAGAAGTCACGCGATTATTCACGTCAGTTTTAGTTATAACTTGTCTTAACGCTTCGCTAACATTATTACAAATTGACCAATAGGTAAACATTTTTGTACGGAAAAACTGTAAAAAAAATATGAAAATAAGATAAAACTTGGAAAAAACCAACCTAAAAAAATGGTTTTATTTATTTTAAAAGTTTTTTTTTAAATAAGTAAATGACGTTATCTTTTATTTTTTAATGGCATATTTTTATTTTTTTCCATCACTTACTTGAATAAAATGAGAAGTAGCTTCATCATCTGCCTAGCTTTTTCACAACTATGTTGGGGTCGGTTAGGAAAACATGAAGAAGCATATTCCACCCAAATCAAGATCTAACTATTTCCTTTCTATTTCCAGTATACTTCGTGGACCTGGTCATCAAGAAGATCTTCATTCTCAAGCTGATATACGCGTTCGCCTTCTGGTTGCTGCTGCACAAAGCTGGCTACATCTTCGGCTGGTTCCTCAGCTACATCAAGGAGAAGCCGGAGTATCATGGGCATCACGACCATCATCATGTGGAGTATGGTCCTCCAGGGCCTTATAGAAGAGGCAGTCAGCAGAAACCGTATAACCCTTATTCAAAGCCCCACTCGGCCAAACCATCGTATATCCCTATGTCCTAAAACCCTTTTTAGTTTGATTCAACGCGTTGTCTAATGTGTGTGTGTGTGTGTGTGTGTGAGTGTTGGCCTTAATTGGACTGGCTTTCAAGATGAAATCGAGATTTTTATAATTTTGTGTTTATGAATAATAGACATAACGCTTGCCAAAGGGTCGCTTTGGTACGCATGGGGAAATAGAGAAGGGGGTGAGGGACAAGTGGGGTATTCCATCACCACTCTATGATCTCTTAGACCACGTCTTAACCAAAGCGATCGAAGCGCGAACATGCGACAGTCGCCTTCGTTATCATGCCGACTGAGAGCGACGATCCCATATTCGCGCCATCGTACCTTACGACGTGGGTTCAGGAGGATCCAAACATCATCAAAATAACAAATACCCTTGCGTCATCAACTCATCAAAGTATCAAATATCCTTGCTTCCAAAGATGTGTGTCAGTGTAAAATCCTATTTATTGAGTTTTAGAATTAAAACTGTAAATATCAGAAAGTAAATTTAATTTATTGTGATAGTAAATAAGTATCTAGGTATTAAAACCATGAATTTATTGTAATTGTTGTGTTTTATTTTTAAATTAGTTTTATAATTACGGAAAATGTAAATGTGAGCTTGGTAAATTAATCAACACTAATAGTATTGCATCGGGAAAGCTCTATTTATTGAGTTATCTAGATTTCTTAGTACTTAGTGAAAGGCAGATATAGTCGGTACCTAGCTGATGGCGTTCGGTCGTACTAGAGAAATTAAATACGAAGTAGGTAATTACAGTATTCACCGTAATGCACTTTTATCAAGAAGTTGGCAAAGTTCACGGAAATACGCTGTAGGTACACAGAAATGTGTATCTGCACAGTCGAGATGAGTAGTTTATGTGTTTGTGTGTATTTATTTAGATGGAATAATACATATCTCTTTTTTGAATCTTTCACTCTGGACAAAAGTTCATCCACACGATAAAAATCTTAAATTGACTAATAGACGCAGCTTTGACTACCGAGTCTAGTACATTTTTGACAATTCGCCCCCTAAAGAAGTTAACACAGAAAATACACCCAAAAGAGAAAATCAGACTTGTTGCTTCAATAAAAAATAACAAACCTGTTCTATTACCTTTCAAAATGTATTAAATTAATCTTTTGAATGATGTTAATCTGAGTCCGATAAAGGTGTCTATATGCCATCACATAAATCAGTAAGCAAGAAAAACCGCATGAAAAGCTAGTGTTTCAGCAAGTAAACTACCAGCGCCCTCTGGCGATGGCTGCGGCACATTCTGCCACTTGTGGTGCCAAGTTCCCTGCTTTTTATCTTGACGTTAATTTTACGTTATTTTAAAGTAAAAGTATTGTATGACAATAAAATGTAATGAACTCCTTATTTTGAGCGCTTTTGTGTTAAAAATCGTTTGCTGATATCCCTGTAGTTATTTTGTTGGCAGTTAAAACATATGGGTGCTTTTATAGTGTAAGATTACAAAGAAAAGACTGGGTTAAGCTATTATTTGGTTTAATTGGGTAATTAAGCCCCTCTTTGACACACTTACTTTTAACCTTATTTGACTAAAATGAGGTTTCAGATTACAGGGACCTTTCTATGTCAGGTACAATGTATCGTTTGAAATATTCAGGTTATCAGAATTAGTTACGACACAAACGCACCTAAAAATGTAACCTGGTGTGTGTGTGTGTAGACCCTGCGGGCTACATCCAATGTAAGGAATCATACAAGAGCAAAAAAGATGCGTGTTCTCCTATTAAAAAAAGATGTATGTGTAACAATAAAAGAATTTCGGGCGCCGTGGAGATGCACACTGCATTTAAAAAATACTTGCCAGATAGAACGTTTCGAAGAGTCAGACCTTTAATCTGCCGGGGGTGACTAAACTAGGATAATATTAACAAAGGTAAGGACCAATTTTATAGTTATTGAGACTTCTCCAATTCTATTTCACTGTGTTCCTTCTTCTTTCTATAAAATTCTAATGTAATCCGTGCAATTTACTTATATCAACGCATTAAAATTTAATCCTGACATCTCGTTCAATTTTAGCTCACATCCTAAAGAAAATAAAAATAACAATTTCGCCACGCCATCAGGTCATAAACTGGATAAAACCGGTTTACTCCAGTTACAACCGCCCGTAACCAGTTTAATAATCTTTAGCATCGTGCGAGAGGTACTTAAGACTGTCATTCGAAACTGTACACTGTTTCAGGGACTTTATTTGCTGATAAAGGCTAAAATTAACTAATTAAGTGAGAAGTTATCATAAGAATTAACTTTGGTTACCTACTACACCTAGAATTACCGAACTTGGAAAAGTTTCATCAGCCGTTAGTTACGATTTCGTCGTAACTGATAGCTGAAAAATTACTGCACTAAGATGGTTTGTGAATGCCACTAGTAGCCAGCAACAACCATTTTCAATAATTTACATATTATAATAATTGCCTCGTAGGTCTGTGGTCGCAAATGAAGCCATGAGCCGCTGAGCGTGTGGTCCTGTGTTCCATTCACAGGTTGGGAAAAGTGTTATTGGATTTTTCCATCAGGGATATTGCAGTAACCGCCACGGATTTTGGAGTTGTGGCCGATTGACGGCATCTATTGCATGGGACTTAAATAACTGGCAAAATGTGGGTATACTATTAAGTACACCTCTGCTTAACCCTTCTGGTTTACAGGCATGATGTTATGTTATTAATTACTATACGGGGTGGAAGGGACACCGACGCGAAAACGGAAACCAGGAAACGAAAACCCAAACTCAGGACATGATTACATTACTTTTATTATATTTTGATTGTGTAGGATTGCACTTTTGTAGGAAACAGCTGATTTGTTTTTAATGACAGACGAAACATTTCTATGGTTCAGAATGATGTACTGAGTATGTGGTTTCCGTTTTCGCGTCGGTGTCCTTTCCACCCCATATGTGTAGGCGGTAGTAGCCGAGAGGTCTGTAAAACAAATATAATTGTAAACACAGAAATATTCTGAAAATTTCAAAAAGAAAACCCACGTGAAAAATGTCCAACATTATATATTTTCAGTGCCATATTTATGAAGATAGATGACACACAATCACAATAAAGCTTCATGCAAGCAATAGTTTGTTTTCAGTACAGCCACGAAATTGATTTGTCACGTACATAAATCAAGAGCAGCAGTGAGTATTAATATATGCGCGCGACTGTACCGGCCCCGCGTGATAATTTGTTATTTAAGGTCACCCATTTGTTAGTGGATGAGTTTTTGGGTGCATGATCAGGGAGGGATCGGGGACGTATGATGGCTGCATGGTCGATGTAAACTTTGATAATTTAGTTAGGTTTTTTTGATAGAAAAAAAAGTTATACGTTTAACTTGCATGAGAAAATAACAGTATCCAAAGCTACCCTTGAAGTAGCGAGTCTTACCATTGTTGTTCATACTCTAAACTAAGATATCTATTTTGGATGTTCCCATTTTACTCTAAAAGACAGTTCTCTTGTTACATCTTCGTTTTCTAATCACAATCAAAACTTTAACGACTAGCATTTCATAATGAAACTAAAGTCATAAAAAACGCAATCACAGAATATCTTATTTGCAGAAAAATATACTTTAACAGCCAAATTCCACCACAGCTCCGCATTTCCCACACACTAAAGCTTGATTTAGCATCACGTTTATAACATAACATAACATCATGTCGGATGCATCATGAAGATTGGAATTCCGTGCCAACCTCCAGGGGTAAATATTATTCGTTTAGGGGTGCAAAAAGATGGGAAAACTTTACTAATTTCAATTTGCAAACGGGTTCGCTTAATAGTCGTTTTCACATATTTCGTTTAATTGCAGACTCTTTACAATACTAGTTTATATAAAAATATTATTAAAGTTTTTTTTTTATCTTTTAATCCTGACTTTATCGTGAGAATTTATGAAAAGTTTTAAATTACTTAGGCTTTCGTTTAAGTTTAATATATTAGTCTTGTTCGTATTGCCATATTGTTTATTTTATTGACATAATAAAGTTTATTTTGGCTTTTACTAAAACTAACGATTGTTTCTTCAGTAGTGCAAGCAAAAAATATTAAAATAGAGAAAGTTTAGCGGATGCTAAAACCTAATCCTAGAACGATTATAAGCTCTTTCACACAAGATCTGTTAGTGATATCAGAAATGTTGAAACATATAATAAAATATGTATTTAAGGAACCCATCCACCCATCCCCAACCCAAATACAACCCTGTCCTCCCGAAAATTTCACCAAATAATGATCAACGATTGCCGCACCACATAAAGTTGTATTTAAACTTTAAAATAAATTGCGTTATTTAACCAATCCGTTAAAAGCCTGTATAATATGTCTGACTCGTTGACAAACCGATAAACCATATATACATATTTATTTAGCAAGTGAAGCAAAAAAACCGTGAAACCGTAGTCATGGTTATGTCCAGCGGATATTGTAAAGCGTGATTTATATTTCAGTGGTTCCGATATTGAAATAACCGATAACTGTTGAAAGTTTTCAATTTTTAATGAGTGTCAGCGGTTGCGGTTTTAATTTCCGCTGTTGTGGAAAGTGACTGGGATTACTTAGGGGGTAGGCAGCAATGTAAGGCTTTTTCTTAATGTTGTGCCCGTTTGCGCTAACGCTAAGAGACATATAGGTAAAATAATGCCTAAATAAAAGTGCTCTGTTGGATGTAGCTACGTAACATCACGCCTCTGATCCCCGAATGGTTAGGCAGAGGAGTACCTAATAGTACACCCACATTTCGCTAGTTATGTTTAAGTGTCCGTAGGGGGCAAGCCTATTGCCATCAGCCGGGCACAAATCCAGATCCGTGGCTTGTACTGAGGAATTCAAGATGGAAAAACGTGACAACACTTTGCCCGACCTGGTAATCGAACCCAGGACTATTTGTTTTCCACCTGAAAAACAAATATTTCTGCTTGCTTCCAAGTGAAATTAAACTCATTGTTAACGGTCAAAATTTACCCATGGTTACCCAAAATTTCGCCACCCAAGGGTAAAAACGTACGACACAATAAAACCAGTCGTTCAGTGAGCCATAAAGAAGGGTTAACGAATTTGCTATAAATGCGATGCCGCCGGGCGCGATTATAAGCGATTTTACGTTCAACATAAAACAACATGGACAAAGTTTGGAGGAGAAACAGATGGGGAAAAGTTTTGTACCTAAATGAACCTTGTCCAGGCCAGGTTCTTAAGGTAAGTAGTATACTTCTGTCTGAAACCTTAAAGTGGCCGTGTTCACATTGGCTTGGACTGTAATAATACTTTAAAAACAATGCGCTGAAGAACACAAGCGAGTTTTGGTGTTTACTCGTCCCATGTGAAGAAGGTTGCAGTGGCTAATTTTATGCCCAACCTATTCACATTCTTATAATGAGCCCGCTGTTTAGATTCGAAGACGTTTCCTCAAGTCTTTGATCTTTTGTTTTTAAGGCTGTTTGTTGTCTTGTCACGAGTCTAGCAGTTTGTAGAGATAATATTATTCCACAAGCGCATTTTTAAAGGTAGCCAATGTGTCCCATCTGCACTCGTCTCGTCCATGATTTAACTTAACGATGATTGCTTCAATCTTTTGTAGCCGCGCGTTATACCAAGTTATTGTTGAGTTACGATGACTTGCCAATTATACCTACTGATATTAATATAATACTATGATTACTTTGTTTTCCTCGTTTATTTTGATTTCGATTGTACGCGATAATGGTTCGGTTGGCAGTGCAGTTACGGACCAATTCCCTCAGAGTGGTTCATTTTAAGTGCCTCATTGCTGATTAAACCTATCTCGTATTATACGGTTTAATAGAAATTGTAAGGTACGGCTACAATTCCTCGTTCCTGCCTTGTTGATCGAGTGGTCGCAAGCCCGACTGTTCGACCTCTCGTGGGTTTGATTCCCGGGTCGGTCAAAGTGTAATTGGGTTTTTCTATCAGGAATCTATCGGTAGCCACGGAGTATGGATTTGTGCTCAGTTGATGGCTATAGGCTCGCTCGCTATTACATGGGACTTAAAATATAACTGGCGAAATGAGGGTGTAATAGGTACATCTCTGCCTAACCTTTCCGGGTTATTGTTATGTTAGGTACAATTCTGAAGTTTTCATAGAGTGTTGTCGCTGTGGTCTGCGGCTTTGTCGCTATGATATGCAGTCGGCGGTCACTGTCGGAATTGTACGTTTTTGTTATTAATCCTTAGTCCAGTAATCATAATCTAGAAAAATGGGTAGACTTGTTCATTTCGACAGAGCCTTTGCCAGTCCAATGGAACTTTGGATCTAGAAAGAGAGTTCCATAAGGCAGGTACCAACAGTTGTTGTTGCACTTGCGGAAGAAGCCAACAAAAGCTTTGATTTAGTTGGAAACTATTTTTAATATACTTTGGCAATCAGAATAAAGAAAGATGTTATCATAAAAACTGAACAGCTAAAGCGAAGCAAGTCATTATTCCTATGTTATTTTTTGTTTTAAACTTGGTTTAAAACGCGGCTAGGTAACGTAGCGCGGCGTCTCGTGAAACTAATTTTTGTCAAGACGTACTGACTTATCAACCGCTTGCAGCTAGGGTGTACATCATTTATCAACCTAGGAGACTGCTCTCTGTTTTCTTGTTTAAATGACTAACTATTTACAACCCTGTTAGTACTGTTTAACAGACAAGAATCACTGGTTTTGTAATTACAACTGCTGAGATGTTACAAACTTGTGTTGTTATTCTCACGAACTATAGTAAAGGAAACTCAAGCATTCTCTTCACTCATTCTCTTCACTCATTCTCTTCACAGGCGGACACAGGCCTCCCCACTGTTGGAGGGAGTGAGCCATAATCCACCACGCGGGCCCAGTGCGCTCTGGTGGATGTCACATGTATTCGGATCGTTGGTTTTAGGACCTGCACCACCGCTTTGAGAGCAGTGGTAAATATATAATTTATGTACACGAACTATCCTAGTACACATTTCACAAAACGAATACATTAGCTATCCAAACACACCAACTATCCAACCAAACAAAACATTTGTGAGGAAGCGACATATTTGTGTGTCTTTGAGACAAATCTCAAGAGACAACAACAGTTTAAACGTAGGAACACTATCAAGAACCCAGTTATATTTAATGTAATCACTAGCTTTTGTCGCTAGCTTTGTTCATATTGTCGCTTTTTGTACGTCCTCGGGGAGTTTGTTGTAGCCAAATCTAAATTGCATGGTTTTACAGTAGTTTCTTTAACTGTGTACTTATCCTAATGTAGTTTTGTGCTACAGTATTCTCTCAGTTTTTGTAGCTCTGAATATGCATCATTATCAAAGCTAAGTGATCTTGTTGTTTAAACAAGGTTGCTGTTGGGTTGTTGCTGACGCAGGTAAAATCACTGTAGAGTTCTGGTTAATCCTGAACGATAGTGTGAATTCATGCATCCTAGATCAGTAATGATGAAAAAATAAGTTTAACCTAAAAAAACAATATTAAAATGTCATCCAATAAGGTTATTAGCTGCATGCGATCGCCGACGTGTAGCATAATATTAATAAAAATTATCACAAAAGTGTGGTCATATGATACAGACCATCGAACTGAACATCGTAATCCCGCAAAAAACTACTGTCCCATACATTTAGGTCGAGTAAGTTATGAAAGTACAGATGAATATTTCTTCGCGATGCTCATGTTGGTCCTATGGCATTTGACACTTCACAGCAGTTGACGTTGACAGAAGTAGCATCACCTGAGTTTGTGTATTGGCGTTATGTGGAAATGTTGCCAGCACTTAGTTATCAGATTCCGAATCAAGTGTTGAATATTTGGCACTTCTGTTAATTGATTAATTAATATTAAGGATAGCCTAGATGTTCAAGCTGCTCTTTGTTAATTAAACTGATGAGTGAATTAGGCGCCAATTAGGAAGCTACTAATTAGGAATTCATAATATAATTTACGGATCATTTTACAAGATCACATGATTGGAACCTCTATTCTCACTTCACCTACTGAATAAGTGGCAAAATTAATAAGCACGGTTGATTTATTACGTGCCCATTGCTGGGACAAAGGGTTTCTCCATGTGAGAGGAAGTCAAAACATAATCTGACAGATTAACAACTCAAGTTAGCTAAAATTAAGTTTCTCGAAGCCGACAACTATTTATGTACTATGTATTTTGTGACTATGCAATTTTGTCGCGTTCGCGATTCACTTTTGTTGAGTTTCGGAACGCGACATTAGATCCTCCAACGCGCACGCGAATTTGAACTTTATGCAGTGGTAATAAATTACAAATTGACTCTCCATTTTATTTAGAAAACGTTTGTATGGGAAATAGAAAAGGGCTGTTTTGAGGGCTTTCCCGGCAATTATTCGATTTTTTCTCAACTTTTAAACCTTGCCTAAACCTCCACGAACATTTCAAAACCAAGATAAGATAAATCCGTTCAGCCGTTCTCGAGTTTTAGCGAGACTAACGAACAGCAATTTTATCATACATAATCCATGCGGGCCTAGAACGAGTTGCTGGATGTGCTGTCTTCGAATTTTTGGTTCTAGCCTCTAAGACATGTGTAGGTGATTTTTCATATGTCCCCACAATGATTTTCTTCACCGTTTTGAGAGCAGTGGTAATGAATTAAATTGCGCAACGTAAAGTGCCCATCAAGATTTGAACTCAGGACCAATAAGTAATTCGAGGCCTGAACCACTGAGCCAAACTGTTCCATAACGTAAAAGTAGCTCATAATCAAACTGAATATTGTAGGTACTTATTGACTTTAGGAGGTGTCTGCTGAGATGACGAGTAATAAGGGATGTATGGAAGAAGAAGACATGCTGCGCCGACTCCAAAAAAATTGGGATAAGGACAGGAGAATATTGACTTCGAGACAAGTCTTCAAACTTACTAAAACCATATCCACCATAGCCAGGCAGCGAAGAGTTTTATGTTTCAGCGCGCGCCAAGGAATGCCATGCTCATTACAGCAGGAATCCGGCCCGGGAGCCGGGAATCTAGTGCATGTGCACCGGTATAAGTGCATGTGTACTAGCTACCTTATGGCTTGCTGTTACGTTGTGGTTTTTGTACGTGGCAGAAGTGTAAGGGTATCCGTTACTTGGAAGTAATAACCACTTAGAGTCCATGGGCTATTTGCTACCGACTTCACATAAGATTGTTTTTGTCATGAATGAAGACACAGTAAAGTTTGAATATTTAATGATTGCAAACGATAGTTCTTGACAATAATTATCAACGACACTTCTTCTTTCTCTCTCTCTTATTTCACACATAATTAGGGACTGTTATGGCTAAGGTCCGCTTGCATCTCAAACGTTTTTATCTTGAATCTGTTAAAGACGACTGAGACAATACTATGGAATAATGCAATAATATGGTAGGAGGGGGGAGATGTAAAGGTTATTCCGCTAAAAGTGACTCGAAAAAAACATTTACTTTAAAGTCAGCAAAATCACGCATGCAAAATCACGTAGCAAGCTAAATTATCAAAACTGTTTGGCATTCTTATTTATCAATACAAAGTTAAAGAAATGCTAACAATATAATCCAGGGTCAAATGCATATGGAATGTTACACTCCCAACATATTTGTGTAGAAAGTACTACACGAATGTTATTTCGGAATGTTTGTACAGTCAAGCGTTTATGCCTTTGTCAATGTTTAAAGGAGACGGAAACGATTACATACAATGTTGGGCCCAAATGTAACAAGATGAAAATGGTGTAAATGAATAGATTCAGAGTTAAATTCTGTGTGTTTTCACATTCTGAGAGCAGAGTTATTAGAGTTTTAGTAAAAGTAAGGTGATGTTACAATCTTTCACTAACAGCTGATTCCTGAAGTGCTAAAGATGCTCTTCAAACACATGCTCTTTATGTTTATTACACATATATTTAGTGGAACATGTTTGAAGTCACATGAATGAACGTCAATGACTTGAAGTCGTAGGTATGTAGGTAACAGGTATGGAGTTATGGAAAGGATGTCTAGAATAAAAACAAAACAGTACATTAAGCATAGTATTTTATTTGTCTTCCGTTATAATTAAAATGTCGTCTAGAAATTGTGCAGGTACCATATAATACACATTATAAAGGGCCGTCGGCCTAGTCTATTGCAGTGACTAGAACAGTTGCTATCCCACAGGTCACACAGCGATCCATATTTTCAACAATATCTATCCACAAGCCGGCGGAAAAAACCCAAAATCATCATCTTCCTGCCCTTGTCCCAGTCTACTTGGGGTCGGCGCAACACGTTTTCATCCAAAATAACAATCCCAAGACAGAAAGGAGGCGTCGCACAAGGTAGGGAGTTGTCGTTGAATATGTAAAATTTATCTATTTATTTTATGAGAGGTAGCTTCACAGCTGACAGTAAATAAACATAAAATTATTATAATAAACATTACGCCAAATATGAAAAATAATAATAAGAAAATGCCACAGCAAGCCTGAAACAATACAACACATCACAGGTGCTTGTATCACACTGACTCAAAATGACTATACCCACAGACATAATCAACTAGTTAACGTCATACACCAAAAACTCACAACTAAACTTAATCTCATGCAGGACCCATATACACCATATTACAAATATTCACCTAGAGCTACTTTAGAAAATCAATTTTACAAAATATATTATGACCGAGCTATAATTACAGATCACACCATATATAACAACAAACCCGACATAATACTTGTAGACAAAGAAAACAAACACACACACAATAGATATCGCAGTTCCTAACACTTATAACATACAAAAAACAATCACAGACAAAATCAGGAAATACACAGAGTTACAAGAGGAAATTACCCGAGTTTGGAAAATTAATAGAGTCACTATACTCCCAATTGTTATATCAACAACAGGTGTTATCCCAAAACAAATTTTCAATAGTTTTTGTACACTCAATCTATCTAAATACACATATCTAACACTACAAAAAGCTGCCATACTTGCCACACTACTACTTACCACTACTACTTACTTGTCACTCGCCGAATAGTTAGAAAATTTTACAATTACACTTAGACAATAATTTCGCTGCAGTCCAGAATAATTTACCTTCACAAACAAATAACGAGAATCTCGCTTTGGTTCACACCCGTGAGATTCTTAAAATACCAGGTATTCTTAAAATACCTGAGAAAAAGAAAGTTTGAAACCAAAAAATAATAATCGGGAAGCAATCAAAACGCATCGCAAAACACGAAACAAGAAAGCAGAGCAAGCTAAAGTCTAGTGTCAATGTCAGTCACATACAGTACAGTACATACAGTGGCATAAATTAAAAATATAAGATTGACTATAATCGATATGAAAACGATAATCATATTATTGGTTTTCAGTAACTTATTGATATTTTATTTATTAATATGACTGTTATTAAATGCACTATATTGCATATAAGTATATATAGTGCATTTACGAGTAATTACTTTGAGTTAATCACCCAGTGAAAAGGTTTTATTTTTGTAATTGTGTAATCGATTACTCAAAATCGAAAATCTCACGAAAACAATTTATCTCATATTTCTCCGCTTCCAGATAGAAAATTGAGGTGATTTTTCATATTCTAAGATAAAAAATATGTCAATTTTTTTAGATCATGTCTCATCTTACTACATTTGGGCCCACCATTTTCCATCTCCTTTTATAACTAACTTTACTTGGGGACAAAGATTTAAATAGCTTAACCTAAAACCATATTTTATGAGTTTCCCATTTTATGAAACATATTTTTTTTTTTACATTTTTTCGGTAGATTGCGTTCTGACATGTTGTAGAAAACATGACTCAATGTCATTCTATGGTGTTAAAATTAATTGAGTTATGGCTCAGTCATAATGTCTAAAGCAGTTTGTATTGTTCAATGAACAGACAAAAATAACCCTCGGTGACGAACGTATTTTGACAGTGACTGTACAGTGTACGTATGCTTATAATATTTTATTCAGAGCTCGGAACAAGAGTGTTGAAGACATCTGTGAATTAGTAACGATAGCAGTGTAGTATGTGCGTGTACGACGCGACGGTACGGCTGGCTATTTTAGAACGTGTAGGGGTGCTATTTATTTTGTAAGGAAAATACTTACGTTATGCATGCCAGAAGTACTACAAACATAAACTCACGCCTCTTTTTACATAGGGATACGCAAAAACTACAGAACACCACCTGCTACTGTATGCATGCTCTTTCTGGTTCCACTTCGTCCATACATCAACATTTAACATCCTATGTTAAAATAACAGGAGTTTTGCTTGTTCCACCACGTCGTATTGGCAGATAACTATACTGTTTTAACAAATTCTTCTTGAGATAAAAATTTCAAGTTGACATGGCTAGAATGGAGGGAACTGCAGAGAAGTATGGAAGATGAAGAAATGCTGCACCGACTCCCAATAAATTGGGTTATGGGCTGGAGAATGATGCGAGACTAGATGCGAAAATATTGGAACAGGTCTCTTGCTATCCCTTGAATATTACCACCTACACCTACTATTATTTTGTACGATACATACATGTTTATAGATACAATATTGATAAGATAAGATAAGATAATTTATTTGCATAAAACATGGTATACAAGGTATTATTAGAAAACATTAGATCGGACATGTTTTGCTTAATACTAAAGCATGCAAACTTACTTACTAGAGATACATTACGAATTCATATTTAAATATCATTAATGCAATAGAAATTATTATTATTGAGCCATTTATATATGTCGGAGAAAGCGATAACTTTTAAACATCAAGTTGCTGATTTGACCATTGTAGTAGGGGTAAACGCCGTGACGTCAGATGTTGTTTTAATGGCGGCACGTGGACAGAGTCGTTTTGTAGAGTGGGGATTGTGCTGAAGCAGCCCACATACTAACGGGCATACAGCACGTCCGTCCGCACCGCCGCACGGCCGGGCACTGAGGGCCGACGGCCGGCCGCTTCGTACCATGCGCCCGCGCTGGCGGCTTGCGCCTCCTCTGCCGCGCTGTGACGTCATCGGACAACGTGCCGCCTTGGAGTCAAGTGATTTACTGCCGCTGGCGTTTTTTTTTTTTTTTTTTTGTGAATGGCATCTCGCAGTTCAACCTAGGAGGTTGTCGTCTGCTCAACCGGACTATCCTGTGGATGCCTTGAATTTAAGGCCTCCAGCCAGGGCAAAAAACTTACAAACTAAGCGACTACACGCTAAGGGCGCCCCCTGTGGGGCTCGGACCTCGGCTTAGGGCGTCGCTGGGGGAGGGCAGCAAGGGGACAGGCTGGATCTGAATGGTATTATTTATGGGCTGGTTTAAAACTACTGGCACAGCATCGCGGGCTGGCTCGAGCAAGGGTCGGGGAGGGCAGTTACCGGGACGTCGCGACGGACCTCGACGGCGAGGGCGGAAAGACGGCGGTTTGAAACGGGGTTTACGCTTGAGGAGCGTACTAGTTTCCCTACGGCTCTCTTGGAGGAGAGTGATAGCGTCGTCGGGAGTTACGAGTGTGTGCCTTGGACGGCGAACCTGACTGATACGCGAGGGGTCGTATCGGGCGGCCGATGCAATCAGGGGATTACGATGCTTTATTGCACGATCAAAGAAACGCTTGGTGAGGCGTTTCATGAACTGCAATAAGGTGGGCATCCTAAGATCTACGTGGAGACGTTCGTTACGTACGTAAAACGGGGCACCCGTGACCCTACGTAAGAATCGGTTTTGGAGCGTCTGCATCCTGTGGATATAGCGAGGCTTGGTATGTGCGAACACAACACAAGCGTACGACATGATGGGACGGATCACTGCGGTATAGAGACGCAACTTGCACTTGAGTGACAACTTGCTCTTAGCCGCTATCATGAAATGAAGCCTACTCATAGCGAAGGCAGCTCGGTCGCGAGCTGCTTTGATATGTGCCCCGAAGGACAGGTGTTGGTCAAGTATGACTCCTAAGTATTTGGCTTGCTTCTCCCAAGGGATAGGCTTGCCGTACATAGTGATCGGACTGCCGCTGGCGAGCCGGGGCGAGCCTTTTATAAGTTTACGCGTTCGCGGAATCACGGAGCCGACGCCAAAATGTATAGACCGCGTGCGACGGTCCCTGATTGGTCTATCCACAATCAAGGGTAGTTACTACCACCTCTACTATGAAATTGTAAATAGGATATAACTGAGCTAAAATAAATGATTATTATTCGAATTACTATAAATCGCTGTTTTATTTATAAGTACACCTAGACCTCCTAAAGTGGTGACCCCGCGTTTGAATACCATGTTGAGCCAGGAAGAAATCGAGATGGTCAGCATCAAATCCCGCATCCCGCTGTTCTGGTGCGACAAACCACGACTTTGGTTTGCCCAGTTCGAGACGATGGTCGCAAACCAAAAACTCGGCGATGAAGGCAAGTTCGGCCTCGTGGTGGCACAGCTGACAAAGGCCGACGTGGAGCAGATTGGCGACATCATCATGGCAGCGCCAAACACCGGTAGATACGAACTAGTGAAGAAACGTTTAATATCGGTCTACGAAGAAAGCGAGGGTAAACAGCTGCGCAAGTTACTGACGGAAATGGACCTTGGAGACCAACGTCCATCTCATCTACTTCGGCGTATGAAGGACTTGGCGACAGGCAAGATGACCGACCCCACCCTACGTCTGCTATGGATGGAACACCTACCTGCATCGTCCCGTGGAGTGTTAGCAGTC
The DNA here is from genome assembly GCA_964057025.1 of Standfussiana lucernea. Classification (NCBI taxonomy): domain Eukaryota; kingdom Metazoa; phylum Arthropoda; class Insecta; order Lepidoptera; family Noctuidae; genus Standfussiana; species Standfussiana lucernea. The sequence continues at coordinate 18,566,803 of OZ059785.1, read as the reverse complement.
AGCAACGAAGAAAATTTGGATACTTTGGCCGCCATGGCCGATAAAATGCAAGAGCATCAAAAGGAGGTCAGTACAGTGTGTTCGTGCCAAAATCAACCGTCAACGTCACAAACACCAGCAACGGAAGAAGGGCGTATAATGAGCATGATCGAAGCCCTGACCAAAGAGGTTGCGTCACTCAAAATGGACCGTGCAAGTCATCATCCACGTCGACAACGTTATTACCGAGATCGATCCCGTTCCCGTTCAAGATCGCAGGGAAGACACAGCAATGTGTGCTATTTCCACCGAAAATTTGGAAAAGCAGCATTTCGGTGTAGAAGTCCGTGCAATTTCAAAAAACAACAAGCAAGTCAGCCGGAAAACTAACGCAGACCGAAGCTGTGGCGGTAGCTGAAGTCGACGAAATATCCTCATACCGCCTATTCATAAAAAACACTATCACCGGACAAAAGTTCCTCGTCGACACGGGTGCAAATGTTTCCGTACTACCCGCAACCGCGCTTGAGAAAAAGAAGCAGACACCAAACAATTACCTGTACGCGGCGAACGGAACACAAATACCCTCATATGGTGAGCGAACAGTGGCACTCAACATTGGCATGCGACGACCTTATAGCTGGAATTTTGTGATCGCAGCAGTCGGTAGGCCGATACTAGGCGCCGATTTCTTGCGACATCATGCCCTGATGGTGGATCTCCACGGGCGAAGACTGGTAGACAAGAAAACCAACCTATCGACAACCGGAAGCGTGTCAAACGCACCAGAAGGAAGCGTCAGAACGATCGACGACAAATTGCCCTATCACGACCTACTCGCAAAATATCCGGACATAACAAGACCCAGTATACGGAAGATATGTCACGGTGAGGTCGAACATTATATCGAGACCACGGGCCCGCCTATCTATACAAAGGCGAGACCTCTGCCACCTCACAAATACAACGCCGCTAAAGAAGAGTTCCAGATGATGATGGAACAAGGCATTTGTCGTCCATCCAACAGTCCATGGGCAAGTCCACTCCACCTCGTGTTGAAGAAAGACGGCAAATATCGACCTTGCGGCGATTACAGAAGGCTCAATGCAGTGACAACACCAGACCGGTACCCAATACCACGGTTGCACGACTTTACTCATAACCTACAAGGCAAGAACATCTTCACCAAGGTAGATCTGCAAAAAGCATATTTTCAAATAAAAAACCGAGAAGAAGACATAAGGAAAACTGCAGTCATAACACCATTCGGCCTGTATGAATTTACTCGAATGTGTTTTGGTCTGAGAAACGCCGGCCAAACCTTTCAACGTCACATCGACAATGTCCTGCGCGGTCTACCCGCATTCCCATTCGTCGACGACATTCTGCTAGCATCAGACAACGAGGAAACGCACAGAAGTGACCTCGAGGAACTGTTCAAGCGACTCCACGAGTACGGTCTGCAAATCAACGTGGCTAAGTGCGTCTTTGGGCAAACTCAACTCGAATTCCTGGGTTACACCATAAACTCAGAAGGTATCACACCAACAGAAGAAAAAGTCAAGGCCATCAAATCATACCCACTACCTAACACAGTTGAAGAACTTCGTCGGTTTATCGGCATGATAAACTTTTATCGTTTAAACATACCGCACGCCGCCGAGCACCAACGTGAACTGAGCAAGTACTTTCACAATGCGAAAAAGAAAGATAAAACCAAAATAGAATGGACCACAGATGCCAAAGAAGCGTTCGCCAAATGTAAACAAGACATTGAAGATGCCGTATTGCTATCCTACCCATCACCGAGCGAACCTTTCGCGCTGATGACAGACGCATCAAGTACCTGTGCTGGCGCCGTCATACAACAGAAAATCAATGGAAAATGGAGACCGCTAGGTTTTTTTTCGAAGAAATTTAGTGACGCGCAACAGAAATACAGCACATACGACAGGGAATTGCTGTCTATATACATGGCAATACGTCATTTTCGACGAGTGTTCGAGGGACGTGAACTAATTATATACACGGACCACAAACCACTGTTGCACGCCTTAACAGCTGACAGTAAATCTGAGACACCACGACGAACCCGTTACCTCGAATACATCGGACAATTTACATCAAACATTCAACACGTGAGCGGCAAGGACAACCAAGTGGCGGACGCACTATCGAGGATAGAAACCATAACGTGCCCCACTCCAATCGATTACACCGAGCTAGAAAAAATGCAGTCACAAGACTCAGAGTTGAAGGCGTTAAAAAGTACCGGAAAGTACATTTTTAAACACATTACAATGCCTAACTCGAACATCCAGATCATCTGTGAGATGTCTTCAAACACTGCTCGGCCATACCTACCACCGGACTTCAGACAAACCGCATACCATGCCATTCACGACCTTAGTCACCCGGGAATAAGGGCTACAAGGAAGCTGGTTACGTCACGTTACTTTTGGCCATCGATGAATCGTGACGTAAGCAACTGGGCGCGAGCCTGCGACCCGTGCCAGCGAGCGAAAGTACAACAACACACGAAGTCACCAGTAGCAAGCTTCCCACAAGCAAATCGGTTGGAACATGTTCACATCGACATTGTTGGTCCGTTACCCACTTCCAACGGGTATCGCTATTTGTTGACCATGATCGATCGAGCAACCAAATGGCCAGAAGCCTACCCACTTGAGGACATAACCGCAGAGAAGGTCGCGAGTACAGTATACGAGTGTTGGATAGCAAGATTTGGCTGCCCCGAGACAATCACCACGGATCAAGGCAGACAATTCGAGTCGGAGTTGTTCAAGCAACTGATGCATCGCATGGGAGTACATCGCACCCGAACTACTGCTTACCACCCGCAGTGTAATGGGATCATAGAACGTTGGCATCGAACGCTTAAGACCGCACTCACCGCGCGACTCCATACATCAACATGGACACAAGAACTACCCACAGTACTACTAGGACTGCGCGCATCAATTAAAGAGGACGTCGGTGCGAGTACAGCCGAATTATTATATGGGCAATCATTACGACTACCCGGCGAATTTTATCAAGAGTGCACAAGGTATAAGGACACCACTTCAAGCGTCATGCATAAACTAAATGAGGCATACAAGAAAGCACAGGTGCAGCGGGCATCCAACCAACACCAAGCGATGTTCATCCACGAGGAATTACAACACTGCTCTCATGTATACGTCCGTAATGACTCATCGCACAAACCACTAACACCGACATACGACGGCCCGTACGAAGTCATTAAGCGCAACAATAAATATTACACGATCCAGCTACGAAACAGATGTGCTAATATAACCATTGACCGATTGAAGCCAGCATTCCGGTTAAACATCGAGCCAGAAGCAGCAGCGCATACTTCACCACCTACGTACACACACATAACCAGATCGGGGAGGGTGTCGAAACCCCCCGTACGCTTCGCTGGAGGGGAACCATGAAGCAGCCCACATACTAACGGGCATACAGCACGTCCGTCCGCACCGCCGCACGGCCGGGCACTGAGGGCCGACGGCCGGCCGCTTCGTACCATGCGCCCGCGCTGGCGGCTTGCGCCTCCTCTGCCGCGCTGTGACGTCATCGGACAACGTGCCGCCTTGGAGTCAAGTGATTTACTGCCGCTGGCGAGCCGGGGCGAGCCTTTTATAAGTTTACGCGTTCGCGGAATCACGGAGCCGACGCCAAAATGTATAGACCGCGTGCGACGGTCCCTGATTGGTCTATCCACAATCAAGGGTAGTTACTACCACCTCTACTATGAAATTGTAAATAGGATATAACTGAGCTAAAATAAATGATTATTATTCGAATTACTATAAATCGCTGTTTTATTTATAAGTACACCTAGACCTCCTAAAGTGCCGAGATCACTTTTGCTCGGAACTCCAACCAAGTCACTTCAGAACGAAACTGTCGGTTTGCCCATTTTGTGGAGATTATTTGTTAGTGTTATTTAATGTAAATTTGTGTTAAATAATAAACTGTGATTTTTGTGTACCGAAACCGAAACTATTATTTTAACATTTCATCATGAACCCGGTACCACCGAACCCTAATGACAACGGCGCTATCGCTCAGCCATCGCTTACGCCGTCATCAGAATTGGGATCTGGACTCGATTCCCACTGGCGTGCTATGTTCGAGATGCAGCAGAAGAACATGATGCAGCTGATCGAAGCCATCAGGACACCAACAGTGGCACCTCAGATCATGCTGCCAGAAATTAATCCGGAGCTACCAGATACCGATCCACGTGCTTGGTGCGATACTATCGATATTTGTCTCGACGAACGTCCACTGGAGGGTGCATCGCTTATTATAGCTCTGAGCAAAGCCCTGAAAGGTAATGCGTCATCGTCGGCGGGCAGCGCTGCCAACGCAACGGCGGAGCGACGCGTCGATAGCTGCGAAATAGCAGGTGTTTGCGGGCAATTGGAACAATCCGGTGAGTCGTTTTCATTTTGTTTGATTCCGGCGCCGAGTGTTCTCTCGTTAAACAAAGTGTAGCTTATAAATTCTCGGGCAAACGTTCACTTTCAACCGTGCAAGTAATTGGTATCGGTAATAATTCGAATGTTTTTAGCACTGAACAAATTCTTAGCGATGTTGTGGTCGACAATAACGAACTGTCAATTTTATTTTACGTACTACCCGACGATTTTATGAAATACGATGTTATGATCGGACGCGATATTTTGACACTTGGCTATACGGTACATTTAACTGAATCTACCCTACGTATTTCGAAAGTCACAAATGTAGGTTGTTGCGATTTACCTCCCGTAATTGATCTTTACAATGTTGATTCTGATATTTCAAACGAAAACAAGGACCGGTTGACGTCCCTTTTGAATGAGTATTCGAATGCTTTTATCAATGGCTTATAACGACGATGATGAAACCGGAATTGACCTAACAGAGGCGAGAGAACACGCGGTGGACGGTATTAAGAAGAGTGCGGCTTATGAAAAAGCCCGTTTTGACAAAAATAAGACCAAAGTAGTTAATTTCAGTGTTGGTGATTTGGTATTAATCAAAAATGAAGAAAGAAACCAAACTAAATTAGAACCCAAAAAGGTCCTTTCAAAATTTTAGAGTTGCTTGAAAACGATCGCTATGTTTTAAAATCACTGAATGGTAATAGAACCTACAAGTACGCTCACGATCGTATACGAAAGATGCCTCTAAGTAGTGTTCCTAATGAGTTAAACGTAGAAGACGGTGATGAAAGTACCTCCACCGAGTAGTAGACACATACCATGGCTATTTGGTCGCACCGTACGCACTAGTCTGTAGTCGTAACTGCAGCTCACTTGTGAGCTGTTCAGGGGGCGATGGGCAGCTGGTGATACGGCGGGGACCTGGGTCTCAATGGAGACTATTGTTGTTTTGGTCTTGTACTGACCTGGGAGTCGCAGACTCTATGTGATGTGTGTGGTCGTATCACATGAGGTGATGACGATATGGGTGGCATAAGTGTCACCAGCTGCTGCGGCAGCTGGGCCATGAGCGTTGTATGTGATCGAAGTTGATTTAGTTGCTGAGTAAATATGATTGAGACTTAGAGGAACCTTTTGTTTGACAACTGTTATTTTCAAGTTATGCTTTTCCATAAAGATGTGGTCAGGTTGACCGAGCCTGTACTGTTGCTCCAGATTTGACTGTTTGGTTACAGATACTCACGAGGACGTGTAACTTGTCAGGCTGGCCGTGTCGGAGAAAGCGATAACTTTTAAACATCAAGTTGCTGATTTGACCATTGTAGTAGGGGTAAACGCCGTGACGTCAGATGTTGTTTTAATGGCGGCACGTGGACAGAGTCGTTTTGTAGAGTGGGGATTGTGCCGAGATCACTTTTGCTCGGAACTCCAACCAAGTCACTTCAGAACGAAACTGTCTTTTTGCCCATTTTGTGGAGATTATTTGTTAGTGTTATTTAATGTAAATTTGTGTTAAATAATAAACTGTGATTTTTGTGTACCGAAACCGAAACTATTATTTTAACATTTCATCATGAACCCGGTACCACCGAACCCTAATGACAACGGCGCTATCGCTCAGCCATCGCTTACGCCGTCATATAATTGATGTTGGAACTTGCTTACTGAAATTAATTTATGACGTCTTACCAGGCTTCCTTCACTGGTTCGAAGTCATGCACAAAAGTACCTACGGCTCGCGTTCGCCCGAACTCGAATAAAATCCAGTCGGTTGCCAAGCGCCCGCACGAGCACGCACATATGTACCTACATACCGCACGCGCTCGTCTTTATTAATGGCTAAATCTCATGCAAATTGCAATGTCAAAATAAAACTACCAACAAAAGTTTATAATTTTTTAAATTACAACAACAACAAACACCAACAATAGTGAACAACAATAACAATTAGTGAATTATTTTTTCAATAATTTTGAAAAAACATTAACTAGCCGGCCAGGAAGCATGCCAAAGGAAGTGAAATTTACACATTTATGTACAAGTTTTCCCAGGGATTTCTTTTTAAAGTTATTTGTTGCATCTAGAATTTTTACGAAGATTAGATTTAATAGTCGAAATTTACGGGAGCTATTAATTAATCTGTGGTCTTACCAACCACAAAATCGGTCAGTTTGTAGCCTAACGAGCTCGTTACATAAGATATCAGATTCTGATCGGTACAATTCAATTCCTTGGATACTGATATCCTAAGTTAAGACTGGTTATCAGACATTTATCCCAAAATACCTGTAATTAACTAATTTATTAAAATGATTATCTATTCGTAAACAGTCGCAGCAAGTACAGCTGTATATTTTTCTTCTTTACGAGTACATTACAGATTAGGTCTACGCTGTTGTTTTTAGAAACAAAATTCCAAATGTGTTTCACAACCACACCAGCTAACTAAAATGAAAAGAAAAAACAACAACACCAAGTGCCTCGTTCGAAATTGGTTAAAATATTACACTTTAAAATAGTTAACTGAAAATCAGGCCATTCCGCAATGGGTGGAATGAGTTCGAAATAAGGTAAAATTCAATAAAAATCTGGAAGGTTTGCAGCAGCAGTGTTGGGACGATACGGGAAATTAAGCCCCGGGATTCGTAAATAACGTTATAAATGTTGGATAAATATTTTGTTAAACGATGTTTTATTTTTTAATTCATCGGATTTTATGTATAACTTATGTTTACATATGATGAAATCTGATTCTTCAGTCACATATAGGGGACTTTAAGTCATTAATACACATTTAATGTGGGTGTACTATGAGGTACAACTCTGTCTAACCCTTCGGGGATTACAGGCGTGATGGTATGTTATGTTGTATGCAACGTTCCCGGGCCGTAGTGATGTAAAGTGCACACTTTCACATCACTACGGCCTGCACTGGTTGAGATTACAACGAAGACGGGACGCTTGCATAATTTATGCTTTCTATTAGCCTCGCTAGTTATATCTCTGCTTTCGAGCTACGTTTTGTGAGTAGCTTATTTAATATTTTATTTATATGCAATCTTATTTCATCTTTGTACTGGATGAGTTTTTAACAGTCAGATATCTTTTCAATCTAGTATATAATAATCAAATATGATAGTTTGACTTATTATTTTACATGCAAAATTTATCTAACTAATGAAAAATCACCTAAACTGTGTTTTCCTTCATGCCATCAATATTGCAAATCAAAAATCCCAGTCAACGTTTACGTTCCCCGCGTTCCCGGCACGTTCCCGGGTTATTTCCCCATCACTGGCTGTGACGTTTACATAATTCATGCTCTCTATTAGCCCCTACTACGAGTAATATCGCTTCGCTTAGCTTCGAGCTGCGTTTTAAATGCAACGAGTTCCATTTCAACAAAATTGTTGCGTTCATTTATTTGCAGCTGGATTGGCAGTTAGTAAATAGCTGTATTTATTTGGAGTTTGTATGTAAATCGGATTCTGCTGTTTCGCAATAGCTATTTAATTGCATGAGCAGATTTTCGACAGAGCGTCATAATTATGTCAGTCCAGTCGAGCTGCATACCCTGTTTCTATACATGATTCTTTAATAGTAATAGGTACGTGACTGTAGTCTTGTCATGGGGTAACAATACGATACTCTACCCAGTAACTGTGTTGTGGGTGTCAGATAAGGCAATCGCTCCATGTCAAATATTGGTATTCAGCTGTATCCAGTTGGTCTGGATGTCGGCTAATGACTTTAAATACCATTTAAGCCACAAGAACAAGGAAATCCAATTCATGTACCTACATGTCTTTCTACACAACAGTAGGTAAAGCTCCACAACACACACATTTGCAAAGCCCATGTAATGAGTAATGGATGACCCCGTTGCCATTAAGCAAGCCTAATGTAAAATACTACAAAATCCACACGAAAGCTCAGCTTATCTAAATTCCCGAGAACAGAATATAGCTAGACTAAAATGTAAATCAACACTTGTTGATGGGTTGTTTAGCCACGAGCCACGGCAGCAAAGACAGGCGCTAATGACCGTACTAAATCTAAATACCGAGAACTGACAGTGGAAATTTTAGGGCATTTTGGGCGAAAAGTGTTTGGTTACGACTGAAGTATTTTGTAAAACTAAATAGGACTTGTTTAGTTTTAAAACACATTAATATTGGGGAGGTTTTCATTCCAACTATGTAGTTGTAATGTAATGTACATAATGAAAACTAAACATTATAAATACATATTTACAACGTGTAGTTTTTATTATGTAGGTACACTCATGAGGAAAATGTCGTGGGGAAAGTCTCGTGTATGAATGTGGATGGTTATCAGAGTAGACCAAAGAAACGACGGATGGACTGTGTGAAAGATGATATGGCAAGAAAGGAGGTGTCTGATGAGATGATGAATAATAGGGAAGTAAGGAAGAAGAAGGCATGGGACAAATTAGGATAAGGGCAGGAGATTGATGATGCAGTCGTATGCATCAAAGCACGAATTGTTATAAAAACTTGAGGGGCATAAAAAGAGACATTCTGCCAGTCATAACGATGACGAAAATGTCAAAAATTCATAGGACTGCCGTTATAGTAGGATCACTTCAATCAACTTAGGGAACGTACCCATACTAAGTGACCCATTTTTCACAACTTTTTACCTCCCCTCTCAAGTTAATAATTCATAAATATGGTTTTAAATCATTTTTTGCAAACGGACAGTTAAAAAATAAAAATTTGCCTCCTATTTGTCTTTATTAATAGGGCGTGTTGCGTTACCGCGTGACGCCAAGAGTGTGCGTCAGTTATTGCCACCTGTGAGCCTAAAAAGCGCTAAACGTCACGCGCCATATATAGCTCGAAAAAACGCGAGATTTCCCGAGAGGATATTGACTACGTGGCAAAAACCCAAGCCTCGCCCCGCTCCTGTGACCAAGCGTACTATTTTGAAGACACCCTTTCCCCCGGGTCACGTAGTATGGATACGTTCCTTGTATCTGTGCAGGTGGCAAAACACAGAACTAAAATAAATGTACCAAGTTTGACATATCGATGCATTTTTGAAGCAGCACCATCTTGAACTGCATACTGAAAGTGGTCATACTATACGGACTTACCTTATTAAATTGATTAGTAAATCCGTCATCAAAATTATCTTATGGTTTGATAAACTTTGGTAGAAAAAGTAAGCGTGTCTGACCAAAAATGACCCAAAATATGTAAGTTTAACATTTTATTTCAGTTTAAATATTTATTCAGAAATCTATGTCGAAATCTGTGTCTTGCAAAATGAAATAAAAAACCAAAACAAAGTTTTCTTTGATATTTCTATTTCAGCTGTAATCCATTTAGATCGGACGCCTTGATCTGTGTTCGCTCAAATGTTTAAGTCAAAGTTCTTTAAGTTTCCCAATGTTTTAAGATTTTATTTTTAGGTTCTTTTTGTTGTTCTGGATATACTTTAATGATAAGGCATTAGCGACTTAGAACCTTCTTTAGAAAATCAAATAATAAAGTTGTTATCTTATAATTTTCTTCATCAAATAGACTGACGCATTCTTAGCTATCTCAGGAAATGATTCAGATTTCCGTTAATAAGATTAATAAAAGGTAAATTCTTCTGAAAATTATTATATTTTTATTCGGTAACAGTTCCATTATTCGAGAAATGATGATATAGCTAGAAAGGAGGTGACTGCTGAGATGACAAGTAATAGAGAAGTATGGAAGAAGAAAACATGCTGCATTAAAACAGCCATCTGTTACAGTAGTCGCGCTTCCGACCACTGATTATGTTAATGAACGAAATACCCATAAATTAATCATTCCATGGAGACTGAATAAAATTTAAATGACGAAGACAAATTACTACGCCCTCCCTCCATCACACATTACAGACGAAGTAAACATGGACGCACGTATTTCTAATAAACCCATACCTATCTGTGACATGCAAAATATTCAATAAGCATAATTCACATGCAAATGACGGAGAAATTTTTTGAAGCAAGCGTAAAAATTTGAATAGGTACAAGCAAAACGTATGGAACGCGAAAGTTACACAAAAGAACATAATAATTATTTCCTTACATGCAAATTAGTCACAGAAAGGAAAACTCGACACAGTTTCCTTTAAGTTATGGAAACAATGAACGAACTTTCTTCGAGAAAAGAATTTACGAATGCCACACACCAACCAATACTTATTTATTAACGGGAGCGCAGACCGCACAGTTCGGTGTTCGGGAAAAGTGTAAAATATATTAGAAATAAACAATTCAAAACTTTTTAAAACTCAAACATTTTATATTTACCCGCAGAGTTTATGACAAAACTCCGCGGTATCAATTCCTTTGCTCCATAATTTTCGATTAAAAAGCAAACTGTCAGAAAGCGCGGCAACATAGAATATATAATTCACAATTTTAATACAGATTATAAATTAGCTTTTTTTTTCTGTCAAAATGTTGAAGGAAATGATCGTTATTTT